>CM060821.1:2440167-3040167 GCA_030704555.1 Heliconius charithonia | reverse complement strand
CTGGCAAAAGCCAGGATTATTGCCAGGAAGAAGAAGAAGAATACAGATTAGATTATTTTATGATTAATGATATTACAAATGTTTTTAATATGACTGAGTAGTGTCTGTAAATTATGTAAAGCGGTCAGGAAGAATACTGAATTCAAATTCAGGACAAATGGAAACTTATTCTTGAATTAAATACCGTTTTATTTCCGGAACGCATTGGCCTTGTTGAAAGGAAACCAAATGATTTCCTTCGAGATTGTAAATTTTCTATTCTACTTTAAATCAGTATTTAGTTTATTTTAGTTAGTGATCAGACGTTATCTTGCAAAATTGAACGTTGTTCAAATTTAATGCGATTTTTAGTTCATAAATTCATATACAAGTTAAAATAAGTGTAGTCGCGATGGAGGATAATAAGTCGGGAAACAGTGGGGATCAAGCCGATGGTAAAGATGTCAGCATCAGCGATTTTCACAATGAAGATGCATCAACTGAAGTTTGTGAATCTGTAAAGTTTTTTTATATCACATTTTAATTAAAGTATAATCTGTTTTTAAGCGAAAGTAGTGCAGCGCTGAAAAAAGTTGTAAGATAAGTTACTGTAGTTTTTAACGGTCATGAAAATTTATGTATTTTTCATAGTATAGTTATACATATCACATCAGCTTAGTCATTGTTGTCTTCAATGTTGGGTATTTTTTATTAAAACCAAGTTGTGCTTAGTGTGTAAACGTTTAAATGTCCTTAATATTTTTTTGTATACTTATGCATCCTATCGTCTTTAGATAGAAAAAAAAGTTAAGACTATATTTACCTTGAAAACAAATAAATTCAGATTATTTCTTAAGTAAGAGCGACTCCAACAAAATTTGGAGCGACACTTTTAGGTAAAAACTTCATAATTAATTAAAAACAAAACTACTTTACTTGTTATACTTATCTATTATACAAAGTTACTTTTTTGTATATTAAGTAGAGTGACTTTGAGGCCAGTCTTACAGGCACAAAGTGTGACTGTAAAACCGACTGGTTGTGGGTTCGATCTCTACTCGAGGAGATGAAATATTTACTTAAATTTATATTTCTCTGGTGTAGAGGCAAAACGCGGCCTTGAGTTCTGCCACTTAACACGCAATGCCTCCAGAATTCGGCAGAAAGTGGGGATCGGAGTGTCTAGTCACTAGGTTTCCTCTGCCTACCCTGTTGTGTGCGGGATTCAGCGTGAAGCTGATTTTAGAGTAACTTTGATTATTGATTTTGTATTACATTTCTCATTTCAGGTGAAAGGTCTCGACGCCAACCGCTATGCCACGAAGAAAACCGTCGCTCAGGGAATGCTGGATATTGCTTTACTTACTTCTAATGCATCCCAATTAAAATATGTTCTCCAAGTTGGACCGAAACACGAGTTTTACATGTTACTTGTGGTACTCATATCAATCTCTATCGTGTTACAGGTAATTATTGTTTAGTAATGTTAAGCTCAACCGTTAAAGAATAAAATAATCACAAAGATTAATTGAGCTAGTATTAATTTTAGATTTACCCTGTATTCCGCGCGTTACGATATTTCTGTTCCCAACTTTTTCCGTTTCCACTGTATTCTGGAAGCATTGTGTCTTGAGTGTACCAGAACGAATAAAATAAAAATGTTAAGTATTCATTTCCTTGAATGGGAATCGAACCCACAACTCGCACACGACAGTGGCACGCTTGTGCTCCTGCGACACGACTGTCCTCAAATTAATTGATTGGATAATAACTAATAATATAACGACTAATTAAAAAAACGTACTTTTTTAATCAAAATATGTACTAACAAAAAGTATTAAAAAATATAATATAAAATTATATTCTATTGATGAGTATTGAGTAGAAATCATAAAAACATTGTAGCGAAACTTAAATACTCTGTGGCAACACAAATTTATAAATTAAATATTGAGGAAATCTAGCTCTAATCTAACTGACTCATTATTTTTAATAAATATGATTTTTTTTTAATTTATATTTAGATAAATGTGTAATAATTTTCATAATATTAAAAGAAAAAGAAAAGTATTTAAAATCAATTGTTTTTGTTTCTATAAAAGGCATCATACATCTAAACCAAAAGTATTTTAGATGGCGATGGGATTCGTGCTACTATCATTAAATTTGCTACGCGACTGCCGTTTCCATGACCCACAACATCGGACGTCGGCTCTTAAAATTAACTATTCCACTACAGCCGTAGCCTTTATTGTTACCGTATTAAACATACTTGTTTCTGCTTTCGATTCATCACTTGCAAGATATCTAGAACTCGATTACGATTGATTTTATTATAGTTATTTAGGTTATTCGTGTGTTATTTAGTAATTTAAATGTTTTTAATTATTATAAATAGATAAAGTACCATATAAACGCTATTTCAGTATAAATAATGTTGTTTTAGCTGCTAGTTGGACTGTTGTTTGTGGTAATCGGAGGCTTGGACCTGAACGATGACAACGACCAGCCTTCTGCTGTTGTACTTAATGATATAATAGTTATATTTATATTCGTCATTTCTGTGATAAATATCGTTATATCCGCTTTTGGTATAGAGTATTCTAATAATCCATTAATACTTGATAGATTGAAATACATTAATAGTGAATATTTAAAAAAAGCCAATGTTACGTCAAATTAAAATAATTAAATCAAAAGAAATGAAGTTGAATTAGGTAATAACTATAATTAAAAATAGAAAATGATAATTCGTATTGAGTGACGGAATATGTTATCAATTCAGGCAGTTGCGGGTATTTTGGCATTAGTGATATCAGCTTTGGACGGAGAAAATAGTAATAAGCAGAAGAGAGTTGCAGATTGGTTGTATCATACTTCAGTGGGTATGATGACTTGTGTAGTGTTTTGTGACGTTATAAAAATGACATTTGGCTTTGATCCCGCATTGTCTCGTCGAGATTTTTTCAGTAATACTACAATGTCTTTATTAGATGGATGGAAAACTTAATCTCTTGTATCAATTTGTTTATTATAAGTGTGCATTTAATTATTTGTTAGTATTTTTCATAATTTTAGATAAGAAAACTGAATATTTAATCCTTAAAAAAAATGTATACGTTGTAGCTAATGTAATAATATTAACACATAACATTTTTCTTATATTTTATTTATTTGTTTTTTTTTGTTTTTACATTTTAGGTTCTTTCAGCGATTTCCTGCGCCATTCTTGGTTTTATTTTTAATATTAATCACCAACCGCATCAACATAGTGCTGAAATATTAAATAATATTTCTTTATTATTCAAATTTATAGCCACAACGCTAAATGTTGTTATATCCATTTTTTATTCTATTTCATTTGATACTATGCTGTTATAATTTTAATTTATTTACTTTTATTATGTAGTTTGCATGTTTTTTCGTGATTTTTTATTATTTTATATATCACTTTATGTAAGTAAATTTTGTATGTACTTAAAATATGTTAAAAAATATACTTGTTACTTTGTAAAAAATACTCAATAAAATAATTTACTTTACCTAATGCAATTTTTGTATTAAAAGGTTTGGCCAGTTTTCACCCAGTTTCCACCACAGATTGCTATAAAAAACATACATTTATACCTGAATTAATGATAATAGTTATTTTGAAATATGTTCATAAAAATATTACTTAAGTGATTAAGTACAATAAGCACATAGTGCTCAACTCGTGCTCATCTAAGTCTATCGGCCTCATATCGGCAAATAGCAGAGCAGGCAGACAGGACTTAGCACAGAACACATATACCCAAAGGGGACCTAGTGGGACCTAGTGTTAAAAAACTCCGTTGCCTATTTTCTGTCAAATTTTTAAAGCATTGCGTGTTGATTGGCGAATCTCAACGCCAGGCTTCCGTGCCAGAGCGAGGAAAATCTATAATCTGTGTTATTTTTTATGTTTTATTACATATCAAAATATTATCTGTGTCACCTCAACTATTGAATAATATAATGTAGAAAATGCTTAAAGCATACACTAACAAGTAACTTATAATATTTGGAATTCTGAAAAAAAAATTCAACCGAATTATTTATTTTATTTAAGAATTAATAAAAATATGCAATTTGTTACATTAGATTATCTATTGCAATAGTAAAATTACAAAGAAACTGAATGAGAACTGTGAAGGTCTCATCTGTGAAGCTCATACGCAATATGACGTACATACGTCAATGTCACTGTCATAATTTAGATAAGTACTTAAATTTCAAACTTTAAAGTTGTACTTAGCATTAAAATACGTTTATGTTTTATAAACGGATGAGCTTAAATATTAAAAGGATAAGATAGCTTATAAAGTAAACTTTAACAACAGTTTGAAAGAAGCATTTTCCCACGTTCATGTATAATTACATCGCGGTTTTGTTGTCATCTGTGCCACAATACGATAAAAAAAGTGAGTGTCGAGGTTACTTTGGTTACACTCGAACGATATCGCCTTCCATTTATCTTGCGCAGACCTATTACTTTGTTAGTTGCTTGCGTTACGCGGATCGACTAACACGTGAAAATGGCCAGCGGACGAATTGTCGTATACGGTGGCCGCGGAGCTTTGGGTGCGGCCTGCGTAAATCACTTTAAGAAGGCAAACTACTGGGTTGCAAGCGTTGATCTGAATCCTAATGAGAGCGCAGATGTAAACATTACAGTTCCCAAGGATGCTTCCTGGGTTCAACAAGAAGAACATGTTGTTAATGAACTAGGTGTTGCTTTGCAAGGTCAAAAAGTGAATGCAGTAATTTGTGTGGCTGGTGGTTGGGCTGGTGGTAACGCGGCCAAGGATTTGAGCAAGCAAACTGATCTTATGTGGAGGCAGTCAGTGTGGAGTTCTACAATTGCTGCAACTTTGGCGTCTAAATATTTAAGTCCTGGAGGTTTAGTCGCTTTGACAGGTGCTAAAGCTGCATTGGAAGGGACCCCAGGAATGATTGGTTACGGTTTAGCGAAGGCTGCAGTACATCAACTTACCAAATCTCTTGGTGCTAAAGATTCAGGTCTACCAGAAAACTCTCTTGCCGTTGCTATACTACCAGTGACACTAGACACAGAAATGAATAGAAAATGGATGCCTAAAGCAGACTTTGGATCTTGGACACCCCTGTCATTTGTCGCTCAGTTATTTGATAAATGGCTAAAAGGAGATGAAAGACCTGCAAGTGGAAGCTTAGTTGCACTTGTGACTAAAGATAATGTAACAGATCTGATTATCCAGTAAATCTTGCCAAAATCTCTAACCACCACTAACTTATGTATGATCTGATTATAATATTTTGAATAAAATATGATGCAACTATTGGCATTTATTCATAGTCCATAGTCAAATCGCTTTTGATGTCTTTACATAATCATTGTAAGTTATCATTTATAAGGGCACAAATAAAAAGTATACATGTTATAAAATAGATGTTATAAGTGTTTAATGTGATATGTTAGAACAATAAATTATATAAGCATTTTTGTGTTTTATTACAAAAATATCTTCATACATTATTACTTATGATTTAATTAGATTTGTTTGAAGTAAAAGACAAAGGTTGTATCAGTACATAATATGCTAAACAAGTATTCAAAGTTCTTAATCATCATAAAATTTAGTATTTCAATAATAACATTATATAGATACAACATCATGAATTATTAATTTGTGTAATGAGTATTTTCTTTATATTTGTAGTCATTTATTAATAAGAAATATCCAAATTCAATAATATAATGTGGCTTATCAAACTCAAATATAGATAAGGAGCACTAACTTTACTTTTAAAAAATTTATTATTATTACTAAGTCATATGAATTGATTGAAGTACATAATGATATAAAACACAAAAATATTTCAAGCAATTAAAACACATTTAAAATTACAAATAGTTTAATATAGTGCTAAGAACTCCGTCCCGTTCCCACTTCTCATTGAGATAGTTTGCTTCCTCTTTTTATCGATTTCTGGAACTACTTCGTGTTTTGTGGCGGAACCCAACAGCACTACAACACCGAGCGGTGTTTCGGTGGTTTGCCTCATTACCAGAGCGAGAAATTGTAAATATTAATGAATTCATTTCTAAGAGTGGGAATCGAACCTACAACCATCGTATTTCAGGCACCGCTTGTTGTTATGTTGACCTCTTCCTATGAACTGAATAATTTTTCTAAGTAAAAATTAAGTTACTACTACGATTACACAATTTCCTTTTTACATGTTAAAATTATTATACTTTACACAATTAATTAAGATGTCTTATTGATATCCAAAGATTCAAATGCTGTTTCATTTGGTATTTTTATACGGAAATTCGATATTTAAAGACATTTAGGTTCTCCTTCCTTATTCACGTCATAGTTTTTTTTGTTGTTCAAAATTACGAGGAAAAATGTTAATATGGAAAATCCAAACATGAAAAATTAATATATAGGTACATACATTATCTGCTCATATTTTTCTTGGAACAGGTTTTCAAACGCCGACAGTTAGGTATGTACTTAAATAACGCAAATCCTTTAAGGTAGAGAGAGCTTAAAATAATGGTACAGTATGGTTGACGAGTCGTGGTCGCCCTGAAGTTAGGCTGTGGGATTTTAGCGTATTGTACATTTGGGAAGAAAATAAAGTAAGACAAATTCTAAAAACTAAAATAAAAAAATCATTGGGTTCGATCCCCACTCGAGTAGATGAAATATTTACTTATATTTGTATTTTCATTTCTTCGCTCTGGTGTATAGGTTCCCTCTGCCTACCATGCTGTTTGCGGGATACGGCGTGAAGGTGATTTACTTATGTTTATTTTAAGTATGTGTATAAAAGCAAAGTGTGATTTATAAAAATGCCTGCGTGGCCCAACAACAATAAAGATTCGAGTGATAATTCAATAACTATAATTGTATTTCTTAAAATCTATAATCAGCATATCCCCACATATTAGTATTTCTTAATGTTCTCTATATATATTACATAAACCGAAATAGATTTACATAATAACCTATATATTTATTGTATTTATGATTGTACTAGCAGCCTACTCGCGGCTTCGCCCGCTTATCATCTATAACAGATTGACACTTTCAATCACTACACCGCGTCATCGGCAACAAGGGCGCCCCCGCGCGATTTGAGCCTAGGTAGGCTTGTGGCCGTATTTTAATTTTACGTTTTAAATTACTTGCTATAAAAGTCGTATTTTATCTTCATAAAATTTCCCTCAAGATAGAATAACTTTACTAATTTTCAATATGCATGTCAAATAAAGAAACGGTGAAATTGCACCTTGCAATTTTCAATTATTTTTTGTCGAAAAATGCCTTATTGTGACTTATTTATAAGAATTACATATACATTATGAAGTATCGCGGACTTTTTTTAGAACTAATGAAATATAATATTTCTGCCTTACAATATACTGACATACGTATAGCTATTTTTGCAGCGCACGCGCATACTTAATGCAATTCGATGGCGTTCGGTATTATTGTTATTTCGTCAAGGCTAATTAAAACTTAAAACGTCTCTAATATATATATAGTCTACAGCACTTCTGAGAAATGTAGCTTTCATACTAAACAAAAAAAAGTAAATCGTACCAGTACATCCAGAGGTTTTAGCGTTTAAACAAACAAATATTTTTTTTCGCTTTATTATATTAGTATAAATTTTACATAACGATTACTTATTTTATAACTTGGATAAAAAAATTTGAAAGTAAAATAACTGGATCGAAATTTGACATTCTTCACTGGCTTTCACTTTCTAGAAAGTAGTTATTCTATCTTATACCTAATTAGTTCTTCGTATATTCTTAACTATAAATTTTTTTTATTATTTTTATCGTGAGAAGATATCACACAACTTAAACTTTTTGATAACCCTTAATGATATGAAAAGTTTGTACCATAATGATACATCGCTTTAGCATATTACGTTTCGAGCAAACATAAAACAACATTAAAGTGGAATTATTTAAAATAAATCGTAATCAATTATGGTTTTAAATATACCAATTATAAAATATATTTTTAGTTATTATTTCTTCAAATAAATAATGTTAAAAGACAAATTCAACAAGCAAATTTTAGCCAGACCTTAGCTAGTAGTAACACGGCATTTTATTCCCCGCTTTTCATCCGGATGTGAGTCATTGCACTGAGAGACGGAAACTTAAGAAACATAATATAAGTATTTATAGTACAAATAACAAACAACAATATTAAAAATGTAAAAAAATATTTCCCTATGGAAAAATATAAAAGATACAATACTGAAATAATAAGTAGGTATATAAAAAGAAAACATTTTTCGTCATGAACTATAACTATATGTATTTTATACTAAGGTAAGGTAAGTAGGAATACAAAATAAAATGCTATATAATTGTATTGTAAGAATCTCTTTTTATTTAAATAAACTGTCTAACAATAATTTCATGAGGCCAGTCGTGGCGCAGGTGCACAAAGTGTGACTGTAAAAACAACTGGTCGTGTGTTCGAGGAGATGAAATATTTACTTAAATTTATATTTCCATTTCTTCGCTCAGGTGTCGAGGCAAAGCGCGGCGTTCAGTTCTGCCACTCAACACGCAATGCCTCCAGAATTCGGCAAAAAGTGGGGAACAGAGTGTCTTAACACTAGATTCCCTCTGCCTAATGATTTTAATAATTTCATTGAATTAAGAAAAGGGAGAAACTAGGTATTGTTAATAAAATACAGATAAAATATTAGTGTATTATAAATAATTATTGGACTCAAGAGACATTTTAAGACGCTTCGAGTCCTTAAGCGTATCTAAATTTAGCACCTAGTAGGAAAGTTATGAGTAAATATAATAAAATAACCAATTAATTGCCGGCTCCTAGTAAAGAATAGCGAAGAAGAAACAGTACTTGTGTTCACGTGTGCTTTTTTATCGTTTGTAGTTTAGAAAATATGCTCAGTAAAAAGATTCAGGCGCTTCAAAATGTATATATTAACCTTGTTTTTCGTCAAAAGTGCTTGTTAATTGATCTGTTCAGATGTTGACAGAGTTTAAACTTAATAAGTGTAATTTAAAGATGGCAAATTAATGGAAATGCAGGGCATTATTAAAATCAGAATTCGGGATTGTTGCGGCAAAATTAGGCATAGGGTGCTTTCGTTTTGCTTTAGTTTCACAATGTGGTACTATACATTTACAACATGCATTTTTTTAAGTAGAGTCTTATTAAAAATATCTATGTTATAATAAAAATCACATTGAAATTAACTTTTAATGTGATTTAGCAGCAATATTTTACGAACATATTAATTATATTTTTATTAATTTGTAGTAGGTATATAGAGGGCATGATTTATGATTAAAAACAAACGTATTATTATGGATTTTGTTATATTACCTGTCCAAATTACATACAACAATAAACTAGGTCGTTAATTTATTTTTATTAAATTGCTAGCTAAGCTTTCTCTTCTTCTTTCCTTATATTTTACAACGCCTTTATTAAGCCTCACGATTAACGTACGTTCGCATGAATGTAAGTTAACTACTATAAAGGGTTATTTAAAAATAAAAAATAAATCAGTTTCTCGCTGTATCCCACACACAGCAGATTAGGCATAGGCAACACAGTGTTCAGACACTCCGTTCTCCACTTTCCGCCGATTTCTGGAGGCTTTGCGTGTTGAGTGGCGGAACTCAACGCCGCACTTTGTCTCTACACCAGTAAATATAATTTTAAATAAATATTTCATTTCCTCGAGTGAAGAACGAACTCACAACTAGTCCTGTTTACGGGCACACTTTGTGCCCCGATTTTCATACACCTTATTCATATTTAGAGAACTGAACTGTCCAAATAAGCCATTTCGCCTGACTCTCAACCTAACTGACATAAGTATAAAAGTTCAACTAAAAAATCTGATTACTTATACAAATTACAAAAATACCAAATATTTGCATTTGTTTATAATAAAATCAATATGTTGTATTTTTGTATTACTGCTATAAATGAAAAGTATTATAATAATTTTAACGTAATATCTATTATATTTGATTATCTGCTCTCATAACTCCAAGAATTGTGTAATAAAGTGGGAAGACACCTAATTTATGTCATCTGATAGCAATATTATGCCTGATTAGTAAAATTTTAATGTTTTAAAGGCTCTTATGAGGATTCCAGTCTTTGGTTAATGTGCTTAAAATTTTAGTTCAAGAAATAAAAGTTATAATACGTAAACAAAAATATATTGAGTCACTGCTTTTTTCAATTATATCAATTTATATTTTTATTATAATAATTTCACATTTTTTTATGATGCTATATTATAATTTATACATATTTATACATACATCTGTCATAATACTTATATTTTAAAGTAATAATTTAAACCTTATAACTATCGAGAATTCATAACTGCCTACTTTGTTTATTTAACAACTATAATTCTTGAAATATTAAAAGATTTTATTTCTTGTTAACTTCTCTGGAAATTCATATTAATATTATGAATATTACTTTACAATTATCATTTAACACTAATAAATTATTTAAACCTGACATGTTTAATCACATATCATACAAATTACAGTGTGTATTTATTATACTTTTGTTCTATGTTATCTGTGGTATATATGTACATTTCGATTTAGTAATATTTCTAAGAATCACAGACTCTTCGGTCAAGATACTTAAAGTAGGCAAAATCTTATGCTAATTAATAATAATCTCTTTCGTATCAAGTACACCTAATAATAACTTATCTCTAAAATCTAAAATTAAAAAATATATTAAATTTTTAACAATTTCGAATTTTTTAAATAATAATATTTTTATCAAAAGTGTGCATATACACGTTTATAGGCAGAATGACTAAATTCAAAAGATGAAATGCTTTACTACTAACAAAAAAAAAATGTCAAATATTGGCGCCATTTACCGCCCTATTACAGCTCGCACGGTGTTTCTTAATATGTCAGTTACAAGTTCAGTTGTCCGTATAATTTTAATGCCTATTTGGTCTATAAGTGTAATGGCTGTGGAATAAGGAAGAGGTAGTTCGTTTGTGGGCCGCAACGTGAATCTTGTTGGTATTGTATCTGGTCCTACACTGCCCCACGGTATTGCTGTCGGTCTGAAACATAAAAATAATTGCTTAATTTTAAAATGAATTCTTTATGATATAAAATAATACCATTCGAATCTTACACGAGCGATGTGTATATTGGAACACTAGGGTAAACCCAGGAGAGATGCTCCACCTTTTAAAAAGCAAGCAAAATATTTTTTTTCAATGTAGTCAATTCTATGATAGGAATCTATTGAATTGAAAATAATTTTAATAATAATATCCCACACTATAGGCATCTTATCTTTCTTAATATTAGAATAGAATCCTTTCTGCCTCCTGTAAATAGTGCCCCTGATAGTCGCCGCCTGTAAAAATATTATTAATGAACCAATATTTAAGGTTGCCCCCGCTTATCACACAAAATAGATATAGTAAATGCAGAAGTAAAATATGAATTATAGACACAAATATACTTTAAGTACAAAAATAACTGAACGATGACAATCAATTCTTTAGGAAACGTAATTGAGTAAGTAGAAAACCGTGTTTTTATCCATGAGGACCATTAAGAGTGCTTATATAAGAGAGGAATCTGAAACTTCTGATTATATTTAGGGTTTACTTTAATGATGACTCTATACCTATCCTTACCAACGTAAATAATTTATTTATCTATTTTTCTACTTCGCGCTGTATCCCGCACATAACAGGTTAGGGCAGAGGGAACCTAGTGTTAATATACTCCGATCCCTGCCGAATTTTCGAGATATTGTGTTGAGTGGGAACTCAATTGTTAACAGAGAGAAGAAATGAAAAGATTAATAAATAATAATTAATTTCCTCGATTGGGCATGAAACCCATAACCACGAACGCGTCACGACGGGCTCCTATATTAAAAGTAATACTATAAATACTTAATTATTCATTTAAACACTCGATTTAATATTTAAATGAATCTACGCATAAGCATAAACAAGAAAATAATATTCCACATTTTATTCCGGCCCGGTGTTTACTTCATTGTATTTATTGTAAATTCCATATATTATGATCTTGATAAATACTATTATTTGTGATGAGAACGATTTATACTTTAATCTTCATTCATCTAATCAATTGTTAATTATTACTTGCACGACACGACATGCCTTTAATTACGTCGAACAGTCATTTAAAATGATTTTGTTAAATTTCTACGCCGTTTTATTTTTTATTTTTTTAGTTTTATCTGCGTGTAACAGAGTAGACAGACTAATCCTACTGTCAAGACACTGCGTTGTCTGCTTTCCGCTCGGAAATTCGTGATATCGGATTTCAACGCCGAATTTTATCTTACCAAATATAAATAATTTATTCCCTGAAGTGGGAACTATATCATAGTGTTTACAACCACAATGACCTCAATTATATCAATTAATTTAAAAATTAAGGCAGTCAATAAAAAAGTTCTAATAAATTTAAAAAGAAAATTTCAAAAAATTAAACAATAATGGTGATTTTTTTTAAACACATTAAAAAAGTACAAGTTTATTAATATTAAGTATTGCAAAGTAAAAATAAGTAAGTTAACATTAAAAAAAAAATATTTTTAGAGTTCCGTACTTTTTAAGGAAAAATGAAACCCCGAAAGATCTCTCAGGAACGCTTGGATTTACCGCCCTATAATTTTCTGATAAAAAACATATTTCTATATTTCTTTAGAAAAACTATACCGTCGTATATCGTAAAAAACGCGTATTTCGACACTATAAAGGGAATCAAAATTCATAGGGTACTTTCGGGTCACTTAGAATTATGAAATTTGACAGCTAGCATCTACAGGTAGTACTAGTTCAGGAAAAAATCTAAAACTATAAATTTGTGGTTAAATCCTAAAAAATATAGCCTTAAAAGGGGGGCAAAATTTTATATTAAAGGCGCTAGTACAAGTGAGGTATCAGATGAAAGGGCTCTGGTTAAACTAAGCCTGAATTTCAAAAAACGCTTGAGACCTCCAATTTTTGTACGGAGCCCTCGGTGGGCGAGCCCGACTCGCGCTTGTCCAGTTTTCAAAACATAAGCTTGCATGTCATGGTGACCATTATCTTACAATGGGTGTATCGTACAATTAGCTCGGCGTGATAATTAAATAATTATTTTACATCATTAAGTTCAGGTGTATATAAATTACATTTCATTAGAAATAACGAGGAAATATACAACGATTCTCATATGTTTGAGGAAAAAGCGAATGGAAGTTATATAAAATTAGCGATCACGTTGGAATTTTTTAATTTGAAATATTTCTATAATAGTCTGTCTATATACCTGATATAGAACTTTTAATGGATTTTTTTTCATTTAAAAAGAGTTTAAACTACTTACATACATATAGACTCAATATGGTTAATTATAAAAATACATATTGGAATAAAACAATAGTGCCGTCGAAATCGTATTTCGACTGCTAGTGATGGTCATGGTGTCAAATCGTGAGGAAATTTTATCACTCAAGATGAAATGAATTAAATTCTTAAAATAGGCAGAAATTGGAGAACAGACTCACTATCACAATTGTTATTTTTCTGTCATATATATTTTTTATAAAAAAATAAATAAGCTTCACGCTGTATCCCGCACACAGCAGGCAGAGAGAACTAAGTGTTAAGACACTTCGTTGTCCAATTTCTACCGAATTCTGTAAGCGTTGCATGTTGAGTGGCGAAACTTAACGCCGCGCTTTGCCTCGACACCAGAGCGAAGAAATGGAAAAAGAAACTGATATTATAATACTAGCGACCCGCTCGCGGCTTCGCCCGCTTAAACCACAGAATTATTTATTTAACACACTGAATTATGTTCGTGTTTTGATATACTTATAATGTATGTTTGCAATGTAATGAAGTTTTTTATGAGAAAGTTGTTAAAACTTTAGGTCGCATTTTCGTACCTCCCATAAGAATCTTCAATTGAATGTTTGAAATAAAAACACAACTTATCGATACTTACTATATGTGCGATAATCTCAGAAACGGCTTAACCGATTTAAATACTTTTTTTGTTTGTATTCTGGCAAACTGCCCTTAAATATTAAGTATTAGTTTTATTTTAAGCAGCTTCATGCTAGTCAGAGGGAGGAACCTAGTATTAAGACACTCCGTTCCCCACTTTCTACCGAATTCGGGACGCATTGCGTGTTGAGTGGCAGAACGCAACGCCGTGCTTAGCCTCGACCCCAGAGCGAAGAAATGGAAATATACATTTAAGTAAATATTTCATCTCCTCGTGTGGGGATCGAACTCAGAGAACCAGTCGGTTTTACAGTCACACTTTGTGCCGCTGCGCCACGACTGGCCTCAACTGGATTGGACTTTATTTTAATCGGTTCACATAAAGTTAAAACCAGATCCACGCTTTATCCCGCCCTTAGTAGGGCAACTTAGTGTAAGATATTGGGTATAATGTGTGACTGATGTGCGAAATGAAAATATTATTAAATTATAATTCAATCCTGCATGTGTGGATCGGACCCACAACGTCGCGTTACAGTTACAATTGGGCATATAGGGTAAAATAGTTTAAACCCGTACCTAAAGAATTTAAGCAAGATACATCAACAGTGAGGACGTAGGTTTTTTTCTCATTTCACAATGATTATTCATATCTATATTTCGTATGACGCGGTTACGCATAGGTACCAATAATGTAAACACATACTACTACAAAAATAGTACTAAAATGTTTAGAACTTTAAACTTTGCCGCCAAAACCTACGACTCGATAACGCAATGAAGCGTATGCGGCGGTTTCCCTTTGATAGGTTTATGTGTGCGTGCGTCGTTCTTGACAAATTGTATTTTATTTTACAACGATAATTTTATTATTTATTTTGTTTGAAAAAATAACTTTTTTATTTTCGGGTTTTTAATTTAATATGTAATAGGCTTTTATAGAGTAGTTAAACTGTGGTTTCATTTAAAGTGGTCCTAACAAAAAAACTCTGTATAATTGAGCATATTTAATATTTATAGTGATTTTTTGGTGAAAAGATACCAATAGTTATTACAACCACTTGCGAAGAAGCATAGTTTAGGCAATTTTTTATTCTTATACCTTTTGAAAAACTACCAACGTTCTTAAGTTAATATATTATTTTTTCAAATTAAAAAAATTGTCTATGTCATCCTAATGGCGGAAAAATATTCAAAATGTATTGTAATACCACATTAGTATCGACAATGTAGTGTTGATAGTAATTAAAAATAGATATACTACAGGAGGATATCTTCATATGCACTGTTTTAACCTGTTTTATGTATAATATAGAATAATATATTCTATAGAGGAATCACACATTCTTTTTATTCAGTTTAGTAAATACATTTTTTAGAGGTTACTCTGTACTAAAATGGCATGCAACTCTGTTCCCGCATTTACGTTCCTGATATATCGATATAAATAATAGAAATACAAAATATAGGAAGGAAACACAAATGCAATTATATAGCATTTTTCCTTTTTTTCATACTTGAAACGTATTAATAAATTACATATTATGTATTACATACAATTAATTTCTTTTGAATATAACACTAAGTTTAATCAGCTTCACGCTATTTTAACAGATAACATAAGATGACATTAAAACGTATTGACATCACCACGTGATCCATCTAAACACAATATAAATTTTTATAAACAATGAACTCACAAACAGAATTTACTTTCCAAATACTTTTTATTCTACATATCGCCATATGAGCTAATCCCAAAAAATATACTTACTTTATTATTTTTGTTAATATCACCAACGTTGACGTTTAAAATAATAGTTATGGTAGACTGAACAAATATTGATTATACTTCTTTTTTTAGCTTCACGTTGTATCCCGCACACAGCAGGGTAGGCATAGGACACCTAGTGTTAAGACTCAATTGGACTGTATTTTTATCCTTGTTACCTTAGAATTTTTGATTGTATGAACCGATTTTAATTATTCTTTTTTTATTTGAAAGGTAATGCGTCCCGTGTAGTCTTATTTTAATTTAGTTTATATTCAACAATGGTATCTATGAGAAAATCATATAAATCTCAAATTTGCATTAAGTATATGCGCGACAAATGAACGTATAAGTCAATATCAATTCAACCGATTTTAATGATTCTTTTTTTATTAGAAAGGGTACATATAAAGGGTAGTTTGGTGAAAGTTTAGTTAAGTTCAGAGTGTGAAATCCAGTTGAAATTGAAGAAGTCGATTTTTTTTATTAAAAAATATAATTATGTAATTTTTTCTACAAAAAATCTTTATACTCCATGATAAAAACTATCCTATAAGTGACATTAGGCTTTGAACTATTACCATGCCAAAATTAATTTAATTTCATACAGTAGTTATCGGTATTTTAGGTGATTTATATTTTTCAGTTTTTGTTTTTTTTTAAAGAAAACTATCATGAAATTCGGAATGAAACCGAAAAAAAATGTACCTTGAGGCCCTAGGCTAACACCATGCAAAAATTCATCAATTTCTGTCAGGTAGTTTTTGCGTGATTGACGCACAAACAAACCGATAGACAGACAGACAGACAGACAGACAGACAGACAGACAGACAGACAGACAGACAGACAGACAAGAATTCTGCTGAGTGGTTTTTTAGGTTCTATAATCGACATATTAACCGACTTAATTTTTATTTTTTTTATATCTTTCATGTACAGAATTGACTTTTCTATCCTTTTATTATATATGGAAATTAATCACATTAATAAGATAATGAGTGCGACAAGGTCAGGCAAGACAAAACTAACATCATTTTTTTAATTCTTAAAATAAAAAATAGGTATAGATTGTTTTGTGAATTCATGTGATAAATTACATTTTATAACTCCTTTTAATTTTTGACTTTTCAGTTCGTTTCAATACAAATTTAAAATACCTTTCGTGACAAAGTGCATTTATACATCGCTCATTTACCGAAACAATGTGTCGGTAACCTTCTTTCGTCGTACCATCGTTTCTAATTCAGTAGCTTAGAGAAATAGCTGTCTCCATAGCTGACTTGGAGCCTGCGAATGAGGCTAAGGATGAAGGACCTTGTCTCTCAACGCAATAGGTCATCACTGACACACACACTGGTCCTCCTAGTTTTTCCATTTAACTACACTTCAGATAGGAGACAGCCTACATAAAAAATAAACTTTTTTAAATTATAAAACTTTTATTGAAGTTTATTCGTGTAGTAAAAAATTTTTTATGTGAATGTGTAGTCACATATATAGATCACATGTGTGAATATGTAGTCACATATGTGGACCACATGTGTAAATATGTGGTCACATATGTGGACCACATGTGTCAATATGTGCTCACGTATGTGGACCACATGTGTGAATACGTGGTCGCGTATGTGGACCACATGTGGGAAAATGTGGTCACATATGTGGACCACATGTGAGAATTTGTGGTCACATATGTGGACCACATGTGTGAATACGTGGTCGCGTATGTGGACCACATGTGGGAAAATGTGGTCACATATGTGGACCACATGTGTAAATATATGGTCCCATATGTGGACCACATGTGTGAATATGTGGTCGCGTATGTGGATTACATGTGGGAAAATGTGGTCACATATGTGGACCACATGTGTGATATGTAGTCACATATGAAGATTACATGGGTGATCCTGTGGTCACATATGTGGACCACATGTGTGAATATGTGGTCTTACATGTGGACAACACGTGAGAATTTGTGGTCACATATGTGGACCACATGTGTGAATATGTGGTCGCGTATGTGGACCACATGTGGGAAAATGTGGTCACATATGTGGACCACATGTGTGATATGTAGTCACATATGAAGATTACATGGGTGATCATGTGGTCACATATGTGGACCACATGTGTGAATATGTGGTCATGTGTGTTTACCACATGTGTGTATATGTGCTCACATATGTGGACCACATATGTGAACATGTGGTCACATATGTGGACCACATGTGGCATCGTGTGGTCATATATGTGCACCACATGTGTGAGTAAGTATTCACATGTGCAGATCGCATGTGTGATATGTTGTCACATATGTAGACCACATGTGTGATATGTAGTCACATATGAAGATTACATGTGTGATCATGTGGTCACATATGTGGACCACATGTGTGAATATGTGGTCACGTGTGTGGACCACATGTGTGAATATGTGGTCACATATGTGGACCACATGTGTGAACATGTTATCACATATGTGAACCTTTTATAAAATATATTTAATTCATTAAATGTAATATGTATATAAATAAATAAACGTAAAGAAACGTTACGTAACATCATACATAATAACAATTAAAACGTAAACTGCAGGCTAATTGATCATCCGGTAGACATTTTAATTAAATTATCAGCTGAAGCAGAATGTCTTTGTATCATCAGAGTTGTAAACCATTTGTTCGATAATTAACTTTAACAGTTATGAACATATACTATTGTTCAAAGACGTCACTATTACATTTCAATCCTATGAAAATTTATAATGGAGAGAAGAAAGAATTTCAAATAAGATAGTGGTGCACTTACTCAATTTTGCACTTTCCAATTTCTTTAGATAGTATAGCGGAACACAAGGCTTCGCTTCGTTTGTTTTTACGGGCAGAAAAATAAATATATTCTTCCACTTAGTGGGAATTTAACCTAATTAAAATACAACTAGTGCTACAACCAGAAATCTCAGTTCTCTCAATTGTACCGTCATAGCGTCAAGTTTTAGTCGACATATTAACTTTAAACATATTAATTTTTTATCGACATATTAACCGACCTAATTTTTATTTTTTTTATATCTTTCATGTACAGAATTGACTTTTCTATCCTTTTATTATATATGGAGATTTTGTTTGAAAAAATAACTTTTTTATTTTCGGGTTTTTAATTTAATATGTAATAGGCTTTTATAGAGTAGTTAAACTGTGGTTTCATTTAAAGTGGTCCTAACAAAAAAACTCTGTATAATTGAGCATATTTAATATTTATAGTGATTTTTTGGAAAATTGATACCAATAGTTATTACAACCACTTGCGAAGAAGCATAGTTTAGGCAATTTTTTATTCTATAAGAATTCCTTTTAAAAAACTACCAACGTTCTTATAGTTAATATATTATTTTTCCAAATTAAAAAAAATTGTCTATGTCATCATAATGGCGGAAAAATTTCATTCATATTGTAATACCACATTAGTATCGACAATGTAGTGTTGATAGTAATTGAAAATAGTTATACTACAGGAGGACCTTCATATGCACTGTTTTAACCTGTTTTATGTATAATATAGAATAATATATTGTATAGAGGAATCACACATTCTTTTTATTCAGTTTAGTAAATACATTTTTTAGAGGTTACTCTGTACTAAAATGGCATGCAACTCTGTTCCCACATTTACGTTCCTGATATATCGATTTAAATAATAGAAATACAAAATATAGGAAGGAAACACAAATGCAATTATATTGCATTTTTTCTTTTTTTCATACTTGAAACGTATTAATAAATTACATATTATGTATTACATACAATTAATTTCTTTTGAATATAACACTAAGTTTAATCAGCTTCACGCTATTTTAACAGATAACATAAGATGACATTAAAACGTATTGACATCACCACGTGATCCATCTAAACACAATATAAACTTTTATAAACTATGAACTCACAATCAGAATTTACTTTCCAAATACATATACTTTTTATTCTACACATCGCCATATGAGCTAATTCCGTAAAATATACCTACTTTATTATGTTTGTTAATATCACCAACGTTGACGTTTGAAATAATAATTATGGTAGACTGAACAAATATTGATTATACTTCTTTTTTTAGCTTCACGCTGTATCCCGCACACAGCAGGGTAGGCATAGGACCTCTAGTGTTAACAACAACACTCTGTTCCCTACTTTTCTCGGAATTCTGTAGGCATTGCGTGCTGAGTAGTGAAACTCAACGCCGCACTTTACCTCGACACCAGAGCGATGAAATGGAAATATAAATTTAAATAAATATTTCGTTTCCTTGCGTGGTCATCGAACCCACAACAGTTACACTTTGTGCCCCTGTGCAACGAACGGCCTCAATTTACTTTCTTCTTTTAAAATGTGGTTAAATGAAATAGTCGTAATTTAATTATGTCAGATTACTATTGACCGACTTCTTAAAAGGGGTCATCAATTGGGCTGTATTTTTTAGCCTTGTTACCTTAGAACTTTTGATTGTATGAACCGATTTTAATGATTCTTTTTTTATTTGAAAGCTAATGCCTCCCGTGTAGTCTTATTTTAATTTAGTTTATATCCAACAATGGTATCTATGAGAAAATCATATAAATCTCAAATTTACATTAAGTATATGCGCGACAAATGAACGTATAAGTCAATATCAATTCAACCGATTTTAATGATTCTTTTTTTATTAGAAAGGGTACATATAAGGGGTAGTTTGGTGAAAGTTTAGTTAAGTTCAGAGTGTGAAATCCGGTTGAATTTGAAGAAGTCGATTTTTTTTATTAAAAAATATAATTATGTAATTTTTTCTACAAAAAAATCTTTATACTCCATGATAAAAACTATCCTATAAGTGACATTAGGCTTTGAACTATTACCATGCCAAAATTAATTTAATTTCATACAGTAGTTATCGGTATTTTAGGTGATTTATATTTTTCAGTTTTTGTTTTTTTTTAAAGAAAACTATCATGAAATTCGGAATGAAGCCCAAAAAAAATGTACCTTGAGGCCCTAGGCTAACACCATGCAAAAATTCATCAATTTCTGTCAGGTAGTTTTTGCGTGATTGACGCACAAACTAACCGACAGACAGACAGACAGACAGACAGACAGACAGACAGACAGACAGACAAGAATTCTGCTGAGTGGTTTTTTAGGTTCTATAATCGACATATTAACCGACCTAATTTTTATTTTTTTTATATCTTTCATGTACAGAATTGACTTTTCTATCCTTTTATTATATATGGAGATTTCATTTCCTTGGGTGGAGATCAAACTCACAACCAGTCGAGTTTACAATCACACTTTGTGCCCCTGCGCCACGACTGGCCTCAATAACACGTGACACCTTTTTGTTGTTACATACCGTCACTCAATCGTCAATACACAATATTTTTTAATGGTAAAAATAAAAAAAAGGGGGTCAGCTTTACGCTGTATGCCGAATACAGCAGGGCAGGCAAAGGGAACCTAGTGTTAAGACACTCCGTTCCCCACTTTCTGCCGAATTCTGGAGGCATTGGGTGTTGAGTGGCAGAGCTCAACGCCGCGCTTAGCCTCGACACCAGAGCGAAGAAATTGAAATATAAATGAAATTGAAATGTAAATAGTAGTTGAAGAAGATAATAAAATTACCGCTGTGGCATAATAGGCCTTGTTGTAGACACTGTTCGTATAGATGGTTGAGTGGTGCGAGGTGTCGTTATTGCTGAAGATGGACTGCCTACCATGATTTCACCATCGTCATTGAACCTGAAAATGAAAAAAATATTGATTCAATTAAACATGACCATAAATTAAATTTTTTGTGAAAGTAAAATTTTTTTTAGTAATTATAAAAAAACTATCTAATTGTATATATAAAAACTATATAATAAGAATGTAGCATTGTGGCCCCGCAGATATCTCGCACTATCCAAATATAACGCTATCCAGTGAAACTTTTTTAAAACGGAACATTAATAAGACAATATTCAAATTATACACAAAAAAAAATCTGAGAGCAGGCAGCGCATTCCTGTGTTCTTGGACTCGTCGAAACTTTTTAATGTGCTGCAATTATTTCAATAATTATGGTAAATATGGGAATCTGTTGACAAACATATTCCATGATATTACCAATATCATGGAATCTGTTTGTTAACAGATCAAAAGGGTTTTGGTAATTTGGATATTTGCTTGCATTATTGTCCCGGAAGCCATATAACATATAGATATTGTATTTGAATACATTACTGGTAAACAGATGCCACAAAAAAAATGTCCCCAGCTATCAATTGTGCGAATCTTTGCTATGAGGAGAAAATCGTGAATGTGGAAGCGGACCTGGACATGGATGTTGACGCTAAAGAAGAAGCCAAGATGATAGAGGAAGGTGTCGCCAGCAGTTCCAGCCGGTACAAAATCCAGTAGTAACTCCAGAAATGAAAAGATCGAAGAAGTGGTGTGAATGTGATGAAAATCACAGCTAAGATACATTCTGTTATATTTTGTGGGTGTTATGCTATACGCTGGATTCAGCGTTAGATCTGTAACTTATGGAATCACACAGTCTATGCAACCAAAATATAAGTGCGACTTTTGCCATTAAGTTCAATAATTTGGCCCCCAGGGTGTGATATAACCTTCATTTCATCTCAAATCGGAACATACATAGTTTTTAATAATCTGTGCATTTTTTTTATTCCATAGTATTATTTGTATTGCTTTTACTTTTCATTCTAGGCCTCAAAAACTAAATAGAGGGCCACATTACCATATACTAAGATAGTTAAATTTTTATTAATGTAAATCTATATAGTTTTAAGTTATTGAAAAAAAAGACTACATATATAAATAAAACTCAACATATATTGGCACATACAACTTCACATGTAATTATTGCATTAAATTTCCTTCACCGTGTTGCAGTAAGGAGCCGTCGATGAAAATAAATAATTTCTTGTTAGTATACAATCACAATCTTTCTCCACCTTCGCGTGCAATGCTCGTGGGAGTATTAGTAACTTCTGTATTGTTTATACTCTTGTATGGGTAACTATATAATATACAATAAATATGTATATATGTGTTGTTTTCATCATGAATAATATTTTATATTGCGGCATGATTGAATAATTTAATGTTGAGTATGGAGTGTTTATAACGAAATTTCACAATTTATTTTAATATTGTTATTTCTGAAGTTCGAAATAAAAACTCTGTCCCATAATATTTATAAAGTATGGAAATAAAATAATTTAAACCACATGTAAAATAGCTATTGTTGACTAAAATTATATTATAAAAATAATACTTTAGAGCCTATTATACAAACACACTTTTTCCAACACAACAGATAAGAAGACATAGACCAATGTAATGAGCGCAAATTTTATTTGTTTAGTAGTATGCAGTCCAAGGTGATAGGATACCAGTCATCTTCTTATTCCACTATCAGACCAGCTCGATGGTACTATTACCTTGTATTGTCATCTACATATAATTGGCAAGTTCCACAATGATAAGTTAATGAGAAGGACGTGTAATTCAGATTCTTAGATTTTTATATATAATTACCTTAGTTTTATATATAATTACTTAAGTAATTGCAGCTCGGCCTAAACAAATTGTAACTTTAATAATAAAAAAGTGCAACTATTGAGTTGCTCTTCGTCCTGGTTCGGTCGTCCATTTTTTTATTTGATAAAAAAATTAAAATAGATAGATATCGCCTATCACCTGTCACTCATCAACCTTTTTGTACATGTCCTCAGGGAAGTTCGTTAAGTTTATGTGATCTTCGTTACATGGCATGATGATCGACCCTGTGTTCTCTTTAGAACACAGGATCAGGAAGAGACTGCAGTAAGAGTTCGGTTCGAGTTCGGTTTGCCTTCAGGTCAACTTACCACTCACTCTAGCTTCATAAATCTTTGACACCTTTCTTCCATCACTCATTCTCTTGAAGAACTCAAACCACAAATCAAAATGATTTGATAAATCACGAGAATCACTCAATATTTACTATAGTAGCTATGTTGTAATGAATAAATAATAATAGTCTCGCACAGTAAACCAGTTTAGCAAAACTGTGTTTTAAGGTAACCACAAGATTACATCGTTTATTGTTACGCACACGCGATTCCAACTGACTGTTAGGCATATGTTTTTAATTTTTGTTATGTAAAAATAAATTGACTTATATGCAGATTTAACTTTTGTGTTAGGGGTAAATGAAATAAATTATGTTTGGTAATGTATAAGTAAACATAATTTATTTTAGTTATACATATACATATATAGTGTGGAACGGTCAGCGCTTCTTTTACGAGAACACTATATAGAGTATTTTTTTTCAAAACAATATCTAAAGAAATTAATCAGGATACCTCAACAGTTTAGGCATAGGGTTTTTTTTCGTTGTGAGTTCGGTCCCCACTCAAGGAAAAAGAAGGAGGAAAGAAAAGAAAATTAAATATATATTGTTTCTTCGCTCTGGTGTCAAGGCAAAGCGCAGCGTTGAGTTCCGCCACTCAACACGCAATACCTTCAGAATTAGGAAAAGGAGTCTTAACACTAGGTTTTTATTTTATTATTTTATTACGCATTAACCAAAGAATACCATGGAAAAATAAATGTATGTCAATAAATGCATTATACGAGATTATTCTCAATAGATTAGTTTTTAAAGAGAACCTCCACGATTGTACCTAAATTTTAATATCATTGCTTGTATTTATTTAGAAAACGTAAAAACAACAACCGACTAGGTCAGTTTCCAGGAGGTGCGGGTTCGAGTCCCGCTACGTTCAAATTAAGTAAATTAAATTAGGTAACATTTTTTTTTTAAATTAGCTAACCTACCTAGTGTTAAGCCTAGTGTTAAGACACTCCGTTGCCCACTTTCTACCGAATTTTGGAGGCATTGCGTGTTGAGTGGCAGAACTGACTGGCCTCAAATTAAGTAAGTTAAGTATTTTTCTTTCGGTGGAACAACACTTTAAAAATGTTAAAAATATCATTACTCGTGTAACGCATGAACGAGAGTTATACTTCATAGGTATTGAGGAAGTAATAGATTTTTTTCTAATAGCAAAAAAATATAATTTGATATTTATATTTTTTGCTGATTGTTAACAACCAGCACACATCTCTTCAACTAGTTTTGTGAAAAAAAATTGTATTAAAGTTTGCTTTACTAAGTAATCAGACTAATTAAATAATAATTAAATTAAATTAAATTATTTGATTGAAGTAAACAAGAACAGTTACAATTAAAATTTGCTCATAAAAGATGTATAAGAAATATCATGGAAAAACAAGGGAGTAACAAAAAAAATATGGTCATGTTACCGAAAATGGCTAGAAATCGATTCCGCTTGAAATATCAATTCAGATCTCTCTTTCATAATCAGACAAATCTTTTTCGTTTCCCTGCTCTGGAGGGCTGAGATGAGATCAGTCATAATACTCACAGCGTCTTCGTCGTCAAATTGACGGAGAGTGGAGAGCAGCATGTTTTATTAATAGGCTACCTCTGCCTACTTTGTTAGAGAGAAAGACGCATTTCAACTTTCTGTACAGGTATAGTTAACGGTGGTTTTAAATCGTTTGTAAATTAGTGATAACATTTAAAACCCACTTACAGTTCAATGATGTTGTTACAATAACAATGTCATAAATAATTAATAATCAAGAAAGTTACGGTACTTTATTTACCTATATAATTTCAATCCTTACATATAATCGGCTTCACGCTGTATCCCGCAAACAGCAGGGTAGGCAGAGGGAACCTAGTGTTAAGACACTCCGTTCCCCACTTCCTGCCGAATTCTGGAGGTATGGCGTGTTGAGTGGCAAAACTCAACGCCGCGCTTTACATAAAGTGGAGAATAGAGTAATATTATCATAATATTGTCAGAAAATTTCATAATAATTTGAGATATACCACATATGATATAGATACATAAATAACCCAAGTTTATTAAGAATATTAGAAATTAAGTGGAATGTTGTATTAGAAATTTATAATTTTGCAATGCAAAAAGAAAGTCCAATCGTTTATTATACTAGTAAAAAGTATGTTTTTCTGTTAAAATTTAACATAAACATGTCATTTTTAAGTATATTTTAGCGGTATGCAAATTAGTATTTATCTTAACGGAAGTTACATCTACAATATAAAAAATATTTAATAATAGAATAGATAGTTTTCGAATGCGAGGTAAATACAACAAAAACATATAAATATTACGCAAAAGGACTTTCTACCGCAATAAGATATTCTGCTATCAAACGGATGGTATTATTAAGCCACTGTACGTCTTTTTGTGTTTAAATACTATCCACACCATGTGAGCAAAAAATGACAACCTGAAAAGCATTAACCCATTCTTTTTTGCCTATTTTTAAAGAATTAAACGTTTTGTAGCGGAAAGCCATGTTCAAACCAGATCGGAGAGAAGAGAAAAAAATATTTCATCCGAATTTTCAATATCATTGTAATTGACTATAATAGCAAACTTAACTTAGCAAATTATCTCATTTTATGAAAATATTATATAGTCATTGTAAAAACCGACTGGTTGTGGGTTCGATCCCCACTCGAGGAGATGGAATATTTACTTAAATTTATATTTCCATTTTCTTCGCTCTGGTGTTGAAGTTAAGCGCGGCGTTGAGTTCTGCCACTCAACACGCAAGGCCTCAGAATTCGGCAGAAAGTGGGGAACGGAGTGTCTTAACACTAGGTTCCCTCTGCCTACCCTACCGTGTGCGGAATACAGCGTGAAGCTGATTTTTATTAATTTTATTATATAGTCATAGAAAATACTTAAAAATTACAGAATTTTAAAGCATCTCGGGTCATTAGAATAGAATATTTGTAATATTTTTTAGGGCACATATTTAAGGAGCAATTAATGGAATCATATTGTTGAACAAAAAATACTAAATAGGAAAAGAGAGATGTAAAATTAATTTATTATTAAAAAGAAAAGAATGTGAAAACTGGATATGTTAAAATAAATTAAAAAAAAAGAAATTAGCTTCACGCTATATCCCGCACACAGCAGGGTAGGCAGAGGGAACCTAGTGTTAAGACTCTCCGTTCCCACTATGGATACTGGACATGTCAATAATTTTTTTATTCGGTTTTTCATTCAATCAAATAAAAAAATTAAACAATATTTTTAAGTACTTTACAATTAATAAAGTAGATATTAAGTGTTAATTAATGAAAACATATTTAATTGAAATTTAGTGAATTCAGATTTTGATTCAATATACATATATTACATTAGATATACTTTTGAATTCCATACCTGTTCAGAAGCAACGGTGGTGGTGGTGGTGTAGCAGCGGCGACTGGGGTCTCGGAACTTGGTGGTGAAGTCGGCACCGGCCTCACGGTAAGTGTTGGTTCCGGCGATTTGGATACTTCATTACCTGCAACACACATACATACGTATATATTTATGACAGTATATAGAAGTGAGAAGTTACAAATTTTAATTTAGTTGTAGATCTTGTGGAGTTATGGTATATAATACATAGAGTTAGGGCGCGTAGAGTTGGAAAGCATGAGGATGCCCCGGAGGGCATGTATGAAGAGGTTGATGAAAGTGGGAATAGAGTAAGTAATAAAATGTACAAGAAAAAATGTGGTAAATGTCGTATTACATTTTTTTTATCGTTGTTTGTGTAAAAATATCATGTTTCTACAAATCGATAACGAAACCACATCTTAAAATTATATATTATAAAAAAATATATATCATCATTTTATTTAAAAAATATACGTTACGAGGCGAAAGTGCGTCGTTGAGTTCCGCCACTCAACACGCAATACTTCCAGAATTAAGTGGTAAAATAGACAGCGGAGTTTCTTAATACTAGGTTCCCTAAGGCCGGCAGCCTAGCTACATGCGGGAGACTGCTAGAAGCTGACGTAATTATACATTTATATATATGTGGATTTATATGTAATATTAACATTTTAATTTAAACATAATCTAAAATCTAATTTTTTAAATTTAATTGTAATCAAAATACGCATTTTGCATATAATGTAATGTGTATTTATTATATTACTTATAATTCCTACGTACAACATGCAACGAAGGTTAATGCCTTCTTTTTCCTTTTGTCAGTATGTCATGAGAAACAGGAATCAACACTAACATACAATAATGAGAAAATATTAATATTAATATTAAGATAAAAAGAATATTTTATTAATTGGCTTTAAGGAATTTGCAGCTAATGTAATATTAAAGAACCAAAACAAAGGAATGTTTTTACAAAACCAAAAGTTATTTTAAGTGTTGCCAGTATTATTGCCTTTAAAATATAAATCGAAATTTTATATCAGTACTGTTATTTACTTATAGTAAAGTTCTCAGTAATCCTTTGCTCGAGAGTAAATAAATAAAAAATGTTATGGGAATTTTATGACTGCACATAGTTTTACATTTATTTATTTATTTTCAGTTTATTGTACACAATTATTAAATAAAGAGGGAAAAAAACTTACAATTTATTGAATTCAGCGAATTCTTCCAGTAAAGAAAACAAAACCTTTACACCTTTTTTAACAATCGTGATAGTGGGTTTCCCTTCTTGGGAGGACGACTTTTTTGGCTTAAGTAACGACAATATATATATATATATATATATATATATATATATATATATATATATATATATATATATATATATATATTAACAGTTATCTTCTTTTATGCAAATGATTTAACAACATTGCATAGTTATTTATTAGCGAATTTATTCATTATTCACTTTTCCGGTGAAAACATACGGGTGTAGAACCCATTATTACAGGCAGAGGAGTTGGCGCAGTTATTTTTATAGTTTGTATGAAAAATACAAAGTTATTTAATTTATACTCAATTTTATAAGTTAACTAGCGAACCCTTCCTAATCTGCATTACTTACGTTTTCTAATAATAATTAACAAAATAATTATAAAATCAATGTTTATATTGAACAGTAAAATTAAAAAAAAAATATAGTTATTTTGTTGAATATTTTTTTGAAATGCTCAGATAATATTTTTATGTATAAACTGATCGAATAAAACAAACACTTAATATTAACGTAAGCTTACCATAATACAATGCTATATAATCTTTGTTTATGGTTCTTCTATCCCTTTATTAAATGACATTTTTGTTTTTTTTTTACTTTCATTTACAAGATTTTATTATGGAATGGATAGATGAATTGGATAGATTAATTGTTATATTTAATATTTATCAATGAATAATTTATTTATTAAAATAAACAAAAAGAAACAACTAATAATAAAGCTAAAGATTTAAATATGAAACCCTAGTTTTCATTACGTATACATAGAATGACATTTTTATTTCACATGATATAGAATTTTTCATGGTTGACGTTTCTGCTATTTGGCCTCGTTACAAATAATCCTGAGATCTTCAAAGATTACCGACATGGATTTAAGGTTGTTCTGTTTTTGTGACAGGCTGTATACAAAAAAAGTAAGCTAAGTTGTATACAAAAAAAGTGGCTTGGCTGATATATATTTTTTTAAATGTATATAAAACTGACGTATTGTGATGAAATACAAACATAATTATTATCACGTTTACAATTACGTTATTACATAAAGGTACAATTTAATTGTTTTCTTACGTTTCCGGAGGATTGTGATTTAAGATGGGTTGCAAAATTTTTGTACCTATCGTATTTGGAAAAAATATATAAATTATTTAGCTTTGTGAAGTACATATTTAAAGATTATGTAACGTTATATTGAGAAATTAACCTTATAGAACATAGTTATAATATTTTTTCGCTCTGGCAAAGCACGGTTTGAAAATTTGGAGAAAAGTGGATAATGGAGTCCCTAGACGCTATATATACATTTGCCTACTCTGCAATATGCGGGATAAAGCGTGAAGCTGAAAAAATAACATTTCAAATGTATATATGGCAAATCGGCAATCTGTTTTTCTGAAAATTAAATAAAAATTTTACGTTATAAATTGTAATTAGCAATTAATTTATTACGATTTAAAAGCAAGGTTAATGGAACTTGTCAGACCACTTTTTTTGTATACAACTTAGCTTACTTTTTTTGTATACAGCCTGTCACAAAAACAGAACAACCTTAAATCCATGTCGGTAATCTTTGAAGATCTCAGGATTATTTGTAACGAGGCCAAATAGCAGAAACGTCAACCATGAAAAATTCTATATCATGTGAAATAAAAATGTCATTCTATGTATACGTAATGAAAACTAGGGTTTCATATTTAAATCTTTAGCTTTATTATTAGTTGTTTCTTTTTGTTTATTTTAATAAATAAATTATTCATTGATAAATATTAAATATAACAATTAATCTATATTCCCATAATAAAATCTTGTAAATGAAAGTAAAAAAAAAACAAAAATGTCATTTAATAAAGGGATAGAAGAACCATAAACAAAGATTATATAGCATATCAGCCCATTCATATAGAGTTCGTAATTTTTTTCTTTAAATTCATTTAATATTTATAATTTTTTGTTTTATTGTTTATAAAGTATCCTACAGTTTATTAATTACTGATACTATGGACTATTGGTGAGTTACACTATGTTAGCATCCTGTAGGGAGATTTTTACAAATTTCCGCTACCCAAAGATAAATACTGGGAATTATCATTTTGGCAAGAGGAAATACTATTTTTTTAATATTTTTTGTTTCATTTTTAAAGTGTTTTTCCTCACCTAGGGAAAAAAACTGACGTAGCTTGATGAGAACGTATGGCTTAGTTGGTCAGACCGCTGGAACGGTTTCCTTGGTCGGCTTTGAAGAGGCACGGGTTCAGATCCCGCTACGTTTTTTATTATACTTTTTCTTAATAAGTATAATACATGTTTGTAAAAAATTGACGAGTGAAATTTAAAGCTTGAATTTTATCCCAAGTGAACACAGAATTCGGCACCCATATAGATTCTCTCATTATTTAGTCGGTAAGGTAGGAAACGACTCATTAAACTTGGCGCACACTTAACATTTAACTTGGCTTTAACTTCACATATATATGTTTCTTGGATTCGATGGGATCAAATTATACCTGTACCTGTATATGGTTAAAAATCAACTAAATCAGTTTCACGCTGTATCTTACACACAGCAGGGTAGACATAGAGAACCTAGTGTTAAGACACTCCGTTCCCCACTTTCCGCCAAATTGTGAAGCTATTGGGTGTTGAGTATCGGAACTCAACACCACCAGAGCGAAGAAATGGAAATATAAATTTAAATAAATATTTGGGGATCGAACCCACAACGCTCGTCGTACGTCGCTTTTACAGTCACACTTTGTGCTTCAGCGCCACGACTGGTCCCAATATATTATTAAAGTTTTATATTAGTTTTATTTAATAGAATTCGTACTTTCCGTATCCGTAAACCATCATGATGTTTCAATTTTTTTCAGCTTGACACTGAACGCACCAGAGATACCTAGTGTTAAAATATTCCGTTTCCATTAAGCCACCTCCGTCCCTCACTTTCCGCTCATATTTGGAGCTAGAAAGTGTGAAATGAGAATATTAAATGTTACATATCCTCGAGTGGGCATCGAACTCACAACCTATCGCGTTTGCAGTCGCACACTCGTGCCTCTGCGCCTCGACTGGCCTCAAATCAAAAGTTTAAACATTAAACATATATGACCGATAATTTGGTGACATAAAATTAACTGTGGGTCTACCTAATCATATGTATTTGCGATCATAAACGAGTAATAGTCAATCATTACGTAACAAACAAGATGACGTTTAAAATACGATAGACACGCCTACTTGGCAAGATATGAAAAAGAACTTAGGTGCTGTTCTTTTGATTTCTTTATCTACTAAACAAAGAATAAATTAACGGATAATTTAGAACTCCAGTAACTTCTTAGGAACCGAAAGTCTCAACACTAAGTTTCCAGGTTCACTTTGCCAATCCTGCTATGTGCGGGATACAGCGTGAAGCTAAAGAAGAAAGAAGTGAAGAAAAAAAAAGATTTTTTTTCCCACGTTTAACTTTTAACTTGCTTAAAATTTCTACACATAAAAGTAATTTACACATTTCACGAACTAAGGATGGAGACAAACAAATAACGTGGCGTTGAGTTCCGCCACTCAACACGCGATGCCTACAGAATTCGGAAAGCGGATTTGGGAAGCGGATTGTCTTAACACTAGGTTCCCTCTGTGTATCCTGCTCCATGCGGGATATAACGTGAAGCTAATATAAACAGGATGCAAACATACCTATATATTATATTGTACTTACCATTAGCTGGTATGGTGTTAAACTGTTCGTTAGCAAGGAACACCTCGAAATATCTCGTGAAGTCACCCGTAGGGTCCCATTTAGATGACAATTTGGCCCACTCTTCTGGATATTCATTCTTCAATCTCTTTATAATTTTGACGGCAGTTTTCTTTTGGCGTTCAGTACACCGTATGCACTTTGTTCTCAACGCCTCAGGTAGAAGCCCTGCAAAGTTATTAAAATTATTAACGGCTGTATTACGATTATTATTTGCGGGGTTGAGTTCCGCCACCCAAGACGCAATGTCTCTAGAATTAAGATAAAAGTGGGAAACGGAAAGTGTCTTAATGGGAATGGAGTGTCTTAAAACTAGGTTCCCAGGTTCCCAGGTTCCCTCAGTCTGCCCCTGTTATGTTCGGGATACAGCGTGAAGCTACAAAAAATACTTAATGAATATCGAACCTATTGTCTGTTGTCTGATAGATAATTCTCAACATCTATATAACTAACAATTATGTTATCAAGATAATGCCTAAACCAATTATACTTTTAACGTGTTAGTGGACTAATGAGAAAATAGTTTTATATACCTATTTAATTTTTTATATTAATAGGGTTTTATTCTATTTTTTTTTCAACTTCACGTTGTAGCTATCGCATGTTTCCCGCGGGAAAGGCAGAGGAGCCCAGTGTTAAGACATTCGATTCCTCGCTCTCCGTAGATTTCATCGCATCGTGCAAAGTCGCGCTTTGCCTCGACACCATATGCTAAGTAATGAAAATTTTCGAGTGAAATCGAACCCACATCTTGTTGCGTTTAGTTACAAGTTTGTGCCCCTTCGCCATGACTAAATTTAAAGTATATACTTCTTAACTTTTACTTAACCTTGAACTTAAAAAAAGGTTTTTAAATTTGGACTGCCAAAGTGCATAATTTAAAAATAACTTAATTTTCGATTTCATGTATTTATTATAGAAGGCTACAGTACAAAGCCATTAGCCAATTAAATCAATTTTATATATTTAGAATGACTTAGTAAACCTACTGGTTGTAGGTTCAATCCACACTCGAGGAAATGAAATATTTATTTACAATTTATATTTTTATTTCTTTGCTCTGGTGTCAAGGCAAAGGGCGGCGTTGAGTTCCACCACTCAACACGCAATGAACTCAGAATTCGGTGGAAAGGGGGGACGGAGTGTCTTAACACTAGGTCCTCTCTGCCTGCCCTGCCGTGGGTAGGATACAGCATGAAGCTGATGCAAAAAGTCAGTTTTATGGCTTGTCATGTCTATCTCTAACTGAAGGCAACGATCTTAGGAAGTTGTGTTTAAGTCTTACTAGAATAAAATGAGCGTTTTTACGATGATAATACAAAAAGACGACGCACGTACCTTAGTCTTCTACAATAAATATGGAAATTAAGTTATTTTAAATGATGCACTTTCGCCGTCCAAATTATTAAAAAAAAAAAAAAATTAGGTTCAAGTTTTAGTACAAATTAAGAAGTGTACTTTAAATGTATATCTCTATTATATTTCTCTATAAGCGGAAAGTGGGGAACGAAATAAATGAAAATAAAATTAAATGTCACCGTGTGCGGGATACAGCGTTAAGCTAAAAGCAAAACGGAAAGTGGAACCTTGATTAATTTATCATAAGGCTCTCTCAATGCAGGATATGCGTGGTTTTAATTGTATCAATTTTTATAATAAATTATCGCATTTAATTGAAAAGTTGAACAATATAATTACCGGAAGCAGTTTCATATAAAATTGGAAAAAAAAATATTCCAACAACTTATAAGCTACATAGTCTTTAAATTGGAAAAATTAAATTTGAACAATTTCTTAAGCTGCCATAGTCTAGATAAGCCGGTTAAGCCGGTTTTGTACTCAACTGGAATGTATCTCAAAATAATTTGACATTTATTAAGTAAGTACTTTATCTATTGTCAACAAGAAATCTAGTTGCATATATAATTCAATTTAAATGTATGTACATACATAATGAGAAACATACATATTAATGGTACCCAGTTTTTTCGCATGTAGAAGCAATTTTTAGGAAGGAGGGAACGGACAAAAGTGCCTGATTCTCTCGCAGATTTCAGGAACTAAAGCGATTTTTTCATTAACGCTTGACAAAAAAATTTTTTTTTCAACATTATACATTCACATAGCATTATGTAAAATTACTTTTTAATTCGTTGCTTGAAGTCGGTTTCGTGTTTGTTAAAAAAAATATTTATTTTTCGCTTCATCTGTATCCCGGGTAGGCAGAGTGAATCTGGGAACCTAATGTTAAAAAACTCTATTACCGTTAAGACACTTCCATTAATTTCTTTAATATTTTGTTAAATAATGTTTATGTTACTTTATATTTTATTAAATTAGTTTATTGTTTTGGTGTTTTGGTTTTTATATTTGTAAAATAATAACTAACGTACAATAATAGAATATACCTTAAAAAATCGAATAATTATAGTAACACAGGCAAACGACAATCTATAGTTATAAATATAAACGAAAAGGTATAGACAATACTTTAAACAAAATTTACGTTGGCATCCAACCTACATTCATCGCGCACAATCAAACACAGCCCCACTGTGCTGCAATGGTGTGGCTATATAAGAATAAAAGTTATTAAAAAGCAATAAAGATTTTATGAATTCATAAATATAGTCAGTCATATTGAAATTTTAATCTTGTTGAACTTCAAGTTGTTTATACATATAGCACTATAAAATATTATATAATAATTAAGGAATATAACCTAAACGTGGCCATTATAGCACCGTGGAACATCATGTGGCTAGCTGACTGTAAACACGACGATCGTGGGTTCGATCACCACTCAGGTAAATTAATTAAATTCTCCGTTCTGTTAGGAAAAGTGAGTTCCACAACTCATCACGCAATGTTTCAAATTTGCGAAAAATTGGGAAACGGAGTGTCTTAACACTATATTTCTTTGCTAGGCTGGAAACAGCTTGGAGCTAAAAAAAAATCAATCCTTTGTATTTACACACACACCTACGTCATCAATCAGTATTCAAACGTCGTCACTTGTTTATAATAATGTATTAAGGCATTGTTACAAGGAATCTTAATAATTTCCTTATATTGTAAAAACAAACACGCGAATGGTGATTGTCAACAAAGATCGCTAAAGAGGATAGATAGAAAGCTGAAGAAAGAAATTAAAAATAGTTCAAACTTTTATGTTATCTTATATGTGAATTACCTAAACGATTAGCTATCGATACCAATAGCTAGTATTTAGTACTGATGATATTTATGACATAAAGCTGTGTTTGTTTGGTTCACCGCAGTAATGTCAGGAACTATTGGTTCAAATTATTTTTGTGTTGGATGGTCGGATAGTACCCAATAGTAATAGATAATGCTTTCCTATTATATATTTAATCTCACGAATCGTGTTCAATCAACATAATAAGTAATGACATACATAAATGTAACGATAATGAGCAGAGGCATTTAGAAATCGTAGTATATGTTATATGCATACAAAACTTTTATTTATTTTAATTATATACTACATGTAAAATTTTATATTTTTATACAAGATTATGAGGCCAGTGGCGTGGCGCAGCTGCACGAACAGTGACTGTAAAATTGACTGGTTGTGGGTTCGATCACCACTCGAGGAGATGAAATTTGTATTTCCATTTCTTCTTTTGAGTTCTGCCATTCAACACGTAATGTCTCCAGAATTCGGCAAAAAGTGGGGGACGGAGTGTCTTAATACTAGGTTCCCTCTGCCTATCCTGCTGTGTGTGGGATATAGCATTAAGTTGTTTTGTATTTTAAGATTATAATTAAAAATATTATTGTATGTATTTTCACACCATATGATAAACCACAGCTTCGAGTTCCGCCACTCAGAACGCAATGCATTCAGAATTCAGTGGAAAATAGGGAGCACAACTTAATGGGCACGGAGTGTCTAAACACTTTATTCCAAGGTTACCTCTGCTTACCCTGTTATGTACGTGATATACAGTATGAAAATAAAAAAAAACACATTTATAGTATATTTTTGCTTAAAAACATTGTTATAAGTATAATACTCTTGTATGTTTGTTTATATTTTGTAAACCGGTTCAAATAAAAATAAAAGGATGTCATGATTTAATAACATTTTAAAGCATTCTCGTGAATTACGACGACGACACTACTATCGATGAGGACATCTTGCCCATTAAAGAATCTAATTTTACATGATTTCCGGCATACTCGTAGTAATATAATGTAAAAATGTATTTTTTTGCAATAAATTATAATTTCTATATCTATATAGATATATTACAAGTGTCCTGTCGCTGATCGCTGTCTGATCGCTGAACTGATCGCTGTCTGTACGTGGAACGAAAATAAAGGAATCCGTTATTTGGGTCATTTTTCAATGTAATAGAACTTAAAAGAATGTTTTTAATGTTTTTATCTGTTTGTCTGTGGGTTACGTTAGTATCAAAAAGGGTTAAATTGATTTAAATAGAGATTGCACTATTATATTTTGGCGCACATCCCTTAACTTTTAGAGTTAGTTTCATTTAAATTAGTTCATAAGTAAAAAAAAATGCATATGACATTTTTTCAACTTCAAGCTTTATCCCGCACATATGATCACATCAGAGTAGGCAGAGAAAACCTAGGAGCCCAGTGTTCAAATACTCCGTTCCTATTAAGACTCTTCCGTTTTCCTCTTTCCGCCGAATTTTAGAGGTATAGCGGAAATCAACGACGCGCTTTGTTTCGTACCAGAGCAGGAAGATGATAAATATTAATAATCAAAAATTAAATCAGCTTCACGCTGTATCCCGCACACAGCAGGGTAGACAGAGGGAACCTAGTGTTTTAGACACTCCGTTCCCCACTTTCTGCCGAATTCTGGAGGCATTGCGTGTTGAGTGGCAGAACTCGACGCCGCGCTTAGCCTCGACACCAGAGCGAAGAAATGGAAATATAAATTTAAGTAAATATTTCATCTCCTCGAGTGGGGATCGAACCCACAACCAGTCGGTTTACAGTCACACTTTGTGCCGCTGCGCCACGACTGGCCTCAAAATATTATAATTATTAATAATTCTTTCCCTCTAAACGGGAAATAAAAATCTCAACACTATTTTTTCTTTACTTTTAACGGAAGTGCCTTATTTTTTTACATTTTTAAAGTTTTAGTCCATACTTTAACCTACAGAGATGTTAGCAATAAAAATGACTTGTAACAAGCATATAAGAACTTCGACGTAGCCAGATGCGATCATATGGCTTAGTTGGTCAGAGCGCTTGGACGGTTTCCAAGAGGCGCGGGTTTGAATACAATCGAAAAAGTATTTTTCTTACGTTAGTGTGGCATACTAAATTATAATACTAAGTTATCTTTGGGTAGGCGAGAATAGGAAAAATATCGCTACAGAGATGCTAGCAACAAAAATAAATTATAAAATACAGTTCCCGCACGTAGATATAAATGTAAGCACGTATAAAGTATATATTATTACAAGTATCCAAATAAGATAAAAAATTTTTTTTGCTTTGCTCAGAGACGCGTGAGAATCTATGGTTTTATGAGAGAAGACAAAACAAACAACTATTGTTCCTGAGAAATCTACGGTCATAATATATACACAGGAATGTAAATTGTACATTTTTAATACTTTTAATAAGTCTAAGTAATTTTAATGAGAATTTGGTAATAGATCTAGTTATGAACTTTTGGTTTAATAACAAATCCAATATAGGGAAATAAAATATATAAGCTTGTTTATTTAGGTTTTAAATTTTAATGTGCTTACAGTTGCAATGATAGTAGTTATTTTTGGAACCAAAAACATCAATAATAATTTATTTCGTATTGACAATCGTCTCTTTTTGTACATAGTGCGTGAGTCATAAATAATAATGAAACTTATATAGTTTAAAATTTATGACATTATTTGGATTATTTTCATAAAATAAAAACTCATCACACAAATTTTTATCAATCGCTGTTATTATGTTTTTCATAAACATTTCCTGCGTAAAAAATATAAAGTAATAGTTATACATATTACAATGTATAAACGACCCAGCATAAAATTTTTGGATCTAAGGGTCCAAGTTACATTCTTATACGTTTTTCATATAGTACTTACTAGCATGTGATTAAAAAACTTGTTCGTCTATAATAGAGCAAGAGTTGGCGGCCGCCAATCGTCGTTAATTTATAAAACCTGAAAGTATCTCTGCGTATTCATCTACCACTAAGAAGTACTTTTAAGGATTTTTAAATTTTAATATATTAATATTAGAAATAGTGATATCCATTGTCAACCACTTAGTACGTTATGATTTCTTTACATTTATATATGTATAAATATAATGAAAAAAAAACAGTCAATAAAATAACGAAGGTCCGATGGCCGCGGGTTCTTAGGCCATAATAATTGTCTATCATTGATGTAGTAGGAGACATAAATTATAGAAATGTCAAATTAATAGCACTTCACTGAAAATGCTATTTATCAATACAGTTAATTTAATTTTATAAAAATAAATGTAAAAATAAACAAATAGTATATAATTATATATATATATATATATAATTAAATGTTAAATGGCTACGTAACATTCAAAAAAATGAACTTGTTTTGTTTTACGAGGAAACAATTATGTTGTCCATATGTGGCGCCACTCACTTACGGATTAATTGAGATTATATAGATTAATTGAGAATTGAGAGTAGACAGGTTGTGGGATCGATTCCCGCTCAAGGAAATGAAATATTTAATATTTTCATTTTTTCCCTCTAGTAACGAGGCAGACTGCGGTGTTGACATCCGTTGTAATCGTTATGGGAACGGATTGTCTCAACAATAGGTTTCCAGGTTACCTCCATAAAAAAACTTTCTAATATAAAAGGAATTTCTCAATTCGAAGCAATCATTTCTGATTAATGATAGAAAAAATAACGACTCTCTGTTGTGCTGTTCCTTACAAACTATTTAAGAGACGCCTCTTATAAAGCCTTGTCTCTAAATGTATATTATCTCAAAATAAATTCCGAATTGTATAACTATAACTAACATCAATACACCATTAAACCTTAATATTTAATCACTAAATTAATATGTTATACTTATATCCAAAGCGCAAAAAATAATATTACGCATCGGGATTTGAAGCCGTAACTCTTTAAAACCGTCCAAGCGACAAATTATTTACAATTGAGAATAGCAAATATATTGAGATATTTTTTTTAATGTTACCAGTTGCTAGACAAAAACAAGGCAAAATAAAAGATTTACCTCATTGAAGTACAATCACAGATACATCCCGTACATATAGTAAAAGCCGCTAAGACAAAAGGTCAACAGGTTCTAAGATTAACTATGGACATTTATTATTTAAATTGCATTAAATCGATACGTTAATTTTGCAATAAAATACAATGGGATTGGAATTGCACACGTGTCGGAAATTATATTATGTTTTTTTTCATTGTTGATGTTTTTTTTATTTGAGCAAAAATGGATTGTTACTATTAAAGTTTACAACCGAGATCGTCCAGTTCGATTACCACTCGAGGAAATTAAATATTTATTTAAATTTATATTTTCATTCCATAGGTCTGAGTTCCGCCACTCAACTCGCAGTGCCTGTAGAATTCAGCGAAAAAAATAAAAACGGAGTGTCTTAACTCTAGGTTCCCCCGGCCTAACCTGCTGCGTGCGGGATACACGCATAATTTTTTTTAGGTTATATAATGAATGTTCCTTATTGAATAAAAATTATGGTCAATAATTGCAAAAAACGCTTACGTAATACTTGAACGGCCTCTATATACATGACGATAAATAACTATAAATTATTATTTTACATTTATATAAAATAACATATATAAACACTCGATAAACACCCTACATCTAAGTAAAATTTTTAAAATAATGTTAAGTTAAAAATAATATTTTCTTATAATTGTATATAAACAACAATGTAATTAATATATATGATAAGGAAATTAAATAAAAATTAAAAAAAAAGGAAAACAATATATATTAATATTAAGATGTCTTATCTAAACAAGATCATTGAACCGCGTACCGAGTTACCCAAATATTTACTGACCTCGAAACTTATATGGTGCCGGTAACATTGGAGAAGTGCTAACCTGACACAGTAGAGTAGCTCCATATACGAGTGGGACTAACACCGAGTCAAAATTTAACTGTTTTTTTTAATGCCTTACTTTCGTATATAGTAAAAGTACAGTTATTTATTGATCCTGAAAGTAAGTTTTGAGTTCACGTTCTTTACTGTAATACAGATATAAATGATAATAAATGAAGAGGCCTAAGAGGCCAGTCGTGGTGTATAGATACTGTAAACGCGATAGGTTGTGGGTTCGATTCCAAGATGAGGAAATGAAATATTTAATATTTTAATTTCTTCGCTCTTTTGTCGAGGCGCGGCGTTGAATTCCGACCTCAACTTGCTACATCAGAATAATGCAGCAGAAAGTAGGATTCGGAAATGTTGTGATGGGAAATAAAATTAGGTTAGATATAGGTAATATGGGAACCTAAATTGGTTCCCTCGGCCTACCCTGTAAAGAGATAGAAAAATATGTATAAACAATACATATACATACATATATTATATTACAGAAGAAATGATTACAAACATTAAACGGAGATAATGTGTAGGTCAGGGTCTTAACAGATAAACTCTAATGGGCCCACATGAAATGACACCGTCGTGCTAGTAACGTTAAATTTTATGCTGCGGTTAACCACGAGTGCCTACGCGATATAGATATATTAATATACGTAAATATAATAATATATGGTATCTAATATTATACATGTAACGTGTGGAACGTGGGGAACGGAGTGTCTTAACACTAGGTTCCCTCTGCTTACCCTGCTGTGTGCGGGATATAGCGTGAAGCTAATTTAATTTTTTAATTTTAATTTAATATTATACATGTATACATATATGTATATAAATCAGCTTCACGCTATATCACGCACACAGCAGGGTAGGCAGGGAGTACCTAATGTTAAGACACTCCGTTCTCCACTTTTCACCGAATTCTAAAGGCATTGCGTGTTGAGTTTTCAATAATAAACTACATATAAAGATGACGCAGTTTATTTTACCAAAGAGGGTAATAAAAATAATTTATTTAGGGTTTTAACAGGGTTTATTCTTTAAAATTAACATATACCAAATATAGGTTTAAATTATTAGTAAGTTTTGCACAATTTTTTTAATAGTAAAATTTCAAGTAGTGTAACTACTCTTGTTGATAAGACCTTATGTTCTGTTTTGAAATTTTTAACAATGGTTATGCAGTGCAATCTATTATTATTTTTAATATAAATCAATCATTAGGTACTTCAAATTTTTGGACGGAACCCTCGGTGAGCAAGTCCGATTTGCATTTGTCCTGTTTTTCTAGATTTTATAAAGGCTAATGCTACCAGTAGTCGACAAAATTATATTGCGCTAAATGTAATCAGTAACTGTACATACACTTAGTTTACAATATAAAGAAATATATTGATTTTTGGAAGATAAAAAAAATCGTTTCGGTCATTGGTTGCTGGTGATGGTGGGTACCAATGTTAGTTCTAGTTCTATTAAGCTAGATGATATAAGTATAAATAAATTATCATAATATTTATATAAGAAAATCTAATAGAAACATCATCAACAACACGTTACGAATATGGCTACCAGTGTTAATTCTCTTAGTTTATAATAAAAAAAATAGACGACTTCCGGCCTGTATTATATTATATATGTACATATTTTTCCGTGTATGATAAAAAAACTAGCTTTTTATGGAAAAACTTCATGTTATATTATAAATATGGATTTCGCATACACACATATGACACGACATAAAGGGAAGTAGAAAACTAAATTATAAATTAAAGACTGCTAATATACCAATATTACCTGAATGCAACAATTGCTAGTTCGATTTTCAGTTTTGGAAGTATTTGTTATTTATTAAAAAAGTATTTTTGTTTCCCTATACACATCTGTATGTATAAAGGGAAACGAAACACACTTTGTATAGATAAGGTGTGGCGGAACTCAACGCAACACATTCTCTATATAATGTGTGGCGTTGAGTTCCGCCCATCAGTCAGTAATCTCTGTGGAAAAGAATATTTCCTTAATTCAATAGTTACCTGGATATTAAAAAAATATATGAGGCCAGTCGTGGCGCAGAGGCTCAAAGAGTGACTGTAAAACCGAACGGTTGTGGGTTGGATCCCCGCTCGAGGAGATGAAATATTTACTTAAAACACGAAATGAATGAAGAAATGGAAATATATTCACTTATATTTTCATTTCTTCGCTTTTGTATCGATACAACGTGAAGCTGTTTTAAAAAATATATATGATTTTGAATTATAGCCAACCAAGTATGATAGCCAATGAACGCCAAATGAAATGATGTTTATTTCGAATGCAACCTGCAACTAACAGGTATCTCCTGTTACTCTCCAAGGTCTAGCGCTAAACGACCGATCTATGCATTTTACATAATACTTACATTATGTTGCGAAAATATTATTTTTTTATCTTTACGCTGTATCGCGCATATAGCAGAGTAAGCAGAGGGAACCTAATGTTAAGACACTACGTTCCACATCTTTCTAATTTTCGAGGTGTTACGTGTTGCGTGGCAGAACCCAACGACTTGCCTTGGTACCAGAGCAAAGAAATAAAAATATTAATAAATAATATTTCATTCTACCGAGTGGGAATCGACCTTAAAACCCATCAGTGTGGAAATCGAATGCGTTACAGTCACAAGCTTGTACCGTTGCCACGACGGCCTCAGTTCAGTTTATTTTAGTCATAAACCAATTATGACTATAACTTCACCGATGACGCGTTCTATGGAGAACACACGATTGCATGTCAAAAAGTAAACCAGTCAAAATATATGATATTATTCATCTATAAATATATACGCTGTATCTCGCACACACCCGAGTAGGTAAAGGGAACCTAGTATTAAGATACTCCGTTCCACACTTTCTGCCGAAATCTGTAGGCATTGCGTGTTGAGTGGCAGAACTCAACGTCGCGCTTTGCCTTGACACCAGAGCGAAGAATTGGAAATATAAATTTGAGTAAATATTTTATCCCCTCGAGTGGGGATCGAACCCACAACCAGTAGGTCTTACAGTCACGCTTTGTGCCTCTGCGCCAGGACTGGCCTCAGATATGTTAGTTTATAACTTAATATTGTTATATCTAATATATTTACATAAACACGACGACCTCTAATATAATGATAGTAATTAATGACATTTTATTACGGAAAGGATGAAGATGTGCTATTTGCGTTCTACAGTAACACCATGACATTTTCAATTTTCTATTTTCCTCTACATACTTATAATATTTACATCAAAAATGTCAATAAATGATATGTTAATATATTTTTTAAAGAATTCTGTTTTTGAAACATAATACAAGGTAGGATGTGTTTCAGTCGAGTGGCCTCGATCGAATATCATGATTACACCGATGAAAAGGCAAGATTATATTTAAAGATTTTTTTTTAACTTTACACTATATCTTGCAAATAACACCTTGTTATTGCAGAGGGAACCTAGTGTTAAGACATTGCGCTACAACCACATTCCTCCCAAAAATGAGACATTGTCTTATATGTGGCGAAAATCAACGCCACACTTTTATCACATTGAGGAAATGAACTGTCAACCCTTCAAATGGGAACCAAACTCACAATAGCCGCATTTACAACCACTGTGCCGTGTCGTGCCTCAATATCGAAATAATCAAAGGATAAAATAATTAAATTAATTAGTTATAAATAATTAAAACTGATCGAACATCACAAATTTCATACATACAATTAGTTGAATTTGTTGAGTTAATTAACGCTATTAAATAATATAATTCATTATATTATACATATATATTTAAGATCTCACAATAACGTAAAAACAAAAAGTTAAATATAAAAAATTGTAAAAAAATTTTTTTTTTCATAACGTAAAATCAAAATTATATTTTAAAAACAAAAACAAGAATTTTTGCATTCCTTACAACAATGTCTCTAAGGCGGCTTGTGAGCTTGTGAATGGCTAAAGTTTTTAGTGATTTTTCTTTACGTCCTTTGAAGAACAAAAATAGAGAAAAAAGTAGCAGCAGCAGCTCTATAATAATCCAACAACAAAAAAAATGATAAGTTAATTTTAGTGCAGTATTTGTTACTTGTATTTGTAATAATAAGGACTTCGTTTTTTTATTTATTTTATACGCCTACTGTTATTTAACATTTTTAAAGTGTTCAACAGTTACTACGGTTCTCAAAAGGCGTGGGTTCAAATTCCGCTACGTTCAACAATTTTACACGTTTTCTAAAAAAGTATGTCTATAGCTCCTCACATAAAAAGTGAAATTCGCCATAATTTAAATTCCATACTTATGCTTAGGTATGGGGATATTGTTCACGTTTTCACTTGCGCTTGTATAGAATGATCATAATATTCTGTAGAAATGGCACATGTTTAAAAATATGTAGTTATATATATTTTTTTAACTTCACGCTGTATTCCACACATAGCAGAGTAAGAAGAGGGAACCTGGGAACCGGGAATCTAGTGTTAGCAGACTTCGTTCCCATGAAGACACTTCCGTTACTCGTTTTCCGTTTTCTGGAGGAATTTCGAATTCGAATTCTGGAGGCATTGCTTATCGAGTGGTGGAACTTACCATGCACTTTTTGTCTTGACACAAGTGGGAAGAAAATAAAATATTAAATATTTAATTTACTCAAATGGAAATCGAACCCACAACCCGTTTTGGAGCCACCAACACGACTGAATTGAAATATTGTATTATTGTGTTTTTATTCAAATAAGAAAATATTATTTCGTGTAGCTCTGTTGGCATTTAAAATTCAAGTTATGACCAAATAATATTAAAAACATATACTGTTATTCAAAATAATTAAAACAGTTTTAACAACACTTAAGACAAATTTGGTATTAAAAATAAATGTATCTACTTAATCTGTTCTTTTGTATTTTTTCTATTGAAAACTGAAAAAATCGTAAGTATTAATATTAATATAAATCAGCTTCGCGCTATATTATAATAAATTTTTAAAGTAGCAAAACAAAACGTTGTTTATTGACTGTTTTTTTTTTCATTTTTATAACAAGAATTATTTCTACAAAACACATTTTTTCAACGTTACGTTTTTATTGTAAGCTTAAAATAGCGTTTTGAAGAATTTTGTAAACAAATAAAACCAAGATGTGAAATATAATATGATTGTTTATTGTAGTAATCATGTTTTGAGTATTGGTTCCTTAGAAAATCTGAAATAGTAGTTTAAGTTGTCAAGCAAACTAACCAGTCAGTTTTATAATTTTAATATAGAAAAGAAATATTTTTAAACATTTTTTAAAGTGTTATTCCACACTTAGGAAAGAAAAATACTTATTTAGAGAAAGTATAAAAATTTGAACGCAGCGGGAGTCGAACCCGCGCCTCCTGGAAACCGAGTTTGTCCAAATTTTTATACGTTTTGTAAATAAGTAGAAAATAAATATTTAGAGATAGAACCGACGATGGTGACATTTTGTTTAATTATATATTTTTTAAGAGGCCAGTCGTGGCATAGGGGCACAAAGTGTGACTGTAAACGCGATTGGTTGTAAGTTCGATCCCCACTCGAAGAAATGAAATATTAATTTAAATGTATATTTTCATTTCTTCGCTTTGGTGTCAAAGTTTTTTGAGAGTTCCACTACTTAACGCGCAACGCCTCCAGAATTCGATGGAAAGTCGGAAACGAAGTGTCACTAGGCTCCCCCGCTGTGTGTGCGATGATGTTTTCTTAATATATATATTTTTTTAAAATTTATAGCAATATATGGGCAAAAAAATCGCTATTATTTTTATATTATTCATCTGTATAGACCCGCTATGTGACACAATTGACACAAGGTCGCCATTACACAATCCATTCACGTAGTTGATTGATCGATACGCCGCTAATCTAGTGGAACTTTCAAAGAAATCTGATTCAACTGCATCCATTCTGGTATTTGTTTGTTGTTGTTTCCTGCATTTTTTCCGTTTAATAATAGTAAATATTCTATTATATGTTTGTTCGTGGTTGTGACTATTATTTTTAGCTTCGCTCTGTATCTAACATATAAGAGAGTCGATAGAGGTGACTTAGTGTTAAGACACTCTGGTCTCTACGCAGTTCAAGTTCATATTTTTGTGCGTAGCGAAATTCAACGCTGCACTTTGCCTATTTACACGAGAGTGATAAAAAGTATACGATACCACGGTTAAATAGTATATAAATGTTACACGGTGTACTGAATAGTATATAAATGTTATTTAATAACAAAACATATTTTTTATTTATTTCTATGTATGTCCCGTTTTGATCAATAACTTGTTGTCATCTTATGGGTAGTGCCTTGATCCCATTCCTGAAGAAATTTTGAGATTTTTGATTAAAAAAATCTGACAGCCAGTGTTTACAGTGTTCTTTTGAGGATAGTTTTACGTACATTATTATAGTAAGTCACTCATTTCTCCTCACCCATAATCAACTGTTTAAGAAATGGTTTCGAAATGATTACGTTTCAACAAAGATATGCAAATGATAAACACGTTGAACTAAGTTTCTTTCAGTGAGATCATGTGGAACCCAAATTTCAATTTTTTTCTTGTACTCCGACTTTCATAGGTAACGTAAAACTGTTTTACGATCAACATCCATTTTTTCAGCAATGTCGTAGCTACTATTATGTCGATCTTGGTCCACTCAGACTTCTCAGAGATGGCACTGATTTTGCGTCCAGAGCTAACCTCATCTTTCATACTAAAATTTCCAGACTTGAACCAAATTTGTGCTACTCTTATTGATCGCGGTGGTATCGCGGTGTTAGCCGCATTTTTACCTATTTTGTAATAAAACTTTAAAATGTATCGAATTTTTTCGTCACATATTACGTTCATTTTGCTTGCTTGAAAAACAATTGAAAAATGGAAAAATGGCGGGAACTAGTTTTTTTTCTTATTTATGGCATCTTTAGAATGTCACATTTAATGGTATTAAAACCAGACAGTTACATTCAGTACAGCCAAAGAGGTTTGATTACCAATAATACATTGAAAATACGAAAATACTTTTGCCCCGACCTATTATTATATGTAGGTATATGTAGGTTCCTTTGGATATTGTTGTTATTCAGCGATTTTTTTATGATTTTTTTCAAAGAATATGTTACGCAAATATCTTTTTATTTTATTGTTAAATGTTAATTAACAAAAACTTACAGTTTTTATTTTCCATAAAATTTTAATTCGTTTTAATTATATTGTCTTGAAAAAAAAACAAAGCTAATTCAAATAATACATAACTAAAATTTACCTTAAAGTTGCCAAAACACAGCCATAACGAAAATTTATTATTCGCAAATATTTCAATTTTACCTGTACTTTATAAAATATAAATTAAATGGCTTAAAGAACTAAAAACACGTTTGTTTTGAAACATAATATATTAATAAGGTTAAATTATATTTTATTACATAGTTTCTTGGTTAGTTACTGAGTTATTGAGGCCGTCGTGGCGCAGGGACACGAGGGCGTGACTGTAACGTGTCGATTAGTGAGTTCGATCCCCAATCGAGTGAGTGGATTATTATTTATTAATATTTTCATTACTTCGCGCTGGCACCAAGGCAAAGGCGGTGTTAAGTTTCACCACTCAACACGCAACGCTTCAAAGCGTTCGGAGGAAAGTGGGGAACGGACTGTCTTAACACTAGGTTCCCTCTGCTTACTCTTCTGGATACAGTGTGAAGCTGATTTTTTTTTACTTATTTATAAGACCTTATAATGGCCCATGGTGAAGGTGAATACATTCGAGTAAGGATTCATTTTCATTTAACGCAATAAATATCGAGCAATTTATCAGTTGCACTGTAACATCGAATAGAGAGGGAACGTTCACGTTACGTATAGTAACTTATCTTCAGGGCTACTCTCACTTAGAGAATGGTCTTAATAATAATCGTTAAACCGCAATAGCTTAATAAAAGTTAAACTACAACAGAGAGAACTTGGGAACGTAGTGTTGAGAACCTGGGAACCGTTTGTAGTACACCGTTTCAGTTCCCTACAATACGGTTGAATGTTAAAAAAAGAAAATGCTAGAGGCATTGTTGACGCGCTTTCCCTACGGCAGAGTGAACGAATTAAAATATTAAATATTTCATTTCCTCGAGTGGCAATCGAACCCATTACCTGGCGCGACTACATTCGCACGCCGTAACATAAGTGCTTTGTAAAAAGACCGCTGTAATTCTTGTGCATCTAGTCGTATAGTTGAGCAGTGAAAAGTGACACCTGACTTTCTAATCGCTTCTTAGTACCTGTACGCTCGTTGGGTTAATCAACTGTTTAATATTAGTAAAATATTTAACATAGATTTATTAAATTTTTGGTATGAATAGTTCTTTTTTTATATTAAAAAAGCTACCAAATATAGGTCCATGTGTTTTTATATATATATAAAAAAAGTGCATTTAGTTATACAATTTCGTAAGGTTGTGTTATGATTATTATATAGCGTCGTAACCAATAAAGCGCAGGGCACTGTAAACGTGACAAGTCGTGGGTTCGATTTCCACTCGAAGAAATTATATATAATATTTTTTTCATTTCCTGGCTCTGGTAACGAGGCAAAGCACGGTGTTGAATTCTGCCACTCAAAACGCAATGCCTCCGAAATTCAACGGAAAGTGGAATGGAGTAGCTTAACTAGGATTCCAGGTTCCCTTTGCATATCCTGTTATTTGCGCTATATAGCGGAAAACCAAAAAAAATCCTACGAAATATTTTAATTCAAATTACCATTAGTATTATCCATTGCCTAAACATATTCCAGTTTTAGATACTATACAATTATTTATTTTATTTTATATTTGTATATATTATTTGGTTTATATTTTTTATAATCTATGAATAAAAAATAATATCAATTATGTATTTCTATGCTTTCATATGCGTGTTCAACCCAACATCCGCCTGTTGTTTAAGAATGCCAAATGCAGAGATGGAGGTCACTCGTTCGGTTTCCGCATGAAGCAAACAGTGTCGTTATGTATTACTTCTAAATTATTTGTATTACTTCTAAATTATTTGTTTTTAGTATGTTACTGTTATTATATTTATTTTTAAAAGGTTTCATTTTTTTATTTATATGACACATAAATCAATTAAATAATCAAATCAGCTTCACGCTGTCTTCGCAGTCAGCACTTTAGGCAGAGGGAACCTAGTGTTAGGAGACTCCATTCCCCACAACCGAATCGAACCCACACACACTTATGCCCCTGCGCCACGACTGATCTCAATTTGGCATATTTTGTATCATAATTAATATGGATAATTGGAAACAGTAAATTTCGACTGTACTTTTGATTTTATACCGATCAAGCCTTGTATAGTTATCGCATTTGTATTTGTAATAAACGAAAGAAACAAAAACACTAATCCAGATTTAAAAGTAAATATTAATCTAATAACCCAATATCTGTACTTTTTGGAAGCCGTCTTCAAAAATAAATGAAAAATTTAAATAAGTTTAACATTAATTTTTCTTCATTTATCGGTACCCACTTTTCTTGTGACTTTCACAAACGATTTCACGATGAACTGGTAATATTATAAATGGACTGGAACTACATAAATTGGTTATTAACAGAAGGCATTGCTTTATCAAGATTTCATACATCATTTATAGCTTTTTTTTAAATATAAGTAAATCAAATCAAAGCAGCTTCACGTTGCATCCCGCACACAGCAGGGTAGGCAGAGGGAACCTAGTGTTAAGACACTCCGTTCCCCACTCTCTGCCGAATTCTGGAGGCATTGCGTGTTGAGTGACAGAACTCAACGCCGCGCCTTGCCTCGACACCAGAGCGAAGAAATGGAATTATAAATTTAAGTAAAAGTTATATATAAATATAAATCTTAAAACATTTATATTGTCTTCTCTGATCTAATTTTGAAGATAACTAAAAAAAATCATCTTTACGCTGCATCCCGCACACATCAGGTTAGGCCGGGATTCAGTGTTAAGACACTTGGTTCTGCTTTCATTATAATAATACACTTTAATTAAGTAAGTAAGCATATTATTATATATTTTTAAAGTGTTATTCTACATTAGGAAAGAAAAATAATTATTATTAAAATATAATATAAAAATTTGAACAAATATTTGAACCCGCGCCTCTATGAAATCCGTCCAAGCGCTCTGACCCACAAAGCCATTCGTTCTTATCGAGCTACGTCGAAATTAGTATACGCTTGTTACAATATTTTTATGTTGTTTGTATCTCTGTAGAGAGATTTTCCCAAATTTCCGGAACATGTCACCGTTGTAAAAAAAAAATAAGTTCAATAACGCATAAACAATGATCTCGGAGAATAGTGAAAAGAAAATAAAAAAACATAAGAAACTTACTTACAATTTAGTTCATTCTTAATTAAAAAAAAAACTTACTTACAATTTAGTTCATTCTTAATTAAGAAAAAAATTGAAAATTGGTTGATCGCAACGGAATAAAGCAGGAGAGCCGTGTGTGAGTGTTTTACTTTATTTTCTTTCCATTCTGTTATGGTATCGCTAACTTTTCTTTTTTTTAGGATTTTAAGAATAAAATATTTTTATTTATTTTTTATTTATATGGGTCGAATTTAAACTTAATGACAAACTGGACAAGCGCGAGCGCCACACCCACATGATTTCGACATCTGGCGATTCGATATCTGGCGGCTTTAATACCAAATTCTCCCCTTTTAAGGTCATTATTTTTTAGGATTTAGGAAATGTATAATTTTCAGTTTTTGTCATAAAGTAGTACTATAGATGCTAACTGCCAAATTTCATAAATCGAGGTTAACCGAAAGTACCCTATTAATTTTGATTCCCTTTATAGTGTCGGAATATGCGTTTGTTTTTTAATATAAACGGCCATATCTTTTAGATTTTTTTTTCAGGAAATCACGAGGCCGTAGATCTGATACATGGTTTGAATTTTAACTCGATGTCTTCAAGCGTTTCTGAGATGGCTCTTGACAGACAGATAGACAGACGGACGGACAAAAAAGTGAACTTATAAGGGTAACAGTGATCTGAAAATGGTATGGAACCTTAAAATCAACAACCTATTAATGTGATTTCACCGACACAGCATTTCTTTAGTGAAATATATTCAAAGTTTTTGGACTGACCAGACAGGTGTCACCAACCATTAAAAACTTAAAAAACTAGTAAAGTAAAAAAACAACAGTAAAAAAAAATCGTTGTTTGTAGAGAATGTAGAGCTGAATTTTTTTATTATGATATCAAAAAAAATCAGCTTCACGCTGTATCTCGCACACAGATGCGTAGGCAGAGGGAACCTAAAGTTAAGACACTCCGTTTCTCACTTACCGCCGAATTCTGGAGGCAATGCGTGTTGAGTGGTGGAACTCAACGCCGCTTTTTGCGTCGACACCAGAGGACATCGAAATATAAATTTAAATAAATGTTTCATCTCCTCGAGTAGTGACCGAACCCACAACCAGTCGATTTTACAGTCACACTTTGTGGCTCTGCGCCACGACTGGCCTCGTTATTATGATATATATCTATTATATTCATTGTATATGTTGACTGTTTAAGGAATCACATGAAAAATTAAGAATAAACGATTTTCTATACAAAGTATATAATAACATACATAATAATAATAATAACAATCGAGGCAAATTATCTTCTAATTTAATTTTTAAATTTTATTTGAGCTATTATTACTTGTGACATGTACATCCATAAAAAGGTTTTATTAAGAATTTTTGTAGTCTCTACAATATGATTTTATTTTTTTTTATACTTCTTTAAATTCAAAATGATTTTAATTTTTTTCATATTTGAAATTATGTTGCATAATTGTAACACTGGATTGTTTATTTTATTTAGGTGTCATCATTATCATGTATAACTTTTTTTTATCACAATTAAAGATAAAAATATTGATAACATTAATATATTAAAATTATTTTTTAACTTTATAAATATTTGTTTTAAATTGTTATTACTCATGTTATCAATCATAACGCAAGATCGATAAAATTTATAGTTAGAAATAGAGCAAGCTTATGTTTCCTTATTTTATATGAATACAAAAAAGGGCGGCGTTCGTCCCACCACTCAACTCAATATGTATTGAATTTGGGCGAAAGCGGAGAGTAGAATGGCTTAACACTAGGTTCTTTTTAAATACATTTGTATATGCAGCAAAAAGCAAGACAAATTTGGAAAAGTATATTTTTACCTTGTACTCTATATAAAGAATACTTACTTTTCAGCGCCTTTCCCTCAGGAGTGCACCTCTGGCCATTTATCAAACATTCCACATAGTTCCTCACTAGTCGTTTACTATTAAACAAGGCGTCCACGTCCAAATAGTCATATCTAGAGTCGTATTTAGGCATATTTTTCATCGACTCTATATCTTGTGAAAGCACTGTCACACATAAACAAACCAATATCACTATTACTTTCATTTTGGATCTCTCGATGTCACACAACACGAATTTGCGCGTTGAACATGCGTGTGCGCACGCCGAGCAGCAGCGTTGTTGTGGCGCGCTATGTCACCTCTTGTGTATATGAAAGGTTGCTGTCGGCGTCCTGAAATGAAGCAGGTTCGATTCAAGGGCGATTCGAATTAAGGGTTAATTTTAGTGCGAAATTATTGTTTTTAATAGAACGGCTATTCAGACATGCATATATTAGTTTTAAGTTATGTTCTAGTAAATATGCCCACTAAGATAAAGGTCATTTGAGTGTTTTGTTTCTTTATGAATGAGGAAGTCGTCGTGACGTGTAACTGTAAAGCGCGACAGTTATGGGTTCGATCCCCATTCGAGGGAATGAATTATTATTTCACATTTTTTTGCTCTGGTACCAAGACAAAAGCCGGACGTTGAGGTCCTTCACTAAGCACGCTTAAAAAAAATAAGAACGTACGGATCGGCCTACCCTGCTAACTGCGGGATACAGCGTGATACATAAAATTAAACGGGATACAGCGTGATACATAAAATTAAATTAAATTTCACAATTTCACAGCGCCCATACTCGCGACGCAAGGAGAAGATAAGTAAATATCTGAGATGAGTCACAGCAATTATATACTGGCTCTTCCACATTCATGTACTCGAGGAAGTTCCATTGTCTTAGACCAGCCATTTGGAACACAAGTTGAAAAACCGTTAAATACTACTGTAATTTTAAATATATGGTGTAGGTACCTATCATAAATTCTAATATATATATGGTATTAGGTTTACTTTCACGCTGTATCTTGCCTATAGCGAGGTAGGCATGGGCGTAGGGCTAGTTTGGCCGTGCCCATCCCAGAAATTTTGCCTACAAAAAATTTTCCGAAAAATAAAAAAATAGAATCAACATTTACACGAACATATCTGACTGAATGTGTTAGAAGTGGATCAAAACTCTAGATTGCATTGCATGTTTTTTTTTTATTTTAATACGTGTATATAGATGATAATATGGTGATTAATAATTATTTATAATCAAATGAAAGATTTTGATATTTTATTCCCTTGGTTTAAGAAAATAATCGCTATTTTTTCGCCCAAAGGAAGAGGCCTCCCTGAAAAGAGATCCATCTTAAAATGGATAAGAAGTAACGAATATAGCTTTAATAAGTTCTTTGATTTTCACGATTATTACACATTTCAAATAAAACTATTTTAACGGGATTAATCGCGTTTATTTAGTAAAACTTTTGTTTTATTTTTGTTTTATTTAAAAATATAGCTTTAGCTTGATATATATTATATTTCAGATGTTTCATGCCTAAAATTGGTGCCAATTCAACATAAGATCGATCCCCCTCGACTCGACTCGACTCGACTCGAGGAAATGAAACGATTAACAATTTCTTTTTTTTTTGCTCTGATACCGAGGCCTTGAAACACACGCAACGCACTCACAATTCAGTGGATAATGGAAATGTCTTTACACTAGGTTCCTTTTGCCTACCTTATTGAGTGCGGGATACAGCGTGAAGCTAAAAGAAAAATAAAATAACAGCTGCGTTATTTAATCACTGACTAAAAAATCTATGAATATACATATATACATATACATGCAATTTCATAACATAATTATGAATTTATGCAGCATTTTATTTTGGATTTAAATATTTTCTTTAAATTTTTCAAATCAGATTTTGGCAGAAATTTCGGTATATTTTTATAATTATATTTTTCTTTCATATTTTGTTTCTTTTATTAAATATTTAATTACCTTAACCACGAGCTATCATTGACGTCATAGCTGAGATGATTGTTATCAGTTACTATAATGATTTTTTCTAAAAGTTTTTGGCGATGTTGCGTAGTTGAAAATGTAAAAAACTGGCTTTTGTAAGTATTTTTTAGCTTGACGCTGTATCACTCACAGAGGCACATAAAGGGAACCCGAAAACTTAGTGTCAAAACACTCCGTTCTCATTAAGACACTTCCGTTACCCACTTTCGATTACTCGCTACTCATAGCTTACTTAGTAAAGTGGTTATTATAATCACCCTTATATAACAGAGTAGACGTTTCAAATTTGAAAGAATCAAACGTATTGGTTTAATTCCCGAAAAAAACATAATAACATAAAATCTAATATTTCCTCTGAAAGGGAGTTGAACCCTCTACTATCTTGCATACCCACAACCAACTGCACAGTGATGATGTCCATATAAAGTAGTATATCGTAACATGTACAGATTTAATTATCCATGAAATTACTATTCCAGATCCATAAATTATTTTGTGGTTTTTAAATTGAAAATATTCCTATCTCTCCAATCAATTTCTTACTTAAAAATATGTACATTTTTACATATATATTAAAATAATATCTATGCATTATTTTTTTTGTTAGATATTTTTTGAATTACAGTACGGTCAATGAATAGTGGCCTTTAAATGAGGCTTTCATAAATTTTGCCTATTGAAATATATGTGCACAGCTAACTCCAGGACGGTTACGACTCGTACGACTGTTGTTCAAAAGATGAAAAAAATTCAAAGAAACTTGTACTTGCAAATCATAGTAAAGCAATAAATATAAAAATAGTAAGAGACCGTTGTGGTGGAGTGACACAGCCGTGTATGATGTCCGTTACGGGTTGGAATCTCAGAAAATAAAATATTTAATACACTGCTACACTACTCTGATGACAGGGCAAAGCGCGGTGTTAAGTTCCATGCACGCTTCAACAACACGCAATGCCTCGAACGGTGGATATTAGGACACTGAATGTCTGAACACTAGGTTCCCTATGCCTACCCCGCTTATTGCGGGATACAGCGTGAAACCTAAAAAAAATAGGTAAGATTTAGACCAGAGAGACCATTACATTATAATGAATCACCTCGTTTTCCTACATAGTCTACAATATAAGGAGATACTAGATTTTTCTTTGCATTGCCATATTCAAACCACTGACGTCAATAGAAAATAAATATTTTGAAAAATAATTTTACTGTGATCGAGGTGTTATTAACATTATTTTATCGAATCGATAAAATAAATATAGAATCGATAAAAGTATGGGTCGAAGTGCAACAAACCATTTAATAAAATCTATGAATCTGATTTAGGACCACTTGTAATAGTTATATCCTTATGAATCTTGACAGCTATACGAAGCTAAGATGATAATACTATAGTATCAACGAGCTGATGATGGAGCCAGATCCTGGATATTAGAAATGTTCAGAGGTTACCAGTAAAACATTGAAGTTAGTTCCCAGCACATTATATAACACCTGTGTTACTTCGTCTAGAAAAATGTATTTCCTTACGTTATTTTTTAATTATATTTATAGGGGAAATACCTCTATTACTAAAATAACGATTTCCGCGAACGGGCTTCGAACCCACAGTCTAAGTTTACTCGACGTTAATGATAATTACTAAACTAAGTATACAATGTAATTGAAGATAAAGAAGATGCGTTATTACAGAAACGACTTCACATTTCTCATTATTAAAACTTTCTTTTGTGCCACTTTGGTAGAGCTTCCTTCAACATCATGAGGTCGACTTGAATAATCGGGCTAAGCGTTTTATAATGGCATTTAACATCAGTGCAGCACATGGATGTTAGGTTAGTAACTGTGATCTCACTAACACCAATAATTTTTTAACCCGACTACATAATTAGAAACGAATATTATTTTCATCTTCTTGCATTTTCCGTATGTTTCTACATTTCCTACATATTGGCTTGCCAAATTCAACGTTGTGTCAAATTAATGATTTTATGTAAGATGTATTTGTGTTCCAGCGAGTGGTGGTCGAGGAGGAGCACCATAAGGCCTTTGGGAGTCGGAATTTCTACTCGGCCGCTGTAACGGTAAGGACACAATAAAATCTATTTTCACTTTCAACTGGAATCCAATACTCACAGTGAAAAATTGATTTACTATCTATTAATTATTAACTTATTTTAATATACATATCAATATTAAAAAGAAATGAATGTTATTCTCTTTAAATCTTTTAAGGCCAATCGTGGCGCAGTGGCACGAAGTGTGACTGTAAAACCGTCTGGTTCTGGGTTCGATCCCCACTCGAGGAGATGAAGTTTTTACTTAAATTTATGTTTCCATTTCTTCGCTCTGGTGTCGAGGTTAAGCGCGCAATGCCTCCAGAATTAGGCAGAAAGTGGGGAACGGAGTGTCTTAACACTTGGTTCCCTTTGCGTACCCTGCTGTGTGCGGGATACAGCGTGAAACTGTTTTTTTTTTTAATCTTTTAAGGACGCAATGTGAGACGAACTCTTTATTTTTTACACTGACAAAGATAAATTGCAAATAATGGCCGAACATAATCACGGACTCGAAACTAATTCGTAATTTATTTAGCCTTTGCTACAGAAAACGCAAAATAATCATTAAAATAACATACATTTAAACCTCAAAAATTGATAATAAAAAAAAACACTTTTACGATGCACTAATTGAATACAATTTTAGGTATGAATATAATATAATAGAAACCACTCCTTTCTAATTTTTTTTATATAATCTCTGTTTTTTTTTAATTTTTATTATGCTTTATGATGTTTTGATCAAAACCAATTGCATTTTCGAAGAAAAAAATAAATGTTTTATGATTAATACTTATTTAGAAAACGTATAAAAATTTGAACGCAGCGGGACTCGAACCCGCGCCTCCTGGAAACCGACCAGGCGCTCTGACCACTAAGCCATGCGTTCTCGTCAAGCTACGTCGAAATTTTTATACGCCTATTTTCCTAAGTGTGGAATAACACTTTAAAAAATGTTTAAAAATGTTTTATGATTATCGTTGTTAGAGTTTTTTTGATAAGCCGGCCAAGTGCGAGTTGGAATCACACACGGAGGTTTCTGTATCATCTATAAAAACGGCAAAAAGTCACGTTTGTTGTATAGATGCCCCTTATATATATATATATATATATATATATATATATATATATATATATATATATATATATATATATATATATATATATATATATATATATATATATATATATATATATATATATATATATATATATATATATATATATATATGTATTTTATTCTGTTTTTGTGAACTTGGTGTTAAAGCAACAACAAAAATACATCATCTATAAAAAAATCAACTATCTAATTATCACATTTCATGAGATACAGCCTGGTGACAGACGGACATATAGCGGAGCCTCAGCAAAAGTCCCAGTGGTTATGGATTCCATTTCAACTCGAGGAAATGAAATATTTAATATTTGCATTACTTCCTTTTTTGTGTGGACAAAAAGCACGGAGTTGAGAGAAAATTTTAATCAAACGGAGTGTCTTAACGGAATAACGGAATCTAGATTCCGAAATTCCCCCTGCCTCCCCTACAACACAGGAGATACAGCGTGAATCAAAAAAAAGATATTTTTTCATTTGTTTTCATTTAACCAATTGTGATTAAAAGACATCCATTTATCCTCTTCAATTACCATTCCATATAATAATATCGCGTCGGGTTACCTAGTAATTTACTATGTAATACGCTGTCAGTTGCAAAGCGGCGGAAAACATATAATTGCACTTATATTAGTTATGGATACATAGAATATGTCTCATATAAAATACCTAAGTTCGGTTTTGTATCTTAGTTGGTATTTATGTATGAATGATATAATATTATATATATGTATTATAATATTATATATATGTATTAAGTTAATTATTTAGTAAACGTATTAAAATTTTAACGTAGCGGGACTCGAACCCGCGCCGCTTGGAAACCGACCAGGCGCTCTGACCAGTAAGCCATACGTTCAGGTAATTCGTGTTACCGTAGGTTCAATTTTTTATACTTTTTGTACATGAGGCATGAGGAAATTAAATATTTAATATTTTCATTTCATCGCTCTAGTGTCAGGGCAAAGCGCGGCGTTAAGTTTCGTCAATCTTCAAGCTATACCACCAGAATTAGGCTACTCACGATGCACGATTGTAGGTGGTAATTTACAATCTCTTATTTCTAGTCTAGTTATTTTATAAATCCTTATATGTATATATATATACATATATATATTCCCTGGCAGAATTAAAATTCACGAAAAATAAATGAAAAATATTACCTAACGTGTTCTATTACGTGTATATATATATATACATTTACGACGAGACTAGTCGCGGCGCAAGGGCACAAGGGTGTGACTGTAAGCGCGACAGTTTGTGGGTTCAATTTCCGCTCGAGGAAATGAAATATTTAATATTTTCATTTCTTTTGTCGAAGCAAAGCACAGAAGAATATAGGGAACAGTGTGTTCTGAACACTAACTTACTTACCCTGCTGTGTGCGGGATACAGCGTGAAACTGATTTCATTAACTAAACGACACGATTACTTACGCTGTGAGAATACAAAAAAACAATACGATTCCAACAAATATTTCGAATTGCTTTTGGCATCTTTGGTTTTACGTTCAAGTAACTAAAGTAACCTTTAAAGCGACTTCGTGAAGTCTAAGACCTTAAAATTTAGTTTGATCGTGACAAAAACATCAAAGCCAGACCTAATAGCAAGTAATATATAACTGTCACAAACTAAATAAAAAAAAATCAGCTTCACGCTGTATTCCGCACACAGCAGGGTAGGTAGAGGAAACCTAGTGTTAAGACACTCGGTTCCCCACTTTCTGCCGAATGGCTTAGCGCGTTCAGTGGCAGAGCTCAACGCCGTGTTTGCCTCTAGACCAGAGTCTCGGCTCTGATCTAGAGGAAATGGAGCGAAGAAATGGAAATATAAATTTAAGTAAATATTTCATCTTTTCGAGTGGGGATCGAACCCACAACCAATCGGTTTTACGGTCACACTTTGTGCCGGTACGCCACGACTGGCCTCGACTAAATAATGTATTAAATTGGAGCACATTTCATTAAAATTTATAAAACATATTAATGCTGTCATTTTTATTATCTATATAAATATTTCGATTTCCACTAGAACAAATATATCGTATATATCGATATATTTTATTTGTTCTAGTGGAAATCGATCACATAAATTCTTTCGTCTACACCTGCACCTCGACAGGCCTCAAATTCAATATAATTACAATTTACATAAAATGAGGCCAGTCGTGGCGCAGTGGTGCAAAAGTGACTGTAAAACCGACTGGTTGTGGGTTCGATCCCCACTCGAGGAGATGAAATATTTACTTAAATTTATATTTTCATTTCTTCGCTCTGGTGTCGAAGCAAAGCGGGGCGTTGAGTTCTGCCACTCAACACGCAAAGCCTCCAAAATTCGGCAGAAAGTGGGGAACGGAATGTCCTTAACACTAAGTTCCCTCTGCCTACCCTGCTGTGTGCGGGATATAGCGTGAAGCTAATTTAATTTAATTTTTTTTTTATTTACATAAAATATTATTACATTTCTATTACACTAGCATATTATGTAAATATATTTGTATATATTTTGTACCTATACAACAACGATAACAAACGCATACACCACTTTCACCAAGTTGACCTTCCGGGTTTATATAATATAGAAAAGCTTATGTAACTAACGTTATACAATTTCTAGTGATAGCAAAATTCGGTAACATCTCAATAAACCCCAAAAGTGGATTTTAATTATGTTTTAAATTATTTATAATTTATAATGACAAATCAATTTAAAGATCAATATAACGGTTCTCTACGTTGATTGTATATGTAGTAATGGGTGTTTGTGGTTTTAGTAAGATTGTAATATCAATTTCTTTCTTGTTTACTTTGTAGTCCGTCAGGAGTTAGCTCTTGTTTGGAAATATGAAGACTTGTCCAATGATTTAGAAGATAAATTTAATTATTAATGTAATTGTATTTAAATAAAACTTTTAAAAACGTATTTTTTACCAAGAAGCGAAGCGAAAAATAACAATAGAAAGATATACAATCTTAACTACTAATAGGTCGAGATCCCATTGCATAAATCTGCAGGTATCTTTTTTTTAATGAAACTATTTTTTAAGAATGATACACGATAGTAGAACAAACCACACCAGGATTGTCTATAATAATCGTGCCGCAATCACCTTTAATTAAATTTATGGTGATTTATTTTCATGAAAATTGTACTCACATGTTTTTATGTGAATCCAAAAGAAATCGAATATGGAATTGCAAAATAATAATTTTTCTCCAGAAGTAATTTTAAAAACTACCAACATTTATATAGAATAATCTCTAAAAGTTTCAGTTTCATTGAAAACATCTTAAAAAAAGTACTCAAATCATAAAACAGTATATTTTTATTACAAGAATTGACTACATTTAAATCGATTTTTTTAAATGTTCAAACACAAGTGTTTACATTTTTTTACTAGTACACTATAATCAAAAATTGTTTATTAAGTACTAATATTTTATTATTATAAAGCTATTCTACCACAGTCTGGATGGTGGTGGTCACACGCTGTGGAAAGAATATTAGACAAGTATTTTTTTGTACTTTCTTTTTTTAAAAACTACAAATACATATAAAGAATGACTAACTTTAGTGAACCGGTGGTAAATTATTTCACTTTTTGAAAAAACTTTGCATGGGACTTCTTATTTTAAATGAATAATACAAAGTTAGACGCCGTGTGTCACAACGGCCTCAAAAATAAGTCTTTGCAGATAATAATGTTATTCATCCATACATAATAATTATTAACTTCAAAATTTCAAATTATGTTGGATTTATATAAATACATAAGGGTGCACCATAAATTTAGTTAAAGGTGAGTGTATCATGAATAAAAAATATTTATTAAAAAGACAGATACCCGCAGGTTTATGCAATGGGATCTTAGGCTATTAGCCAATGTGAAGTCGGGGCACAATCGTGCGATTGTATTTAACAACGGGGCGGTTGTATTTATTGCTCATTCTGGAACATAAATTATTATTGATTAATATTTAATTTTTTCGATACAGTTACAAAGCAAAGCGCGATAATAGTTGAGTACCGCCACAAATGTTCCTCTGCCTTGAAAGTTCCGAAAACGGAGTGTCTGAACACTAGGTTTTCTGCTTACCTTGCTATATGCGGGATACAGAGTGAAGCTGATTTATTAGAAGCAAGCAAGCAAATCAGTGTAGTTTTCGTATGCTTATGCCGTTGGACCTTTTTATGTAAAAAAACAAAAATAATTTATTTTTTACCTTATTTTATGTTCAGTATCAATTTTTAATTTCAGGTACTTCTTATGTTTTTGTGATAATGTGACTGTAAAATCGACTGGTTGTGGGTTCGATGCCTACTCGAGAAAATGAAATATTTATTTAAATTTATATTTACATTTCTTCGCTCTGGTGTCGAGGCAAAGCGCGGCGTTGAGTTACGCCACTCAACATGCAATGCCTCCAGATGTCTTAACCCTAGGTTTTTGTGTTCAATGATGAACACTAGGTTTCCTAGGTACTAAACGGAGCTGATTTATTTATTTTATTTCGTTGTTATATTTTCAAAGCACTACTTTAGTTATTGTCAATAATAAATAATATTAGCATTCCAAAGCAATTTTTTGCCAATTATAAGAACTAATAATCAATATGATAATTGGTAGCGAGGTTGATTGCGTTTCGTTTCCTTGATTCGTCTTCTATAGAAGACTTATTAGGAATATTTTATAGGAAACGTAGAAAAATCATTTGTTTTTAACAAAGGTATTTAATTAATTGCTTTTGTAATATGCGCAATACAATATTATATTTTTTTACTTCAAGAACCAATAAACTTCACAGAAACAGCTCATCGTTCTCCATTTTCTGTCTATATATAATATAGACAAAGAAAAACTACATTAAAATTTAAAAGAAAAATTACAAGAACAATAAGTTATTAGTATAATATAAACAGCCAAGTTAGTTTCACTTTAGTTTGAAATTGTTATCATAATTAAATAAAGATTATCGTACCAGACGAATAGTATCTACTTAATTTTAATAAAAAAGCAGGGTAGGCAGAGGGAACCCAGTGTTAAAACATTCCGTTCCCCACTTTCTCCCGAATTCTCAACTCAACGTCGTGCTTTGCCTCGATACCAGAGCGGAGGAATGGAAATATAAATTTAGGTAAAAATTTCATCTTCTCTAGTGGGGATCGAACCCATAACCAGTCGACTTACAGTCACACTTTGTGCCCCTGCGCCACGACTGGCCTCATATTTTAATATGTTAATAATAACACTATGGTAATCCCTAACTTCATAATAATTTTAGTGTTCTCAGCAAGAATTAGAAACAAGGAAGGAAAATTAATTTAAAATTTACTTTGTTGCTTCTTTTCTACTTTGATATCAGATTTTACCTTTGAAACTAAATACAAAAAATATCGGGATTTTATTGGTATTTTATATTTAAAAATATTGGCATCCCCATACCACGACGTGACGGTACCGAAGTGGTTTACTAATATAAGCAAATGAACTGAAGAATGCGAAAAGACTTAACCGACGTACATTCAGTCCGTAAGGAATCTTGTAATTGAATAAAGAAAATGTTGAATTTGTATAGCCTCACGCTACATCCCGCACATTGCTATGTGGTAGAGGGAGTACCAGACTCCCAACTTAGTGTTAAGACACTATGTTCCTACTAAGACATTTAAGGGGAATTTTGGTTCGTTACCAGAACAAAAATTAAAATATTAAATATTTAATTTCGAAGGAAGAAGGGGAATTTAACACACAACCGACATCTTTACAGTCGCACTCATGTACTTTTGTGCCACGGGCCTCAATGTATTTAAATATTCAATATTTTGTTTTATATTTTTATCTTCGCGTTTTATTCTACATAGAAGCGTAGGTAAGCAGACTTAGAGACCAGAAAGCCCACCTGAATTCGAAGAAATAAATTTCCTCGAGTGGGAATCGAATCCACAACCTGTGTCCCTGCGTCATAACTGGGATCATAATAAAATGGCATCATCAATACTAATTAAGTAAACGTAAGTGAATTATATTAGTCATTCAATTGTTAGTGACATACAAGTATCTATACTTACCTACATACATAAATTAATGTAATCGATTCGAATGAAATGCACACATCAGCTTCACGCTGTATCCCGCACATAGTAGGTTAGGCAGAGGGAACCTAGTGTTAAGAAAGTTAAGAAGTCCGTTCCCCACTTTCTGCCGAATTCTGGAGGCATTGCGTGTTGAGTGGCAGAATTCAACGCCGCGCTTAGCCTCGACACCAGAGCGAAGGAATGGAAATATAAATTTAAGTAAATATTTCATCTCCTCGAGTGGGGATCGAACCCACAACCAGTCGGTTGTACAGTCACACTTCCGCGCCGCTGCGCCGCGACTGACCTCGACATTTTTTTTTACAATTTACAGCTTAATAAATAAATTAACAATAAAATAGACTCGGTACAAAATATAATCTGTGGTTTTGTTCTAACTGTTGTATTGCCTCGGTGCTGTGGCGCTCCACGCCGCGTTTCATAAGACGGCAAGGCAACTCTAATTGTATACAATTATGTTAAATAAGATAAATTATCGCACGTAATCTTGAAATGTATAGAATTGATATATTTGTATTCGTTATTTCCTATAGTATTATATAGTCGTGGTGCAAGGGCTGTGGTGTGACTGTAACGCGACAGTTGGGGTCGACCCCCACTCGAGGCAATGGATTATATTATATATAATTATTTATCGATATTTTCATTTCTTCGCTCTGGCATCAATGCAATAGCTGGCTAGGTTCCCTGTTTTGTGCGGAATACAGCGTGAAGCTGATTTTTCAAATTTAAATTAATTATCTATTCTTTAAGATAAATTTACTATGGGATACTATGTGAAGCTACAATAGAAAAATAATGTTTTAAGCATAATACAATCATTCTTTAATACACAGAATTCAACGCCGCGCTTTGCCTCGACACCAGAGAGTAAGCTGGCTGGAGCGAGCTGGCCTCCTGGACGGATATATTTTTTTAAAATACAAATGCGATATTCTACTACAAATTAAATTAGTTCTTTCTTACTTTGTCTTTTGTGTGTCTAGAGTCACGTGTACCAGAAAACGGTGCGCTCACAAATAATTAAATGCGAACAATCGTTTATTAGATGCATCCTAATAAAGTACGTATCAAGTATGTATCAAGGTGAATCTGTTATTGGATGTTGTCATTCCTATATAGTATATACTATACCTTTACAATGTGACATAAGGCCGCTTACTTACGAGGAAGTGTTGACTATATACAGGAATAATTGTGCCTTATATTATTTATAAATTACATACCATATGCATTTATACAGAAATGAAAAAAAAACTCTATTATTATATTTTTGAAACTCCCCTTAACATTTAACTTTTTTATATCAATGGGTTTATATAAAAGTTATAGTAATAAGTATCAATTGAAAGTATTTATTTCGAAAACATAGCAACATTCTTTTATTAAATTAGCTGCATTTTTAGTTTTCAAAAAATAAAATATATATATATTTTATATTGTCTATAATAAAATAATGTTATTAGAACATAAAAAAAATAATAGCGCACTTCAGCAGGCGTAATATTGTATTTTCACTAGTGGAGATCCTCAGCTAAAAGGCGTCTATACGTAATTTTCAATTTTTTGCATTATTATAGACGTAGATTCATATTCACTTTCTACTAATCTCCCATAATAAATGTATATAAAACGTGTAATTACTATAATTAGTCACGGCCTATATCTATTTTGTTATGTCACAAGGTGTTTGTATAAATAAATATAATATTCTATAATATAATAACTAATAATTAAAAGTACGATATAAAGCCGAAAATATTTATAGATATGTTATTTGCTGTGCAATACTGATTACTTTCTTTTAATCAGCTTCACGCTGTTTCCCGCACAGAATATGCTGTAGTATTCTGCGGGAATGGAAACCCCACTTTGGGAGACAGATAGAGACATGATAAAAAGCTTGAACTGCTTATGTTTCTGATAGACATTGCCGTTTTCCATTAGTTGACGTAAACCCCACTGTGATTACGTATTCCACTCGATTATGTCAAAATAGTTTTTTTATTTTTTATTAAATTATGTAGGTAATTAATTAATTGTTAATAAATTAATTTGGTAAATAAATGATTATATTACAATTGTTTTTAATTCCTTATTGTGATCCTGGTTTCACCAATTAGTACAAATTCATCCGGTCTATAAAAGGGGTAGGTAATAAAAAAAGAAAAAGAGGCCAGTCGTGGCACAGAGGCACAAAGTGAGTCACAGTGGTTGTGGGTTCAATCGCTACTCGAGGAGATGAAATATTTATTTATATTATATAAAATTATATATATATTTCCATTTCTTCGTTCTGGTTTCGAGGCAAAAATCGCAGTGTTGAGTTCTGCCACTTAATACGCAATGCCTCCAGAATTCGGTTAAAAGTGGGGAACGGAGTGTCTTGACTCTAGGTTCCCTCTGCCTACCCTGCTGTGTGCGGGATACAGCGTGAAGCTGATTTTTTTTAATAAAAAAAAACAGATTTCTTAGATTCCATCAATAACAATGGATGCGGAATAAAGTTACATTCACAATACAACGGAACATAATATAATTTGGCGCCTTTTTGTATTATTATATGTTATCCGACCATGTAACAGAAACAACGCTGAGATGATAATTTCCACAGACAATTAATAAAAATTTAAATAGATATAATTATGTTTTTTATAAGAATCACTTGCGTGTAAACTTTTTTCTTTTTTCTCATTGTCATAAGTAAGTATATTATGTTTTTTTATGTAGTTGTCTATGGTGGATTCTTATAAAGTAAATATATGTTTTATGCATTTCATAAAACAATTATCTTTTTATTCCATAATTATTAACGCACAGTTATTGTGAATACTATAATATAATAATTTTGCCTATTTAGATTTTTTTTTTTATAAAATTTGGCAGCTAGCATCTACAGGTAGCACTGGTTTAGGAAAAAACTAAATTGAAAATTATTCACCGATTATAAAATCGGAGCATTTTTTTGTTTTGTTTTTTGTTTATAACATGTAATACGCATAAATATTTCAAGCCAGTCGTGGCGCAGAAGCACAAAATGTGTCTGTAAACCGATTGATTGTGAGTTCGGTATCAACACGAGGAAATTAAATATTTATTTAAATATATATTTCCATTTCTTCGCTCTGGTGTCGAGACAAAGGGCGGCGTTGAGTTCCGCCACTCAACACGCATTGCCTCCATTCGGCGGAAAGTGAGGAACATAGTGTCTTAACACTAGGTTCCATCTGTCTATCCTGCTTTGCGCGGGATACAGCGTGAAGTTGATTTATTCATAAATATTTTAGCCAACGATGTTTTCACATTTTAAACCAATAGTAATTAGCTCCCTAATAATAAATATTATACTACTATTTATAATTGCTTACCGAATATTATAAAACTGTGACATTTTTTTTATTGTTGTCAGTTATATTACATACAAGATTTACCTGTTTCATTAATTAATAAAATTTATTTGAATACGTCACATTAATCTGTAGAACAACCGCTGGGAACAAATTATATGATTTCATTCAAATAAACATGAAATTGAGGCCGGTCGTTGCGCAGGGGCGATGTAATCGCGATTGGTTGTGGGTTCGATCCCCATTCGAGATCCGTCGATCCGTTCGTTGAGATCCGTCATTCAACGCGCAATGCTTCCAGAAATAGGTGGGAACAGGGATCGGAAATGTTTCAATGGGTACGAAATGATGTTGTACATACTAGGTTTCCAAGTTCCATCTACCTACCATATGTTGTGCGGGATAGAGCGTGAATCTAAAAAAAGATGGCTTTCACTTGCGGTTGCTGTCAAGTTCAGCGGTTTGAATCTAAACGAATTTTAATCCCTAATATCAGCTTATTAATCCAAAAAAAAAACTGTAAAGCTTTATAATGACAATATAGATTTACCACAAAATTATATGACATTTCGTATATTATTCTTAATACTCGAATGTGATAGTGACAGTTTGTAACACCATAAAGATACAAGAACTAGTCATTTATTGATAATAAATAAAATAAAATAAATTAATTAAATTAGCTTCACGCTATATCCCGCACACAGCAGGGTAGGCAGAGGGAACCTAGTGTTAAGACACTCCGTCCCCCACTTTCTGCCGAATTCTGGAGGCGTTGCGTGTTGAGTGGCAGAACTCAACGAAGAAATGAAAATATAAATTTAAGCAAATATTTCATCTCCTCGAGTGGGGATCGAACCCACAACCAGTTGGTTTTACAGTCACGCTTTGTACCACTGCGCCACGACTGGCCTCAATAATTGATAATACTAAGAGTAAATAATAGCTCCATAATTTACGTTTCAATTGACTCGTTTAACGGAACGTCACTAATTAAAATAGACTAGATACCGTCATATAAGATTACTGATAGGTATTGTAAATAATATGTTACTAAAAAAACAAATGCGGTTTGCGGTTTTGTCTAATAGAACAGATTAAAAACACCTTCCTTTTTATAAAAAATATGGCTCATAAATATAGAATATGTACATCTACATATAAATCTTGTATATTATAATTTGCATTAACGTTCTCACGCCTGGTGTAGAGGGAATTTTTTATGCATTGGAAACAGTATTAATATTTTTTAGGTATCCTATATGTTGGTATAGCATTTTTTTAGCTTCACGGCGTATCTCGCATATTTTTTTAGCTTCATGGCGTAACCTGGGAATCTACTGTTAAGACAAACAATTCGTTCCGATTAGGACAATGCATGTCAAATTTTATTTTTCTCAATATAAAAGCCACAATTAACGATACAAAATAAATCTTCATTCAACATGAATTGTGCACATAAAAAGAAAGCAGTGACATACAATTTCCTTTTTCACTTTAGATTATACACTTTATTTTTAAAAACAAATGAATAATAACTAATCTATTTTTATTATTATTATCTGAAACACAAAATCCAAAAAGGGAACAGAACAAATACATTCCTGGATAAGAGGGGTCAATGTCTAGTGTGTGACATATTTATAACAATTTTCTTGCTCAATGGCATATTAAAGTATTAAAATTAAATTAAATTAGCTTCACGCTATATCCCGCACACAGCAGTGTAGGCAGAGGGAACCTAGTGTTAAGACACTCCGTTCCCCACTTTCTGCCGAATTTTGGAGGCACACTTCGTGCCGCTGCGCTACGACTGGCCTCAAATATTAAAGTATACTACTGCATAAAAAAAAATAACCAAGTAAAATCCATTTTTTTTTTGTTGTATTTCCACATTCATTCAATAGATAAGTATTTATAATATTAAACTTTACATAATTAAAGTAAAAGCCTAATATTTTGTTGTATTTACATATAAGTATATGTAATTATGTATATTTATAAATACTTAGTAAACTTTCCAATTTAATAAAAACATACTTTTTTCACTTACAACTGATTTGAAAGTTTGAAATGTAGGTCGTATTCTGTGATACGCCTTGTTTTTTTTTATAAATAAAATTAATTTAAAATATCTTATCAAAACATTTTGAAAAAAATAAAATAATTTAGTGAGCATAAATATTGTTAATTTCTGTTGACCCTAGATTCATAAACATACGTCTCTCATACACCAACACCTCAACTAAAAGAACTCATGACGCGACGGAGATTCAAATACGTGGATCTCAGCACCTCCTTAGTACAACGGAAGATGGTATAAGAACTGCAATTCTCTGTGACTCTACCACGAACTAGAAGATGGAAAATATACAAATAAAAATGGAGAACCGCTAACATTTTTCTTTGTAAAACAATTTACTTAAAGTGACTATGGGCAATTGGTTGTTAATGTTGCTTCTTAATATAATAGCCGTAATAATAAAATAAAACTCTGATAAGATGAACATTTATCAATGAAATGTCAGATAAGGTGATAGAGCCTTAGTGACGGAGTCGCCGCGAACCACTAACTTTAAGTCGCCGCCTAAAACGGAACAACAACGCCATTTTATGTGATACATTGACTGATATACCAGCCAAACATGATTATCATACTAGGATATTATGTGACTACTGGCGATATAAAAAAAAAACCTGTGACCAGATCTATACGCACCTCCTGCAAACGTTATCTGTGTACGGAACATAAAGGTAGTTTCTGCCTGGAATGCTTAAATAGATCTTTTTTGCATGTTTAAATTGTCAATAAAAGTTAATAACTAATATTTGTAGATTTTGAATATCTCTCATATAAAAAAAAAAAAAAAAATTAGCTTCACGCTATATCCCGCACACAGCAGGGTAGGCAGAGGGAACCTAGTGTTAAGACACTCCGTTCCCCACTTTCTGCCGAATTTTGGAGGCACTGCGTGTTGAGTGGCAGAACTCAACGCCGCGCTTTGCCTCGACACCAGAGCGAAGAAATGAAAATATATATTTAAGTAAATATTTCATCTCCTCGAGTGGGGATCGAACCCACAACCAGTCGGTTTTACAGTCACACTTTGTACCACTGCGCCACGACTGGTCTCATATCATACTTAAATTAGGTACTTAAATTTTAAATTCACTGTGGAAAAAACGTAAATAAAAAAAATATATTAACATTTTTTTATTTAATTCTACTTTTTTTAGAATAATGTTAATTTGATATATATTGTATTAAAAAGTCATGTCTCTAGCATCATTTTGTCTTTTCGAAGTCAAAGTATATATGCCACAACATATTTTTATTCGTTAAGTAAAATAATTATAAACAGCAGGGTAGGCAGAGGGAACCTAGTAATAAGACAATCCGTTCCCCACTTTCTGCCGAATTCTGGAGGTATTGCGTGCTGAGTGGCGGTAATCAACGCCGCGCTTAACCTCGGACACCAGAGCGAAGAAATGGAGATATAAATATAAAATATTTACTTACTTTTATTTCACTGTCTCTATTAGTTTGAATCAGTTTGTTTTTGAATGAACAATTGAACTTCGTTTCTACCATTCCATGACGACGTCAACGTTGGTTTAAATACCAATTTTTTTATAATCGATTTTGATTCACCATTATTCATAAATCAGAATAACTGTCGTTCAATGTCAAGTGTAAATTAAGAAAAGGCGTCTACAAAAACGTGAGTAGGCGTTACGTTTACTTCCTTGTCTTAGTTCCTTTATATACGAACAATAGCTCAAATTTGTCATGTCGTACACGACAAAATTGATGTGCTAAATTGTTGTAAATTTATTATGTTAGTATGTTTATGTCTAATAGATTGTCGATCTAAATTCTAATTCAATTCAAAAGGAGAACGTTTATAAGTAAATTAAAAGATCAAATTAAATCAGCTTCACGCTGTATCCCACACACAACAGAGTAGGCAGAAGGAACCTAGTGTTAAGACACTCCGTTACCCACTTTCCGCCGAGTTCTGGAGGCATTGCTTGTTGAGTGGCGGAACTCAACGCCGTGCTTTGCCTCGACACCAGAGCGAAGCTTATAAGTATTTAAAATATATAGGGATATCATCAGCATAGATTTCTGCTCTAAACCAATTAATATATATATATACATATATATAAGTAAGTATTCCCGTAAAATGTGGAAGATAAGTAAATATAAAATGTATAGATGAAAGACAGGCTTAGGTTGAGTTGGAGTTCTATTAACTTTACGTCATAGCAAAATATATATTTGATTTCAAAATGAAACATAAAGTTAAATTTAATATATGTAAGTACTATACGTCTGCTTGAACGCCATGTTTTTCTCGAGTATCCTAAATGCGCCACGATGGCGTCTCTACTATTGCACCACATTAACTTATTAAATCCCTTAATATGTGAACATTACATATTGTGCTTATTCATTTGAATTTCGTAAAACAACCCGCGGGTGGCTCCTCGCGGCTAGTGCTAATAATTCAATATTTTTATATTTACTTAACAGTTATATGGAAAAAAAATTTTTTTGCTTAAAATATATATGTAAGATATTACAGATTTATTGTCAGCCGCCTCTTTAGTATTTTATTGTGTGTCGGCCGTTACAAGAGATTCCATGACATTTTTACAGTGGCCATATTTTTTCCATATATTATAATATCATTTTGTAATATGTAGGCAATAAAACGTGCATATATTTTTTATTTTTTGAGTTTCACACTAATTTCAACTTAAAATTTGTGTTTAAATTCATAATCAAATGAGCATTTGCGTTTATACAACATTAGCGTCTTGTTGATCGCTTAGTAGCAAAAATTTGTTTTGACACTGTCCTCCTTATATCTCAAAAAAGCAGAAAAGGGAGAAAATATTTACTTAACCCTATTAATTCTCCTTACCTACTCATTTGTCACTACAAGAAACTTATGAATATAAAAAATATATGGATTATTTATGGTTAAAATAATCAGTACCAATTTTATTTATATCACATACTCGTATGTATCAGTAAAATTAAGATTACATCAAATAATTTATTGTATTATAATTTTTATATTACAATAAAAATTGACATTCTTAATATAGCAATTTATTATTTATTCAGCTTATACACTGAAAGTGGACACACGCAAAGGTTGAAGGGTTAAACGTCAGTTTTATTTTCAATTTATTTATTTTTTTGCTTATTTAGAGTAAAAATCATTTTTCGTGTAACGAGGCAAAGCACGGCGTTGAGCTCCGCCACTCATTAAAGAATTCGGTGAAAAATGGAAAGTGAAGCGTCTTACTATTAGATTTCCTGGTGTCTAACCTGCCATTTGCGGGATACAGTGTTAAACTAAAAACTATGAAAAATATATTAAGTAATAGGTACATTATATACAAATCAATAGAAAAGAAAAACCTGTACACCGTACTATAATTTTGTAATATACCTACTTATAATAGTTAAATATATAGATAAGACATTATTTTATTGTTATTGAGATATAGATTAGTGATTTATCTCTCTCTTCTCTCAATTCTCAATTATATTTTCTCAAACGATCACCACCTAAGATTATAATTTAACCAATATCGCAATCAAAATTTTGACTTTTTAATTTAGTCTTTTAAACACAATTTGCAAAGAGAACTTGCCTATTTGAAATATTTCGTTAATCATTTTCCCGCCTATTTCATAGACATTGCTAGCACGCTGAGTGAATTTTAAAATTATCTACATTAATTTAATTTAATATTATATTATTTTAAAATATTTAAATATTTAAGTTTCTTAAAATTTTTGTTTAAATATTTAAAAACATATTATATGAAGTTTTATTTTTTTTAAATAATATAAAGAAACGTAAACTTGACTCAGCCAGTAAGTTTTACAGAAATAAGAACGCAGAAGCAATGTAACGAGATAGGTAGTTATGCAGAGCACGTACCACAATTCTAGCTATAAGATTTTTATCACAAATAATTGTCTTTATATGTACAAACAGAAATACTTGGGACAGGAAATGGCTTACTTATGATGATTAAAGAAAAATTCAATTAAAAATGTTAACAAAGCATTGTTATTATAAACATGTTATCATAAACGAAGTGTGACTGTAAAACCGACTGGGTGTGGTTCGATCCCCACTCGAGGAGATGAAATATTTACTTAAATTTATATTTTCATTTCTTCGCTCTGGTGTCGACGTGCGTGGCGTGGCGTTGAGTTCTGCCTCTCAATGCCTCCAGAATTAGGCAGAAAGTGGGAATCAGAGTGTCTTAACATTAGGTTCCCTCTGTCTACCCTGCTGCATATATCAAGTAAGCCAATGAACTGAAAAATAATGCTAATTTCTTGACTTTTTTGAAGCGACCATAATGAAACTCAATCTTTCATAAAGTTGTTGTTATTTATTATATGTAAAGTGTCGCTTTATTGCTTTTTTTGTCTCATTTGTTTTACGAAAGATCCGTCTATTTCTTAATTTTACTTCCATTCAATGATGCGACATTAAAATTTAAGAGGAGTATGTCATATTTACAATAGAAATTACAGAAGAGACTTTCCTAAAATAATTATAGATTGAAAACAGTAGTACATTTAAAATAAATTTATGTAAAATATGATTAATAAGGTGCGCTTTTTCTAATGCAATTTCTATTATAATTCAAGAATTGACAAATGTCTTTTTCCATAGAGATGACTGCCGTAAAATAAAGGTGTTGCCAACATAAATCATAAACTGTTAAAAAAATATATTATTTTTTAACCTTGCCATCCGGAGCTTTTTGAAATCTTTATATTTGGCTTCATCCCAACACTTTGTATGTAAATTCGAACAAAGAATTATTTTCATAAATATTTATAATATGAACTAATAAAGATAAACCGTCTATTATGCTTTAGGAAAACAAAGAAAAGACTGCTCAAGAATAAACACAACTGTAATTTTAATTAAATTCAATTTTTGATGCAAATGTGCTAAATGAAATTGGAAAAAAATATATATTTTGATTTTTATATTAAATGTTGTTGCTTTTACATATTTTATAAAATTAAAATTTTAATTTTAATTTTTGTATGTAGGTGTAACTGATGAATAAGAAAAAACATAACTGTAAATAAGAAAAATATTTTGTTTCGAGTCAAAATTCAATACTTAAATAAATAGGAAAACGCTTTAAAGTCCTTTAACCTCATTCTACTCAGGTTAACCTGTTGACCTCGCCGACTTTATTTTTACCGTTTAAAAAAAACAATAAGAAAAAGTAAAAGAAAGTTAAAGTTTATTTGGTATAAATAATTTGTTGTGAACAACATTTTTCGTTTATTTTACTGTATTATTTTGTGGACAACAATACTATCATAATAGTAATTATTTATACGTAATCATAAATTAATCAATTTAGTTTCGTAGATAAATTCAATGTTCCAACCGAACTAAGATATGTATTTTTTGAGTAACTAAATTACTGAATTTAAATTCTGGGACAAGAGCTATTGTTAAAATATACGGTATATTAATAGAGAATACAACTAATTTTTATGTGTGTATCTGTGTATTATAATTTAAAAAAAAAACGGGCTTCTCTTTGTTGTGTACTGTTCTACTTTTTCCTCTACAAACTTCACATACTACACACCTACCTATAGGCTTTTACTAGCATTTATAGCATTAAATAATTTATCTGTGATTTTTTAACTGCACACAGTAGAGGAGATTGAGAGAACCTGGGAGCGCAATGTCAAGTCACTCCAGTCCCATTAAGACACTATACTTCTGTTGAGTGGAACTCAACGCCACGCTTTGTCTCATTTCCGGAGCGAGAAAATGAAAATATTAAATATAATAAAAATGTATGAATGCATTTACTTTAAATGAAACAAAAACTTGTAATACAGAAAATATTATAATTCAACATAGAAAAAATATGATGTACAAAATCATTAAGCAACTTCCAACGGCTTAACGCCAATTTTCGCAGCCATTTTCCTGTAGGACTCAACCTGTGATTCTGGATACATTATCGTGCCTCTGTTTCTGGTATTTTTTTCATTATTCCGCTCTTTATCCCCCGGAGCTAGCACCGGAAGTGACGGATCAACCTGAAAGAGGGAGATTCAAATTAATATTTCTAGGCGACTGATTTTTTAAAATTAATCTTATTTTGACCTTTAATTCACTTATTAAGTCAGTTCAGTCACACGGTTATGACGTTTCAAAAGTATCTGTTGAGCACAAATCATTTAGTCGAAGCCAGGTTGTATGGATAACAGAACTATGTGTAAATAGATTATCTTACAGAATGACATATGGAGAATCGTCGTCGTGCGTAATTCGATAATAATAAGAATCAAACAGATGCTTATTTATTGTTTTTATTTAGCTTCATATATATCCCGCAGCCAGCAGGAGTTTCAGAGGAAACCTAGTGTTAAGACACTCCGTTTTCCACGAACACCGGGCATTTACCTTGGTGTCAGAGCGAAGAACTGTAAAATATTAATAAATAACAATACCTTCCTCCCTCCCTCCTCCCCTCATCCTCATCCCACCGAGTGGGGATCGAACCCACAGCCTGTCGCAGTCAACAGCTACACACTTGTGCCCTTGTGCCCGACTGGCCTCGTTTTCTTCATGGAATAAAAATGTATCAATATTGCCTTTAATCCGTAGGTATACTCGTCCATATACAAAGATCTATTGAGTGATATACGTCATACTTACAATAATTTATCTTTGTAAATTATGTTCTGTCAGGAGGTATGGCTGTATTATGTATGTATGTCCTTGTCAAAATAATATAGATAATGTAAATTAATGGTTGTCACTAAACGCGGTACGTCACTAAGGAAAGAAAAGTACTTATAGGGAGAGGTCTAAGCAAAGAAGAAATACATGTATATTTCAAAAAGTTACATTAATTTATATGGGTATATTAAATAATTAAGGATTATAAATTCTATAATTGTGGATTCCATCTACTATTCAAAACTCAATAAAAGTATATTTTCATATGCCCCTGGGCAAGACACAGCACGGCGTTTAGTTCCACTAATAAACACGCAATATATCGCGAAGAGTGAAATGTTGTGACGATTCTCTATGCCTATCTACATACAGGAGAAAAATATAAAAGTACGTGTATATTTCTGTATAAATGTAATTTTATTTATACACTTTCTCTCTAAGGCCGTCGTCGTGACTCAGAAAGGCAAGGGCGTGACTGTAACGCAACGGTTTTGGGTTCGTTTCCCACTCGAAGGAATAAATTATTATGGGGAATTCAATATTATTTAATCATATTTACATTTATCACTCTAGTACCAACGCAAAAAGCGCATCGTTCAATTGCGCCACCCAACACGCATTGCCTCGAAAATTCGGCGAAAATGGCGAACGGAGTGTCTTAACACTAAGTTAAGTAAAAAAAATATGTACATGTATTATAATTTGGTCACGTCTAAATGAAGATATGTAAGAATACACCTGCAATACGCACTTGAGTATGAGCCAAAAGAAAGCTGCATTCACGGTAGGTACCGTACTATTAACACCGTTACGCCAACAGGATTTGTTTGTATTTCAACCCACTTACCGGTATAATATTAAATATTTTAAATAAATATGTTTAAATGATATTTTTTGTGATGATTTATAACTTAAATTATTAAAATTACCAGTTACTTTCTAATTTTTTATGAATATTTTCTATTTAAATATTAGCCGGTATTTCACTAATTACTCTAGGACTTTAGTTAAATTCATTTAACATTAACTTTATTATCTATGTAAAATTTCTAATATTGACCTAATTTTACTTCTGTAGTATGTATGACTTTTGACGGATAAGTTAAACTCTGATCTGATGATAAATTAAATGTATAAAAACGTATATACCCATTATTTTGTATATTTTTCAGCAAGAGGCTTAGTGTAAGACACTCCGCTCTGTGTTAAGTGTAGCATCTTCATGCCGTGCTTTGTTTTCCGAAGTGAGGTCAACGAAAATCATTCTTTAGAGAATGGAACTCACAATCGTCGCGGGCGGCGGTTGCTAGTTCGATTTTTTAATATTAGTTAAAAGTAGTCTAGTTGTCGCTGATGCATCCTCAATAAAAAAAGAATACTAGATACTACTTCAATTCAGGTTTATAGTGATGTACTTACAGGTTCTAAATTCCTCCAATGATGTAAACAGTCAGCAATTCTATCTTCAAAGCCAGGGGCGAAGCAGCCAGGATCAACCGCCACAAAGCATTGTCCTAGATTCGGCGCCTCTGTTTGGGTGTGGGACCATGTTGGTACATTGTGTGTAGCACGAGATCCTAGAAAAAGTTGATGAAAATAAAAAAAATAAACAGTTTCACGCTGTATTTCGCACGCAGCGGGGTTGGCAGAAGGAACCTAGTGTTAAGCCACTCTGTTCCCCACTTTCCGCCGAATTCAGAGGCGTAGCGTGTTGAGTGGCGGAACTCAACGCCGTTCTTTGTCTCGACACTAAGAGCGAAGAAACATATAAATTTCAAATATATATTTCATTTCCTCGAGTGGGGATCAAACTCACGACCAGTCGCGTTTACACTCGCACTTTGTGCCACGACTGGCCTCAAAATACGTTAAATAGGTTATGACTTATAAAATAAAATATAATGGTTTGTGAATTACAATTGTTATTATACGTAAATAATATTGAAATCGAAATACTTAACGGAGCATCAATGTTTATAATATATTTTTGTATAATATGTCAGTCATAAACATGTGATGCTATTAACGCAATAATTGAGAGCGCTCTCCCTTTTTGGGAGAAGCTATTTTTACTTAAGCTATTTTTATTTCCACGCTCTGTTAAGACAAGGTACGGTGCTGAGTTCCGTGACTGACACCATGTCAAAAATTCCAGCGGCAATTGCCAATAAAGTATCTTGACACTAGGATGTTATTGGACTTCCAGCCTCTACTGCAATACGACTAAAATATTAAATTTGTAAATAAATTATATAATATATTTATACCTGAAAGTCCACTACAAAATACTTCAACCATCGCGCTGAGTGCGTATCCTTTGTAACCGCTTGTTTTCTCGAAGCCTCCTAAAGGCAATAACCGTGCCGTGTCGAACGCCTGAAAAAGTTTAAAAGCAATTAATACGTTTTATATGTTGCCTGAAGTAATATCTTAGGAAATACTTCGTAGTAAAGAATGTTCTAAGTTATATGTAAATAATTAAATGATCTTGGCTTGATGGTGACTGTAAACGCCATAGGTTATCGGTTCGTTTTCCACTTGAAGATATATATTTTTTTTTTTAATTTTCATTTTCTCGCTCTAATACCGAGGCAAAGAGTGGGGTTGATTTCCCTAATTCAACACGCAATGCTTCAAGAATTCGGCTGATAGGTAACGGAGTAGGAAACGGATGTATTTTAATGGGAACGAAGTGTTTTGACATTAGGTTCCTAGGTTCCCTCTGCCTACCCTACAATATTTGTATCATTATTTGTATCATTATTTTTCTTTAAATGTTATATATTTTTTTTATATTCATATATAATTTTCCTATTATAAAAATAATTAATTTAATAAATAATTACCACTTGTGGGTCTGTAGTAGTTTTACCGCCCGGACCCAAAGCCCAGCCTTCAGGCAAAGGCTCCCCTTTTCTTATTTGCACTTCCACCTACAAGTTAAATTTGTCATTTTAGACATTTAATGTCATAAAAAGACATAAACGTTATACAATGTTTTATTTTAAAGTACCTACATACATCCCTACATGAAAGTAAAGTGGTCTGATCTGATCGTAACGGTTATTATGGGTTGGTATTTTTACCGAAGCCGGTCAGTAAAAAAAATCGAACCCAAAATGATACAGCGTACAAAATGCTACAGTGTGACTGTAAAATTGACTGGTTGAGAGGTTCGATCCCCACTTCAGGAAATAAAATATTTATTTACATTTTTACTTTCATTTCTTCGCTAAGGAGTCGAGGCGCGGCGTTGAATTTCGCCACTCACCACGCAATGCCTACAGAATTCGGCGGAAAATGAGGTACAGAGTATATTACCCCTAGGTTCCCTCTGCCTAGCCTGTTGTGTACGTAATACAGCGTAAAGCTGAAGCTAAATATTTTCATATTTAAAAAAATTGTAATAACTCCGTTGTATCACAGCGACACTGTGTAAGTATGACTGTGTTTAGGTTCGATTCCGACTAGAGGTTAAGGAATTAATTATTTTATTTTCTCGCTCTGGTAACAAGACAAGAAGAAGAGAAGAGTTTCTGTCATTTAACATGCAATGTTACAAAAAAATGGATGGAAAGTGGAGAAAAAAGTATCTCAACTCTAAGTTCCATCTTACTACCCAGCTGCTTGCGTCAACGTCAAGAAAATAGTCAAGAAAAAAATCACCTTTCCCATAGCTGCAGTAGTGGTGGCCATGTCAACGACAATAGAGTCACCGTCAGGTGCAGGTGCCGCCATGGAAATAGGATTCGTTCCTAAGGCACTCTGAAATATAAATATGTATTGTTAATAATAATAACCAAGTTTATAAATCTTTACAAAATTAAGCTTATTTTCAAATCAACTTAATTTTTAATACGATACGTAAAAAAATCATTTATTATTTTTTACAACTTTAGTAGAATCAAATCAAATCAGCTTCACGCTGTGTCCCGCACACAGCAGGGTAGGCAGAGGGAACTTAGTGTGAAACACTGCGTTCTCCACTTTCTGCCGAATTCTGGAGACATTGCCTGTTAAGTGGCAGAACTCAACGCCGCGCTTAGCCTCGACACCAGAGCGAAGAAATGTAAATAAAATTTAAGTAAATATTTCATCTCCTCGACTGGGATATCGAACCCACAACCAGACGGTTTTACAGTCACACTTTGTGCCGCTGCTGGCCCTTATTGTGTTATTAAAATAATATATGATTTTTCACATATTATCTACATTTTTAATTTCTTATTTAATTAAAAAAATAATGAGTCAGTACTAACATGTTTAGATCTAGTCGGAACCATAATTGGAGCAGAATTTGTGAACGACATGCCAATGAGACCTTCCTTCTCCGCTTTCAACGCCCAGTAGCCGGCCATTCCGTAATGGTTGCAACCTAGAAGGTTATTTGACAACAAAACAAGCAATTGTGAAACCAATATTACGATTTAGAATAGAGGTCAATAAGTTATACAAAATAATTTAGTCTGTAAGTGGAAATACTGGAAGTAGAGAGATTCGAGGGTTTTGTGAACGCAGTATCTTAATACTAGGGTCCTTCTGACTACTCCGCTGTGATAAAAAAACTCAGCATCACGCTGTATCCCTCATATGAATGGGTAGGCAGAGGGAACCCAGTGTTGAGACATTCCATTCCCTTTCTGCCGAATTATTCAAGACATTGTGTGTTGAATGGTGGAACAGCAGGCCTTGGCCTCACCAAAGGGTGATAAAGCAAAGAAATGAAAGTATTAATAATTAATTTCCCCGAGTAGGGATCGAACCCGCATCCGCCATGATACAGTCACATCCTTATACCCCTGTATAATAGCAACTGTAAAGAATCTTACGTTTCGCAGCCACCCATCCAACCCCACACTCCTTTGCTTTCTTTACGGCGAGGTCCATACAAAAGTTGCCAACAGTAGCGCCGAGAGCGTCGCACCCGTCCACCCAAGCTGTGGCTGTGGTCTCTTTTAATATTACTGGGTCCACATTTGGATTGCATACTCCTGATTTCATATCATTTATGTATAGTTCTAAAAAACAAATAAACTACGATATCATTTTAATATATATTACAATACATTGTCAAAATTTTGATTTTATATTATGTATAAAAAAATCTTATTTAATATTTTATAACAAATTCTAATTTTAGAACGTGCTGGACATGCTGGCGAAATGAAAAGTCGTCAAAAATCCGCCATTGTATTTTTTTTATTTTACTGTTTTACTCATGTCCCACATCATGCGATCTAATTTTAATTTTATGTTGTGTTAATTTTTGTTTTAAATTTATTTAGGGAATTCTTTCAAATCTACTCACCCATTTTATATATAAATTTTTTTGACGGAACTTTTTCCGAACAAGTTCGTAAAAATTAAAATATTTTAATTATAAATTGTCACCTACAAGAAAATTTCTATGTAACCAGAAAAATCCTCCATTCCAGTCATTAAAAGATTATTTTAAAAGTTTTTTTATCTAAATAAATAAATAATATTAATAATATATAATCTAAATAAATTAATTAATTAATTTTAATACGGCCGATCACGGCTCAGAATCTGAGATATTTAATATTTTCATTTTCTTGCACTGGTAACGAAGCATAGCGCGGAGCAGAATTCCGCCACTTAACTTCCTATGCTTCTCGATTTCCGCGGAAAATGTGGAATGGAAGTGTCTTAATAGGAACGATGTATCTTATCACCAGGTTCCCAGGTTCCATATACCTGCACTTCTATATTTTAATTAATTTTATCGTATAACTTACCTAGTCTATTCATCCCATGGCTAAAGTGTCCTACAATATCAGCATGCAGCAAGAGGTCAGCATGAGCCTTCGCTTGCGACAATGGCGCCCCACCAGCCACAAGACTGTCTACCATAAACCGTTCAGCTTCTTCCACTCTTACTTCAGGCATATTGAACACTTTTTAATACAAAGAAATAACAATATTAAAATTCAATTATCAATATTTATATTAGTTTTATTCACAATTATCCAATGCAGTTAAAAATTTTAAATCGAAAATCTTGTTAAATTTGAAGACAACCTTCACTTGGTACGCGACAGACAAACTGATTCTGTGATTAGTTCTTGTTTATATTTAAATATGTCACGGTAACTACAGGTTGATGCTTTTTGTATCACTTCAATAATTTGGTCATTATTTAATGTGAAAAAAAATCTAATAGTTTATTACATTATTTAATTTTTGTACGAAACTAATATTGTCATTATGTTACTGGATATCAAATTAGGGATTTTAATTTAAGTTGTAATATTATTAGCTTAATTAAAATTTATACAGTAAAAATATGGAAATGGGGAACGGAGTGTCTTAACACTAGGTTCCCTCTGACTACTCTGCTGTGTGTGAGATACAGCGTGAAGCTGAAAAAAATTTTTTTTTTGGAAAGTTGTACAAGGAGAAAATTTATCCGATTGATATTTATAATTGCAGAGAGAAATGTGATCGCAGGGGCACAAACATGTGACTGTACACAGATTGTTGTAAGTTCAATTCCCACTCGGGGGAATGAATTATTTTTTATTAATATTTTTATCTTTTTCGCTCAGGTGCCAAGACAAAAGCGCGACATTGAATTCCGTCACTCAATACGCAATACCTCTTCAAATCGGCGGAAACTAGAGGACGGACTGTCTAAGCACTCAGGTTCACTCTACAAGTTCCCGTACCTACCCTGCTACATGCGGTATGCGGAGTGAAGTTAAATTTTAAAAAATGCTAATATTTGCAATCATAAAACTATTTAGAAATTTATGATTGCAAATATTAGCATTTTTTAAGAAAATTATGTCTTGAAACTAAGTAACTGTAATAAAATGTTTTTGTATTAGCTTGTTTATAGTAATTGAAATTTTTAAAATACATCGATCACTGAAATATAGATTTTTGATGTCATCCATTACTAACTTTATTTATAGAATTATAATTTAAAATTTAAATCAGCTTCACACTGTATCCCGCACACAGCAGGATAGTGGGAACCTAATGTTAACATACTCCGTTTTCCACTTTCTGCCGAGAGAAGTATAATATATAACTAAAATATCATTTATAATATTATAGAGGAATGTGTGTAGTCGCCCTTATATTTTAGCAACGTGTTGTAAATTGCCTTAATTCTATTCTACGTAACAATTTTTTATTAGTTTCAAGTCCAAAAGATTTCTTTTGCTATGTAGGACTAATGACCGCCCTTGAAAGTTTCTCTTATATTTTTCCTGATCAATTATGTAATTACATATCGATTCTGAAACCTTTTTATAATAGGTTCATTTTAAGACGCGACAACAATAGATTATTTTTGACACAGGCTATTAGAAAAGTAAAAAAATTTTTAAAACCTGCAATAAGAGAAAATAAAAACATATGTAATACAAAAAAATTTAAAGATTTCATCAAAAATTTACTTAATTTTTTAAATCATCTTCACACTGTATCCTGGATACAGTAGGGTAGGCAGAGGGAACCTAGTGTTAAGACTCTCTGTTATAATATATTGAGTGGCGGCCACTTTTAAAGACATTACATGTTTAGCGGCCAACGCCGCACTTTGTCTTGTTAGCTGAGCAAAGATATGAAAACAAATAATTCTTCAGAATCGAACCCATAACAGCCACATTTACAGTCAGACGCTATGCCGCTGCACCTCACCATCTATTTTTTCAAATATTATACTTACTAAATATTGTAGAAGTATAATAAAAATATTAAATGTATAAAATTCGTTTCTTTTACATCAAAAACATGTATATTTACAAAGTTAATAGTATTATCTAGATGTTGTATTGTTTAATGTTTGTCGACTCCAGCACACAAGATACGCTGAATGCATTCGACTGATTATACAACTGCTAAATATTTTATATCAGAACAATATATAGCAAGAAATAAGAAGGTACATATTAAAAGTCCAGTCTTGTATATTAAGAGGCCAGTCATGGCGCAGGGGCACAAAGTGTGACTGTAAAACAGACTGGTTGTGGGTTCGATCCACCCTCGAGGAAATGAAATACATATTTTCATTTCTTTCCTCTGGCTCCAAGGCAAAAAACCCGGCGTTTAGTTCCGTCACTCAACACACAATGCCTTCACAATTCAAACAAAGAATTCAAACGGAGTGTCTCAACACTAGGTTCCCTCTACCTAACGTGCAGTGATAAGTTAGGATACAGTGTGAAGTTGATTTGATTATATTTGATATGTTAAATGTTATGTTAGTCCATTACTCTTTTTATTCTTAGCATACTGCTAATACTATATGATGTTGAAAAATTTATTTATATGCACGTATTTTTATTTTCCTGTGTGTCCTGTAGATATTGCTTACAGAATAAACTTTGAAGACATTTCTTTTAAAAGATAGAATAATAACCTAAATATTTTTGATATTTAATCTGTGTGTTAGGACAACAAAGGAAAGAAGGAGTGTTTCCATTAATCACCTAAGTTCCCTACATTACGATGAGCTCTGGAGGCACTGCGTGTAGAGTGGTGGTACTCATCGTTTTATCTCGATATTAGAATGGAGAAATTCAAAATTTTAGACATTTCATTTTCACAAGTGTGAATTGAACCCACAACCTGTCGGCGCCTCCCAGCCGCACGCTGTCCCACAAATGGCCGAATTGTAGACTATTAAAATTCTCCATGAATCCTTACTACTGAATAAGTGATATCTCCGTCTCGTATAAAGAATTATTAACAATAATCATAAAAATAAATGAAGTGAAGAACTAGACATTGGTATCTTGGATCAAATTATTTTCACGTTAAAAACGAGTAAAACAAGACAAATAGATACTAGATAAGTCAACAAACAAACATTAGTGTAATATTTATTTATTTATTTGTACGTTTTTAAAGTTCATTACGATATATTAGTTAAAGTTAAAGTTAAGTAAATATCATTATTTTATTCTCTTAAATGTAAAGTTTTTACATATTTTTATTATTTAAAATACATTGTTTGTTCATGCTAAATAAATCAATTTCTGTTATCTATATGGTTTAATTTTAAAAAACCTAATTAAAAAAAAAAAAATTAAAAAAAAATTAAAATCCTTACGGTCGTACAAGTTGCATGATGCTTATGTTCGAGATTCTTGTTGGGGAAAGGTTATGAATTTTCTCTGCCCTAATAACGCAACTACCACTAGGGTTGCCAGGTGTCCGGGAAATCCGGGACTGTCCCGGAATTTAAAGTGTTGTTTCGTATCTAGCAATTTCACTATGCTGTACTTAATTTCGTAAATACTAGTTTCGTACAAACAAAGCTTTATAAATATTTAATGCAGGATTTTCTTCTTACTCCTGTCGCAGTGATCGTAAATTTACAGTATTAAACATAGAAAAAAATATGTATTAACGTAAGCTACAATTCGTCAAAATAAAAAATACATCATGAGCGGTGTAATAAAATACAAGAAATTATTTTTCTTCTTTCTTTATGTAGTGTTCTTTAAAAAAAATTAGTAAATAAAATATATTACTATTTTACACACACATACCTACATATAAAAACACAGTTCTAATTTAACCAAAAATATTAAAAAATCTTAATAAAACTTAAAACTGGTTTCGAACCTGCGACCTTATCAGTACCAATTTAAATTGCCCCAAACATTTGCACTTGCACTAGAGTGCACGTGAACAAACTAATTTGTTTATCAATTATCAACAATAGATATTACGGACACAAAACAACAAAAGTGGTCCATCCCATTTACTTATGATTATGAATTCATAATATTAGATTGGCCCGTTGCCCAGTCCAGTACGACGTAACCAGTCAGTACCGTGTGGCACAGATTACAGTCTACACGTGTCGGTGCCATTTGTTTTTGTTTCTGTTTACAAACCGAGTCTATTGGTGAGTTTAATATTGAATTTTAAATCCAATGTCTTATAACTATCTGTTATTTATATATATTGTAGCAAAAAGATAGGATGTTTTAATATTTTTTCTTAAACATCAATTTATAAGTGCCCAAAGATTGTTGTTTACTCGGACAACATCTTTTTTGTTTGTGGAATGGATTTGTTTGTGGTTTTTTAATGTCATTAACCTATGTGTATAGCGTGCAACCAAAATTTAATGTCGACATTTGACTCGATACTACTTTACTATGTTAACTTGGCATTTTTTTTAATATAAAAAAATAATAATAGAGTTCATATTAACTATGTAAATTAAGTAAAAAATGTAATAGATATTTTCATAATACATTTGTATAACAGCTGCTCCAAATGAATGTGTTTATATTAATAAATATATTTTAATACTTAAAACTGACAGAGTAATATAGACAGACAGAGGCGGCTAATATATTAAGTAATTACAGAGGAAAATGTTTAGCAATGTGTGACGTCATAAAATTAGATTTAGCCATTAGTTAAATAGTTCTGAAATGCTTTTATTTGTGTATAATTTATACATTTTTGTTTTACATTTTTTCTGTTTTATTTTTTAATAGATTTATTCGAACTATTTAAAATTAATTAATTAATGAACTTGATTTTTTTTAGGATTTAATAAAAAAAAAGCATATTTATAAAAATTTAATTTTAAAGCAAATAATCATTTTGCAATATCATTTTTTAAGATGATTATGTAGAAAAAAGTTATTTTTCAGTTTAAACATGGGTAAAGTCGCCACAGTTGAAGCTCTCCGTTTCATGACGGAATGTTTAAAGGCGGTTGGTACGGCAGCCAAGGCGGCGCAACAACAAGCAGAATTGCTTATAGAAGCTGATCGTATGGGGCATCCTAGCCATGGACTTAATAGATTAGGTAATAGTACATTTTATGTAGATTTTTATACTATTTTTAAACATGAAAAATAGCTTTTCAACTTACTTACTTACATTAACTTTTTTTTTCTTTTAGTTTAGAAAAAGCTCAAAAAAAAATCTTCATTTTAATTTTAATTGGATACATAATGCGGGTAGAGCAGTTTTAATGTATTTATTGCAATTTCGATTATATGTAGATGTCCTACATATAATCGAAATTGAAATAATTTATAATTTAACATATATACTTGATTGTAGGAAATCTATTATTAAATCGTGTAATAAGGTAAATACATTATTTATTCTATGAACGGCTTCACACTTTTCTTATTTAGAAAACGTATATAACATTTTTAGCGCGGGTTCAAACCCCGCTACGTAAATTTTTTTATACATTTTCAAAATAACTTTTTTTTTCCTAACTGTGTATACTTTAAAAATGTTAAAAATAGCTCCACGGTATATCCTGCACACGACAAAGTAGACAACAGAGCATAAAAATGAAAATATAAATTTACATACATACTTATTTCATTTCTTCGAGTAGGGATCGAACCCACAAGCAGTCGCGGTTTCCTTTGCTGCTTCGTAAATTGTTGTGACAATGAAATGACATTATTATAGGTCAAATATATTACTGCTATGTACAATGTAGCATAATGGAAATACTCAAAAAGAATACTTTTCCTCAGCTTTAATAGATAATTGATAAAAAAATGTGAAAATAAACATTAAATAAATAACCTTATTTTTTTTAGTTTCACGCTGTATCCCGTATATTACAGAGTGGGCAGGGGGGCCTTGGTATTAAGACTGTCAGTTCTCTACTTTGCGCCAAATTTTAGAGGCAATGCGTTTTGAGTGGAGGAACTCAACGTCGCGCTTTTACCTTGATACAACAGAGCGAAGAAATGGAAATATTAATAAATAATAATTCGTTAATCCGAGTGGGAACCGAAGCCACACCAGTCGCGCAACAACACCCTTGTGCCCCTGCGCCATGACGACCACCAATATAATATAATTTTCATAACTTTAAAATTATTTAATTAAATTGAACTTTTTTTGTGTGTTTTCAGAATATTATGTAAATGATATCTTATCAGGTGATTGTAAGCCCAACAATATACCTAAAATTCTTAAAGAAAATGCGTCCACTGCGTGGGTCGATGCTAATAACGTATTAGGAGCAACTGTAAGCCATTTCGCTATGGACTTAGCTATAAACAAGGCGAAGCAAACTGGAGTTGGATGGGTGACCGTTAAAGGTATTTTACCAAATACTTAGTTAAAATCAGCTTCACGCTGCATACCGCATAGAGCAGGGTAGGTAGAAGGAACCTAGTGTTAACACTCCGTTCCGCCCAGTTCTGGAGGCATTGCATGTTGAGTGGCGGAAGAAAGAAATGAAAATATAAATGTTAATAAATATTTCCTTTCCTCAAGTGGGGATCCAAACCCACAACTAGTCGATTCTACAGTCACATTTTGTGCTCCTGCACCACGATTGGCCTCTTTTTATTCTTAGTTTAATAAAAAAAAACTATTAAAACTTAACTTTAATCTGCACTATTCGAATTTTGAATTCTTATCTAGCGGAGAGAGAAGTGTCTTGACAGAAGGTTCTCTGCTGTATGCGGTATAATATAGCGCGAGGTTCTAAAATAAAACTGTCACACTTTGACTAAAACTACGCTAACGCTAACAATAAATAATAAAATAATACGTGAAAAATAAATTAATTAAAAAATGTAAATACTTACAGAACACACTAATCTGCCAATAGGTATATGAACGAACTGACGGACGATACTTTTTATATTTTTTTACCCTCATTTTAACCTTTGAATATTTTTAACAACGCAGTATGTTAAATTTAGTATAAAACATTATTTATATTTATATATTTTTTAAAAAGACATGTATTATTAATTATTAGCCACAAATGAGTTAAAATATATTATTAAAAAATTCTTAAAATATATAGTAATTTTAAAGATTTGCGCAATTTATGTTCTTTTGTAATTTATTTCCAAGAAAAATATTAAAATATTAACTTAAGTATTTATAAAATTTAATCTTATTATGACTTAGTGTAAAAATTTTACTAATTATTTTGCGGGACTTTGCACCTTGCGGGGAAAATAAAAACATTTACTCGAGTGGGAATTGAACACATAACCCTTGCGTTTACTGTCAGACATTTCTCTACGGCACCTCAATGGCTTTTAAAGTTTAAGTAATAAATTAAAAACAAATAAAGAATACTGTAGGAAAATATTATATTTTGAAAATTTACAATAACTATGAACCAAAAATACTGATTTACTCGTGCAGGTTCAAATCACAACGGTATGGCGGGATTTTGGGCGAAGAAAGCGGCTGAAAAGGGACTTATAGGAATGGCTTTCACTAACACCTCACCTTTACTTGCACCGACTAGAAGCAAACAGGTAATAACTATTTATTATATGATACAGTTTCACGCTGTATCCCGCACGCAGCAGAGTAGGCTGAGGAGGGAAACTAGTGTTAAGACACTCCGTTCCCCACTTTCTGCCGAATTCTGGAGTCATTTCATGTTGAGTGGCAGAAATGAACGCCGCGCTTTGCCTAGATACCGGAGCGAAGAAATGGAAATATAAATTTAAATAAATATTTCATTTCCTCGAGTGGGGATCGAACCCACAACCAGTCGGTTTTACAGTCACTCTTTGTGCCCCTGCGCCACGACTGACCTCATTATTACATTATGTACTTATATTTTTTACTTAAATATTATATAGGTATATTCATATTACAACAGTATTGTATAAATGATATATCATATTAACTGTCTTTTATCGTCCCTATATGGGAAGAAACGCAATAATGTACTTTTATAGCTTCAAGCTTTGTTTTGTTGATTGGCGGTGTTCAACGCCGCACTTTATCTCGCCAGAGCAGGAATGTATAAAATAAATTCGTTATGAGGTAGTCGCTGTCCCACTACGTAAAGTTGGCATATACTTGTAAATTAACATTCACTAAAAATGATGCCATTCTAAAGCCGTGGGGTACAAAAGTGCAAAAGTGTAAACGTTTGTGGGTTCACTGTCCACACGGGACAATCCCACTCGGGGGAATGAAATATTTAATAGTTTCATTTCCTAGCTCTGGTAACGAGGCTAAGCGCATCTACGAATTTTCTGGGGAACAGAAATGAAAAGAAAAAAAATTATCTACATCTGTCAAGTTTAATTAGACATGAACTAACTACGCCAGGACTGTGTCATTTGTTATTCGAGAAATTAGTGGTCACAACAAATTATAATGAATATTTCACTTAACTACAAAATTATTTAATTATACGTGTGCAGCTAAAAATAGTTATATTAAAATGGAACATTTCTAAAGAGGACAAGTTGTGTTTTTAATAAAAATTCTTAGAATAATTTGTTAATTGAATTATTTTAGGAATTAAAATTGGTTGTGTGCATCATATTAATTAAAAATTAAATATATTTTTTAATTCGTTTCACTTATTTAATGAGTTCGTACTCAATAAAAAGGAAGATACTAAATAAAATCAAATTGTAATTGAATTTTAACGTTCCTCAGTAAGAAGGATTAAGACACTTAAAAATTTAAAATAATTAAACTTTAAATTTAAAATAAAAACAATTTTAACGTTCGTAGAACACAGAGTGCATATTTAATCTATTTTGTTAATAAACATTGGTTGGTACTACAAATAAGTTATTTTTCTTGTCTTATCTGAAACATTAACCTTACTAAGAAATGTAACTTTTATTATACATGTTTGCATTGTACTTGAATAAACTCAAATAGCAATAGCGTAATAATGTAGGTACAGTACGGTCAAGAAGTCGTGGCCTTGAAGTTAGCTGTAGATGGCTGCGCAGATTTGATTTTAGATTTTTTTCTTACTTTTTACCATTTTATTCCCGAGTGAACAGTGCGCAAAACTTCAGGAAGCATAACTTCAGAGCGGCCACGACTTGTTGATCGTACTGTACTTTATAACACTTGTTATAAGTAGAGAAAATTGTGTACGTATTTATATTATTTAGTTATTCGTTCTATCTTGAGAAAAGATATAAATATTTTTTTTATTTTTGGAGATAAGAATATTAACTATAGATATAATTGGGGCACAGGCATGCTACTGTAAACGTGTCAAGTTGTGGGATCAATTACCACTCAAAGAAATTAAATATTTAATAATATCATTTCCTCTCTCTGGTAACGAGACAAAGCGTGGTGTTGAGTTCTGCCATTCAACACGCTGTGTCCAAAATTCGGAAAATGGCTAAGGGTCTGAATAGAGAAATGTTTCCCAGGTTCCCTCTTCCTACTCTGTCATGTACGAGATACAGCGTGAAGTTAAAAAAATATAAGCGTAATTTTTTTAAATATATATAAAGATTAAACATATATTTGTTTAATAACTAACACCCACACAGTATTCACTATAGTTATTAAAATTTTCATTTACACTTATACTTATTACATTTATATTTTATTATTTTTCAGGCAGCACTCGGAACGAATCCGCTGTCGGTAGTAGCGCCTGGCAGCGGTGGAGAAACGTTTTATTTAGATATGGCGACTACATCTGTAGCCGTTGGAAAGGTACTTGAAGTTAAATGACTTACATTAAAAATGAAAATTTCATAGATAATAATTTGACATTGCCGTTGGATTGGCGTGTACTGTAAACGCGACGGTTGTGGATTCTATTCCCACTCGGAGGAATTGATGATTATTTATTATTATTTTTTTATTTATTCGCTTTGGTATTAAGGCAAGGCTCGGCGTGGAGCACCGCCACTCAAAAAGCTATGCCTCGACATCGTTGCTCAATGTGGGAAACGGAGTCTTAACACTAGGTTCACTCTGCCTATTCTGCTATGTTGCTGCTATTTCGGGATACTGCGTGAAGCTGAAAAAAAGATATAAGCATACTAGGAACCATGCTGCAATGAGATTGGTGTGCAAAATTTAACATTATCTATAACATTAAAAAGATTATAATAGTATTATATTATAGATACATTTTTTCATCTTTAAGTTCAACCAAAAAATCTCACCAATTTTCACCATTTTGTTATTCCGCACTTTTAAAAGAAAACTTTTTTTTAGAAAACCTATATTTAAACGTGGTAAATTATTTTATTTTACTATTTATTAAAACGATTTATGGGATTAATTTTTCAGATAGAAATGCAGATGAGGAAAGGTGAAAAACTACCAACGGGATGGGCACAAGGTCCTGATGGCAAAGAAACGCAAGACGCACATTTGGTAAATAATTGTATTAAGTTTCTTTTAGGTTTTCGCTGTACTCCGTATGCAGCAGGGTAAGTAGAGGAGGCCTAGTGCTAAGACACTTCGCTCTCCATTTTACGCCGAATTTTAGAGGCATTGCGTGTTGAATAGCGGAACTCAACGCCCGGCTTTGTTTTGACATCAGAGTGGAAACGTCGAGTGGGAATCGGACCCACAACCTGTCGCGTTTACAGTTACACCATTGTGACCCTGTGCCACGACTGGCCTCTCTTATGTAAAGTTGTTTAAATAAATACCCCATAACATTCGCTTTTTCAATAATTACAATACACTCTGAGATTTTATACAAATAAAGAGACTACAATCACTACTTATATTAAAACGTACTGCTAATTTGCATTCAATGTTTTTATATTGTTTTCCAGGCATATAATACAGCGTGTTTGATGCCTTTAGGCGGCAAAGAGGAAACTTCTGGATACAAAGGATATGGATTAGCTGCTATGGTTGAATTATTTTGTGGCATTAGTTCAGGTAAATCGATATATATATAAATAACTGTAATTTAATGTACACATTTTGAAATAAAAAAAAAAAATAGTCTATAGCTTTCCTCGATAGATGAACTATTCAATAATTAAATGTTTTTTCAATTCAACCAAATTTTTCAGCTCAATATTAGTGGATGCTAAGATACAGCTTCATTCATATTATGATAAAACGGTGTTTTCTAACATCCCTAAATTATACAGTTTATGCTGAGAGTAAAATCTCTACTTTATTCGCTTTTTGTTTATTATCATTATATTATCACTTATTATCAACCGTCGTAATACTTTCAGTATTAAAGTACTCGTGATTTTTATTGACCGTAAACCGATTGCTTGACCGATAGTATTGATTAGATTTGACTTTTCAATTAAAATACCTAATCGTTGGTTGTCAATCTTTTTTAACATTTTTAAAGTGTTAATCCACACCTAGGAAAGAAAAATACTTATTTAGAATAACGTACAAAAATTTGAACTTAGCGGGACTCGAACCCGCGCCTCCTGGAAACCGACCAGGCGCTCTGACCACTAAGCCATACGTAACTTATTATATTATGTTGTTAGCATCTTTGTAGGGAGATTTTTACAAATTTCTACTACCCAAAAATAATTAGTAAGAATTATCGTCTGGCAAGAGAGATTTTTATTTTTTATATATTATATTAAGTGTTAATCCATACTTAGGAAAAAAAAATACATTTTTGTTTTCAGGGTCTAACTATGGACATCATATTCGTTCGTGGTCTCACAGCGGAGAAGGTGGTCCTGCGAACTTGGGGCATTGCTTCGTGGCGGTGGATCCAGAAAATTTCGCACCCGGTTTTGGTGATCGCCTCACCGATTGTATGCAACACTGGCGGGATTTAGCACCTGTGAGTAATATGTTTTTTTTTATAATTACCTAACAACAAAAATAATTAGCTTTATTAAAATATAACAACAATATTGTGCATAAAATCTAAATTTAATAACTTATTTACAAGTATTTTAGAGAGAGAGCCAATAGTAGAACAGGAGAGCCAGATCTTCGTTATTTTATAAAGCCTGAATGTGAGGCGTTTTTAATTTATTTGAGTTTTTGAGATGTCTGTAAAGTGTCTGGCAATGGATAACGTCATTTCTAATATTATTGCGAAGAAAATATAAAAAAAAAATAGTAAAACTCTATTTTTTTTTAATTTAACGAAAGTTAGGTAACTATTTTTTGCATCTTGCTTACCTAATGACTGTCAAAATCGATATTCCATTAACGAAACATAAAATTAACAGAAACTTTCAGGCTTTATAACATAACGAAATTATAGCCTGCTTTGGCTCTATGGTCGTTTATATTACGCCTCACGATACAAATGAATTCGAGGTTTATATAGATATATGATATCGGCAATCTATAATTTTGATACTCCATTTAACACTTTAGCAATAAAGTTATAGATATGTATAAAATATCCAGGCGATGTATGAAATAGCATTATGTAATAGTATAATAAAAAAATAAAAAGGAAATAAGTAAGTATTTCTTAATTATTAAACTTACGTTAAATATATTCTTACTCACCTTTTTTTGTAAGTAAATTTTTGGATGTTACAGACTGACAAAAACCGGCCAGTACTAGCTCCAGGTGATAAAGAAAAAAAGGCAGCCCAAATAACAGATTCGACAGGAACAGTATCATACGTGAAACAACAGTTGGAATCAAGTGAAGCTCTTGCCAAAAAATTAGTTGTGAAACCTATGACCGTGATAAAAGTTTAAATATTATTTATTTTTATGTGACTTAACTACGTCAGTTAAAAATTATAATCTAATTAAGAAAACAAAACAAAACCCATGCATTTTAGAGTTAAGATTAATAACAATGAACTATGTATTGTTTATTAAATTTAATATTATTTTAAAATTTTGCACATAGTAATTGCTTAAAAAATAAATCCAAAAGGATTTTGACAAGACGACTTTTGGGGTGCTATACATTAAAGGAAAATGAAAAGTCATTGATTTTGTTATTTAACAATTTAATATTAATAACAAGAAGAAAAAAAATAATCAAAACATGAGAAACGTTAGCCATATTCTATTAATGTTTTTAACATATAAGAAAAAAAATATTCGAGATATTACATCCACTTAGGGATATGAAATGGTTGTGAAAACATCTGTTTTCTCTATAGGTTAGGATATTCCGTTTCGGGCAAAAAGGGGAGAGTGAGTGTCTTAAGTAAAAAAAACAAAAACAATATAAAAACAAAATAATAATATTTAATTGTAAAAATAAAACAATCATTAATATTAAAGTAATCCAATTTAATTGCAATTGTGTGATATTAGTCAATTAATTTATGGGAGAAATCTATATCATGATATATTATTTGTATAAATGCCAAATGATAATAGATGTAAGTGGTAACCATACTGGGACCAAATTTATAGAATTTAAGAATAAACTAAAACAATGTACTCGTATATGAGCTGAATAATAAAAAAAGATATGGTAACAAGGTCGTTTCATTTATCGTTTTTTTTTTAGCTTCCTTCACTGTAACCCGCACGTAGCAGAGTAGCCAGAGGGAACCTAGAAACTTAATGTTAAAACACCGATCATGACGCCGTTGGACAATCTGACGAGTTTAATCGTTAGGATACTGTTTCCTTGCGGAAAAATATGTATATATTTTTATAAAATAGACAAGCGTACGGGTCACCTGACGGCGAGTGATCACCGCCGCCCACGGCCCCGTGCAACATCAGAGGTGCTACAGGTCTAGCTACAAGTGCGTTGCCGGCCTTTAACTTTAACTATATTTCTACTTATTTCAAATAAGCCATATTTAATAAATTTTATATTGTTATTTAACACGAATTTGGGAAAATAATATTTATAAGCACGTAAAAATTTAAATGTAGCATGACGTAAGGGGCGTAGTATGAGCTTTTTTCAAGCTCTACTTTTATACTTACTTACGCAAATACAAAGCTCAGCTTAAGCCTCGGGAATTGTATCTTCATTATCAGTATCTAATTAGCAAAATTTTATTAGGTGCCAATATTTAACTTTCTTTCTACAAATATTAAATTTATTTAGTCTATTTCATCGATTCAATAAATAAGATAAGATACAGAACACCTTTATCCTAATCTTATCGGTCAAAAACCCCGCTTTAGATAATATAGGCCAATGAATAAGGCCATTTCATTGCTGAAAAAATAGGTAAGTCATCGTGTCGTAATCGCTCACATGTTTTGATATTGGAATGTAGAATGTTTCCTTTATCTGTTAGGTACCGAAATGTAATATCATATCGAAGGCAGAAAATATGTAAATTATAATTTTAAACAAAAGAAAACCTACTTCAATTTCCTCTGGATCCCATAAATAAAAACTAATCAAACTTTCATCAAACTACCCTTGAAGTGCCCTTTTTAATAGAAAAATAATCATCGATATTTCTGTCCATTTGTCGCGCATATACAAATTTAAGACTTATGAGATTTTCTCATAGATACCATTGTCAGAAATGGACCTAATTAAAATGTGACCACACGGGAAGTATTAGGTTTCAAGTAATAAAACCGCACAAGCGTGAGTCGAGCTCGGCCACCGAGGGTTCCATACAAACATTGGCGTATTCGAGTTATTTTCTGAAATTCAAGCCATTCAGCCATAGCCCTGAGTTGTTACATCGGATACCACACTTGAACTAGCGGCTTTAATAATAAATTTTGCCCCCTTTTAACGCAGTTATTTTTAAGGATTTAACCACAGATGTATAGTTTTGAGATTTTTTACTGAACTAATACTAACTATAGATGCTAGCTGACAAATTTCTTAATTCTAGGTCAACCAGAAGTACCCTATGAATTTTGATTCTCCTTATAGTGTCGAAATACGCGGTTTTTGCGAAAAAAAAAAAAATATTTTTGCCGTTTATAAACAGCCATATCTTTTAAGTAAATGTAGAAATATTATTTTATTTTCACTAAATCATGGGGACGTAAATAGTTTCAATTTCAACTCAATATCTCCAAGCGTTCCTGAGATAAGTGCTCTTGACAGACAGAGAGACGGACAGACAACAAAGTGATCTTATAAGGGTTCCTTTTTTCCTTAAAAAGTATGGAACCCTAAAAAGAAAGGTCAAAATCGGCTCACCGAGTCAAAAGTTCTAAAAAAATATAAAAAATACAGTCGAATTTATAACCTTCTCCTTTTAAGAAGTCGGTTAAAAAAGAACAATTATATCATTTCCAATAATATAAATTTCTAAAATACCTAGCTATACCTGTGTAGATACGTGCATTCGCTGCGAATTACAACGACACGGCAGTTGGCCGATGTTTTTTCGTAACTGAGTGGTGGGTAGGGAACAGGTACTCAGGAAATAGCAAGCACTGTCGTGTCGATGGCGACAAGGGCGCCCCCTGCAGGACTAGAACAAGCAAGTAGGTATTTTGTTGAACAAAACACTTTAAATTGATATAATTCTTTTTTTATGAACCGATTGTAATAAATATTTCATTCTGTCGAGTGAGTATCGAACCAGCAACCAGTTGCGTTTACAATCACATTTTGTACATCATCACTTAGCTTTTTTGTTCAAGTTTTTTAATATATGAGAAATGATTGAGCTTTTCTTGTTGGAAAGTTTCTTAGGATATGACGAAACTCCTGAGCAGATTTAAATTTAGGTTTTTAAGATCCTAGGGTACTTGTGAGTTTCGAGCTCATTAGTCACCTCAGTGTGATGACGGTACCTGATCATACCCTGTCTTTAAGATGAAACGAATTTCCATAATACCTAGTGAATGATAATAGTGCATAATTTAATACTTAATTGAGCTGAGACCGGCAAGCCTCTTGACGAACGAAGAAATACATACTTTTTCCTGTGTAATATCCCCCAACAAAATAATAGATTTAACAAACTAATTAAGTAATTACATTTAAAAAAAAACTTTTATAATTCTATTTACATCTTGTAGTATGCTATAGACATTCTTAATATTATAATTTTATATCATATCAGTAATTATATATCCTTTAGATATAAATGCAATTTGTAGATATCATTATTTATGCGAAAGGTACATTAACTATTGTATCTGCTGTAGCTCACGTTTTCAGTCAAGTGATGACGCTACGACGGAGATGTTGTTATCGCGAACGTATATTTTTTATTCGGTCGTCTAAAAGTTTCCAAATATTATTTATAAGTTCAAAAATATTTCATAAAAACTAGAAATTTTATTCATCTGCGCAGTGATTTTATAAACTGACGTCTTATATTGTGACTTTATATTATCTGTTAGTTGCGTTTTCCCACACTTAATACTATCAATAACAATAAAATTTCCTGTAGTAAAGTTTTATAAAAATAATCTTTAGCTTGTACAGTTTAAAATATATTATATGGAAATCGACACTAAAGGCATATTTCTCCGTTTATAATATAAAGTGAGAGGTTCAGACCAACTGTCAAAATTGTCATATAATGTTTTGATTTATAAAATTCACAAATCGGCAATAAATCCAGTGTAGTGAATTAAAGTGCGTTATATTCAATGGTTCATCAAATAATGTTAAATATTAACAGGAAAATAAAATAATTGTTGAAATATCTACATTGTAATATTTGTGTCAGTGACCTAATCGGAAAACAGTAGTAATAACAGTGAACTGTGTGCACATAATGTTTTAGATAAAGTGAATTTGATACTCTACTGTGATTATAATTGCTACCGTGAAGATATATATTTTGTTTTAAAACGCAAAAGCCTATAAAATTTAAAGGTAAGCCGCCTTTTCTCTAATAAAATATTTAATAAGAATACACTATTCCTTTAACCTACTTTTTAATTTTTATAAATTAAAAATAACTGTTTTTGTGTGTGAAATCATTTCTCTTATACTTGTAGTATAATAGAAATAATTATATCGCTTTAATTTATATACAAGTTATATTATTTTTAGTAAATAATATTTCTAATTGTAATAATACTTTACAGTAAACAACAGTTATAATGTACTGTTATTTTATCGTATCGTTGACTTAGATTCTGCAAGTAAATACTTATACAGAAATTGGAAACTAATTATTGTATTAGTATTAATATGATTATTTTAATCTATTTATTATACACCTGCTTAATGTACACATATTTGATAAATACAAAGGTCTCACATGTTGTAAAATTTATACATTTATACTGATATTAAATAGGTTATAAAACTGCCCTGAATTGTGATAAAATCATATTTCTTACAGAAAAAAAAATCCATTGTGCCTATGCTGTGCCGACAAGGAAAGAAAATATTTAAAATTTCATTTCCTTGAATGGGAATCAAACTTACAACCCTTTGTGATTACAGATGCATACTTGTTCCCCTGCGCACAACTGGTCTCTAGAAAATATTAAGTAGTGCAATCTATTATTACTTAAACAAATTAAGAATGTAAACACTTTTGTATTTTATTTAAAAACCTTTTCTTTATTTTCACAAATCTAAAATGTTAAATTTTAATATTTATTACATTATAATTCGTGGCGCAGTGGCACAAAGTGTGACTGTAATACCGACTGGTTGTGGGTTCGATCCCCACTCGAGGAGATGAAATATTTATTTAAATTTATATTTCCATTTCTTCGCTCTGGTATCGAGGCTAAGCGCGGCGTTGAGTTCTGCCACTCAACACGCAATGCCTCCAAAATTCGGCAGAAAGTGGGGAACGGAGTGTCTTACACTAGGTTCCCTCTGCCTACCCTGTTGTGTGCGGGATATAGCGTGAAGCTAATTTAATTTTTTTATTTTAATTTATAATTATTTAGAAATAGAGGACAGAATATATGCTATTTGCACACAAATAAGAAAATACAACAAATTGCACCAAAATCAAAGTAAATAAAAATGTATGCAAAGTTGGTCTTTTTGCTTAAACCAATCTCCTACAGATAACCTTGATAAGAAAGCACTTGAATTATAAAAAACAAAAAGGGAAATAATGTTAGGTACATATAATGTCATTTTTTTCTTAAAAATCAAAATTAAATGAGCTTCACACTGTATCCCATTTTCCGCAGTATTCTGGAGGCATTGCGTGTTGTGTATAGGAACTTAATGCATGGATTTGTCTCGACACCACAGAGAAGAAATTAAAATATTCAATATTTTATTTCTTTAAGTAGGAATCGTATTCACAACTTGTCTCGTTTACAATCACATGCTTGTGCCCTTGCACAGCGACCTCTTTAATGTTTTATTTTTAAATTTATTTAAAATTTCATAATTACAAGAAGGGATACTATAGACACTATTTTATATGTTGCAAAATAATAACAATTAAATATAAATTAAAATAAACACACCATAATATTTGAAGGAATACAATGTTCTTATGGTATCAACTTTGCCTTTCATCAAATATATCCTATATACTCAGTAAAACTTTTTTTACAAAACTTCATTGTACTGTCATAACTGTTAACAAGCTACAGTTACTCTTGTTTGTTGTAAAAACTTGTCAGCCGTAACTTCTCTATATCCGTAAAGTATTGGATCAGTCAGTTTCCTGTTTCACATAACCCCTTATCTGTTTGTTGATAAACCATTATATCTGATATATAACACTTTCAATGGATGTCATTTATAAATTATTATCTAAAACAACAACAACATAAAAGCTAGTATTAAAAAATAGCAAATATTATAAATACTATAAATTATAAACTTTTTTTTAAAGGAATCTTCTAGTACTTATAAGTATCATAATTTTTAATATGGTATTTAATTATGACTGAAATGTTTGTAAAAATATATATATTTATAAAAATATATATATATATATTTATATATTTGTCAGTTACTTATTAAAAATATTTTTTAATCAATAATAATAATAATTATTATTATACATAATTATAGCTTTGAATTTAGCTTTTATACTTATAGAGATATGCTATTATAATAAAGCACACTTAGCACAGCTTTTAAGGTCATCCCAAGGTTCTAACAACTTGAACATGAAAAGATTTTGAATCGTAAGCTTTATTCAATAGGCCAGAGTGCATACTGCTGCCATCTTCTAGTGATTTGTAAATATATTCTTAAATAGTTTCTGATTTTAAATACAATAAGTATTATAAAAATGGTAAAAGAATGTCTTTTAAATATTTGTATTCTAATTCTGCAATTTAAAAAAAAGTAAATATTGCTCTTTTCATCTTTACTTTGTATTCCTTACATAGCATGGTAGGCAGAGGGAACCTACACCTACTGTTAAGACTTTACCGACCGATATTTACAATTTGCGAGATATTGCATGTAGCAGAATCATCAATCATAATAAGCAAAAAATTCTGCATTCAAGTAAAAATAAAAATAATGTAGCAGGTATATTAAGAACAATATATAATTTCCCGATAATTACTGTATTAATTGCCATTGCAAAGTCATTTTGACGTTAAATATTAATCACAAATAGATTAGATAAGAATGTGGGAAAACCTGATAATTTTTGCACTTAGCAGGGTAGACAGAGATAACCTGGAAACCTAGTGTTATGATATTCTGTACCCGTTAAGACACTACCATTCCTCACTTTCAGCTTGTGTTCAGTGGCAAAGCTTAGCACCGCACTAGGGCCTCGAACGGGCCTCGTTAGCAAAGCGAGGAGCCCTAAGGAGCCCTAGTAATTATAACAGGATTCTGTAGCATATTTTCATACAGAAAAGACTTAAAGTCCAATAACCTATATAGCCTAAGATCCTATTGCATAAATATGCAGGTATCTATTTTTTAATTAAACTTATTTAAAAGAATGGTATATACTACACCAGGTTTGCCTAAAAATATGTGCCGCTATCCCCTTAAATGAAATTGATGGTAACCGTCGATTTTTACCAAATATGCTGATAGGTTTTTTCCGGAGTACCCAAAATCATTTGAAAAAAAATCGCATAATTGTGGCAGTGGCAACCATTGTATTAAGCAAATACAATATGTGCTTAAAAAATATATATATATATATGACCTGTGGTGTGGCAGCAAAATGGGTGGTGACCATTGTTTTTGCAATTCCTAATGTGATTTTCTTTCAAATGATATTGGATTCACATAAAATACATATGAGTTCAATTTTTCAATAAATATTAATTACCATAAAATTAAGTAAAGGTGATTGCGGTAGGATATTTCCAGGCAACCCTAATGTAATCTATACCATTGCATAAATTTGCAAGTTTTTTTAATGAAACTTACTTTTAAGAATTATATATTCTACTATCATATATCATACTTAAAAGTAAGTTTCATTAAAAAAAACAGATATCTGCACATTTATGCAATGGGATCTTGACCAATATATATACCTATGGTCGTGATTTCAAGAAACAATCTCAACTAGGAAAATATTAGCTACAGTAGGTAGTCATGAACTGGTGATTTCAGTGCACCGACTGTTATTTTCTTACCTATTATTATGGCAAGCAATTACAAAGGCTGAAGGTAAGCTGCCATCTTTTATACTACAAAATGATATTTAAATTTCATGCATTATATACCTACATAAAAAATCCGCTTCACCGCACACAGCAGGGTAGGTAGAAGGAACATAATGATAACCACTCCGTTTCCCACTTTCCGCCAATTTTTTTGAGGCATTGCTTGTTGAGTGGCGGAATTCAACGCGAGGCTTTTGCGTTGGTGCCATATTAAGAAATAATAATTCATTCCCTCGATTGGGGATCGAACCCACAACCGTCGTGTTTTAATTAGAGCCTTGTGCCCCTGGTGCCCCTTGTGCTCCTGGGCCACCATATATTTTTTAATAATTGTAATAAACCTGGGCTATATTTTTTAATAATTTTCATATTATTAAAAAATATAGCCCAGGTTTATCATCAGGTTTATTATCATGCTTTTAAATATATAGGATTTTTTTTCCTTAATTACTTAAATAAAAGTCCTACACCTATATTTTACAAATTTGTCGTAGTTATTAGTGAAATAATGATAAGAATAATAACGTTTTATTTGAAAAGTTACGCTCTGATATTTTATTTATTATTGTTATTAGATATTTTGAATTTATATTGCACCACTCTCTACACGTGTATAGCTTTAAAAGTTCGGCAGAAAACGGGAAAGAGTATTTTAGGCTCCCTCGTTTTACAATGTGCGGGATACAGCGTCAAGCTGTAAAAACCAAGAAAAAAAAAATTTTTATTTTGTATGTAAATTTAAAATATGTATATGCTGCAATTCAAATATCTGAACAAGTAAGTGTTAGTCTTTCTTTTTAAGATATGAAAAATTCTAATATTTCATTCCCCTGAGTGGAAATCGAACCCTTAATGTTAATTATCGAACCTTTGTGCCACTTGTGGCCACTATCTACTACACTACTATATGTATATATATATATATATATATATATAAGTAAGCTTGTAGTAGGTTATTAGATATGTTTATGTAAATATTATGAAAAACTTCCGTATACTTTGGTGGCGTGTATCGTATCAAATACGGTAAGGTTAATAAATATATATATATATATATATATATATATTTATTAGTATTTAGTGTTCAAAACACGGATCTTTCTCGGGTGTAGTGAACACATTGCGGCGCGCCTTCCAGTACTTATACAATCTCTAAAGGTTAGAAAGTAGATTGCAGTTACGTACTAGAAATAATAGCGACCTATACGCGGCGCCGATCGCTTAAAGGTTTTTGTTAAATATAGACAATAAATAGGTAATATAGATAAAATATTACATAAATGGTAGCTACTGTGTTATTCTGATGTATAAATTATATTACTGTAAAATTTTATCTAAATCCGTTCTGTAGTTTTTGTGTGAAAGTGCAACAAACATCCATCCTCCCAAACTTTCACATTTATAATATTAGTAGGATTCATGATTTGCCCTATAAAATACAAACAACGCAAAAACATACGAAATAATAAAAATAAATAATTACAAATGGAAAATTCCACAACACCTTATACTTATTTTAGAGGCCGTTGCGCAAGGAACACGAGCGTGCGACTGTAATCGCGACAGTTGTAGGTTTGATTCCCACTTGGCTGGGTGGTGGCTGAGAAATATTTTATATTTTTATTTCTTCCCTCTGGTAACAAGGTTAAAAGGCAAATCGCGGCGTTAAATTCGCCACTCAACACGCAATAAAAAAAGGCGAAAAGTGGGGAACGAAAGTGTTTTAATATTAACGGAGTGTCTTAACACTAGGTTTCCAGGTTCCCTCTGCCTACCCTGCTATGTGCGGGATACTAAAAGAACCTTATACTTACACGTCCCTAGTCGTAAATTGGAATTGAGAGACGTGCAATTAGGCACATTATTAAAAGCGTCATTAAGGGCAATTGGAGGCGATCTCCGAGGTACTTTTAATTGGCTACGTTCTGCAAGGTTCACTTCCATATGCACGTGAAGTAATGAGAGAACACGTTGTACAAATTATATAAATATAACTTCTGTTGCTAGCTTCGTTTCTAAAATGTTTCGCTTAGAATCTCATAATAAATGAAAATTCTGTTCTTCACTCTTGTGTCGAGGCTCGCGGCGTTGAGTCCCGCCACTCAACACCCAAAAGTTGGCGGAAAGTGGAGCGGAGAAGTTGGAGCGGAGTGTCTTAACACTAATCTATCTCTCTCTGCCTACTCTGCTACATACGAGCTACAACGTAAAGCTGCAAAAATAAAGATGATTTTGTATTATATTCGCCGAGAAATAGTGAAGAACAATATCTAGGCACTAGACTCTCTGCCCACCTATTGTTATTTATAGTAAAGGGCACTACAATATACGTTCAAGTTATTTTTCTCTTTGAATACAATAAGATATTGTAAATTCCTCAAATGACCAGCGACATCTCGAAACGGCCTTGCGCGATATGACCTCATGAGGTAATGATAATAATACATCGTGTCACTAAATTATAAAGGCCTCTTCTTAGAAGTATAGAGGTTAAGTAAAAAGTAGGTTTTATTTCTATACGTGGGAGCTGTATGGTGTGCGGCGTTGAGTTTCGCTACTCTAGATCGGAAGTGTTTTAAAACTAGGTTCCTAGTTTCCCTCTGTATAACAACTAATTAATAGTTTTTAATAAATAGCAAAACTTATACAATCAGTATTTCATTTAATCTAAGAAACTGATTGTCATACTAAATTCTTTTGTTCATTTCTAGTATAAACAAATCTTTTGTTTTTTTTTTAAATATGTAAACAAAATATATTATTGTTGATTCAAATACTGTTCTATTGTCTTTAGTAGATATAAACAATTATTAAATTTAGTTGTTTGTTATCAGTCTAACATTATGGGCTGTGGAAAGGAAGCAAAACAGCTGTAGATTATTATATTATGTCATGGAACTTTACAATTGATTGTAATTTTAACGATGATAACAAAAATTACATTTTAAAATGTTTTACTTAGTATTTTACTACTGTTTTTCTGCACTGTGGTAAATTAATTATTTTAGGTTCCCTATTCTGACAAGACAAAGCGCGGCGTTGAGTTCCGATGGTGCCAACAATCCTTAGTTTATAAATACCTACTTGATATTTATTAAAATTACCTAATATGTCGGTCGTCGCTCTAAAGAAATATTGTCATTGTTGTAAGGATTTTTTTTTTTTTTTGATATGACTTTCCTTATCTGGTTAAATGAGGTATTAGGTACTCGAGTCGTACCTTTAAAACGCGAATCTAACTTCACCTAAAAGGCTGACATCGCCCCCGTAGCTCCTCTGGTATTACACGGGGTCGTGGGCGGCGGAATTCACTTGCCACCTAGTGACCCGTGCGCTTGTTTGATTTGTCCTTTCCATAAAAAAAAAAACCTACTCGTAAAACGGAGGTATGCAATATTTCTATAGGAAACTAGCGGGCCCGCGCGGCTTCTCTTGCTTGAACTATATTAATGAAATTATTTTCAGTTCTAAGTAGGATTAGTAAGAAAAATAAGCCTAAATAAACAAAATGAGTCGAAAAAGGATAATAAATAGACATAAGTTAGTGAAAAAATACCTTAGTAATTGCAATGAATAAACAAAATAAGTAAAAGTAACAAAAGGAAAATCTTAATATAAAAATAATACACTTACTTAACTATTTAAAATTAATTCAAAATAAAAAGTAAATGTCACTTATAGTTTTTTTTTTATATTAGAGAGGATACCCTCAACAAAAAATAATAAGTTAACGTAACGTAAGGAAAATAAACTACAAAAGCTTTTGTTATTAGGTTGTAATTAATATGACACACAATAAAATTTCATATGAAATAGAAAGATATTTTAATATATTAGTATACATATATCGAGAACATTACAAATATCACAAAAAAGTAGCCTAGGCCATCCCAAGACTCGCGTGTATGTCTATTTGAAATTTTATCACAATCGGAACAGCGATTTGACCGTGATTGCGTCAGACAGACTTCGAATCTATAATATAAGTATGGATAGAATGATATGTCACTTTTTCTTTTTTGAAATGTACTCATTACTGTGCGTTATTTTTTGCAAGCCAATTTCCACTCGTCATACATTTTATCGAACAATATAAATGCCATATCTTACATTTAATCTTCATTTATTATATTGATTGTCGATAATAAGAGAATTGATAATAAACATAAAATATTTTTTTATTTTATTAACAATATAGTCTACTATAATTTTTCTCTAATAATATATATAGTGTTAGCGTATTCGTGTAAAAGAGGGTAGATTTAGGTGGAAAATAATTATAAAAGCAGTGGAATTGTGTCACTCGAGGGCTTCTTATGGCGCACCTTCAGTCGCGCCCCGAACAGTTTGGCTTTCGCAGCGGTCACTCAACAACGCTGCAAGTGGCCAGAATTATCCACCTAGCCTCAGCTGCCATCAACCGGAAGGAGTGTGCGGTGGCAGCCTTTTTAGACGTAGCCAGCGCGTTCGATCGCGTATGGCACCCCGGCCTTCTTCTGAAGATCCTCCAAGCCGGCATGCCTCATCATCTTGCGATCGTCCTGGCCGCCTTTCTGCAAGGCAGGACCTTCAGGGTGAGACTCGAAGACTGCATCTCTAGGAGCCACCCAGCCACCGCGGGCGTACCACAGGGCAGCACTTGGTCCCCAGCACTCTATGCCTGCTACACAGATGACATTCCGGTCCAGCAGGACGCCACCCTGGCGTTATACGCTGATGATGTCGCCCTGATCTCAAAATCCCTCAACCCCAACCACGCTGCCGTAAAACTCCAACGAGCTCTGGATCTGCTGCCAAACTGGCTAGCGGAGTGGAGGCTCACCATCAATGTGAAGAAGACGCAGGCCATCTCCCTTGGCACCCATCTCAAGATGCCTCCGCCGCTCAGCCTACAGGGTCAGCAGATACACTGGAGCCCTCAAGCTACCTACCTGGGAGTCGTGGTTGACAGGCGGTTGACCATGATCGGGCACATCCGCCATGCCACCAGCTCCGCAAAATCAACGCTGTTCTTGCTGCGACCGTTACTCCGCTCGCATCTGCCGCTGCGCACCAAGCTTGCGCTCTACAAGACTTACGTGAGGCCTCGTCTCACGTATGCATCACCCGCATGGTATGCCCTAGCCAGCCCACGCCAACGTAGAAACTTGCAAGTGGTCCAAAACCTTGCCCTGCGAAGAGTCACCCAGGCCCCTTACTTTGTCAGGAACGCGACATTACACCGCGACCTCAAGATAGAGAGCCTGGAGGAGCACATCGGCCGGCTCGCCTCCAACGTGTATAGCCGTGCCGATGTTTCTGACCACTTGCACCTTAAAGATATCGCCCCGTGGCACTCGAGACCCCCGGATAAGCGCAGACTGCCCAGAGATATCCTCCCCCCCCCCAATCTCCGATTCCTGAGCTGTCGCCATGGTCGCTGGTCGCCTAAGCTGGGCCTCCCCCGGGAAACCGGGGGTCTCACCTGGCTGGGCAGACCGCCCAGGTGACAATTAGCTCATCCTCCCCACGCCTCCCCCATCCCCTGCTACAACTCCTTCAGAGCGGTAGCGCTCATGCCACGCCATTGGCCACCAAATGACGCACCTATAGTAATAGGTGCCGCCTGAGACCACGGACAGAGGGCCAAGCCCTGAAGCCGTTCCCTTGCTCCCCCCCGCAGGTTGAGCAGGAAGAAAGAAGACCCCGGACTCGAGGGACAGTTGCTTGTAAGTGACTAATGTGAAGTATTGTTAGTAGGTGATAGATATCACTTATTGCAATTACATAGTATCCCGTTCCAAATAGTTAAGAATCATATGGACGATATGTGTTTTAAGGGGCCGTTCAAGTATGACCTAACGTTTTTTTAAAAACGTTACCCACTTCCGATTTCTAACAATAGATTATTAAATAATACTTAATATATATAATAATCTAACAAAGGCCTATAATTTTTGGTTAAGCTCAAAGTTATAGCAAATTCTAGAACTTCTTATTATGTATATAGCGTAAAATTTCTTCGCTCTGGTGTCGAGGCTAAGCGCGGCGTTGAGTTCTGCCGCTCAACACGCAATGCTTCCAGAATTCGGCAGAAAGTGGAGAACGGAGTGTCTTAACACTAGGTTCTCTCTGCCTACCCTGCTGTGTGCGGGATACAGCGTGAAGCTGATTATCATTATGATTTTATCACTAGTTGTCACTACGGACGTGTGGTCCGTACCTCTTATTATCTTACATTTATAATGTTTAAGATATATCGTTATTTTTTTCTATTGCCTTTACTTTTACTAAGTTGCTCTATCTACCAGTAGTACTGGAAGTTTCCTTCCCAATAAACTGACACGTAAGTCTTGGTAACAGTTTATGATTTTCACAAGTGATTGTACTACAGTAGTAGTTTACAATATCACATACCGTAATATAATCTTAATTTGTTTTAAAGAATAGAATTAGAAAAAAAGGTGCCTTTTAATTATTTATATAAAACAAAACAATCGATTATTTTTTTTTTCACCAATTTAGCTTTTACACAAACTATATGAACGTATACTCTAAAGTTAACGCCATCTACCCGAAAGCTTTGACTCTTTGGGAGTGGCGTTGGTGAAAACTGGGGTGAGTATCAGAGGGAACTAATTATGTAAATATTTCCTAGATGGCGTTGGAAAATGTATATTTTTTTAGCTTCATGCCGTATCAAACAAATAACAGAGTAGGCAGAGGGAACCTGGGAACGTAGTGTCAAGGCAGGGTTTCTATTAAGTGACTTCAGTTCAACACTTTCTTCTGAATTCTATAGACATTGCGTGTTGAGTGGCAGAAATCAACGCCGCGCTTTCGAGGAAATCAAAACATTATATTTCGTCGAGTGGGAATCAAACCCACAACCTGTCGCGCCTACAATCGCACGTATGTGCCTCTGAGCCACGATTAATACCAATGGAAACATGCGTAGCCTCAAAAAACGTAATGCGTCCAGAATTCGGCGAAAAGTGGCGAACAGAGTGTTCTAACAATAAGGTCCCTCTATCCCGCTAAATGCGAGATACAGCGCGAAGTTGAAAAAAAAAGTGTATTAAAATTATTTATAGAAATACAAGCTTTGATTGAATACAGAACTCCGCAGAAAGTGGGGAGTGGGAGTCTTAACACTAGGTTCCCTCTGCCTATCCTACGCTATGTGCGGGATACCGCGTGAAGCCCATAAAAATATAGTAAATATCGCTATATCAAACTGTCATTAAACGACCATCTTTTATTAGCCACAAGTAATAAATTATATTTAACGTACCATAAAACAATCTACAAAATTGCAAATTTCAATGTAAATGTGAGTTTTCGTTAATAATTATTTGAAATCGAGATTAAATTCATAATCCACTGTCCCGAGTTTAAATTAACATAGTTGTTAATTTACGTTTCTAACTAACCAATTTGCCTCGGATACGGAACTACCTTGAAAATGTTAAATATGAAATACAAAATTAATATTAGAAATATAATATACTGTTTTGTTTCTATTAAAACTAGCAACGAACTAACGACGCGACGCACTCTAGCTCATAACTTCGAGATGAGAGTACATTTTGCTATTAATAGGAACATTGAGGCTGTCGTGACAGTAAGATGTCTGTTGCGGGTTCGATTCCGGCTGGAAGGTGATGAATTATCTTAATTTTCGGACTTCGGTGAAATAAAGCGCGGCGTTAAGTTCTGATACTCAACGTGTAATGTTCGAAACATTTTTAATTCCTCAAATAAAAGTAAAAAATGTAAATAAGAAAAAAAAAACTCAAAACGTCTCTAATTTTATTAAATATTGCTATAGTCAAATAAGTCATTTAAATATTTATAGAAATGGCTTTATGGCTATTGGCAGAAAAAAACAAAAATTTTAGGAGCATTTTATTAAACTTACTTACCTACTTTTACTTGTATTGCCCGCGTGGTAGAATGGAACATATCTTTAATGCGTAAAGATAGTTCCATACAAAAATGATTCCAAGATTCGAATCAGTTACCTGAGATTTGCGTGCTAACAAACAAACACTCCCTTCTTGTAATATTAGTATAGATGCATCGCTCTAATAATGGTAACAGATCGCGGATCTCCAAAAACATTTTAAAACACCGCTTACTAACTATTTTTTGTGGAAAGAAAGATTAAAAAATCATTTATAATAAACCACAAACACCTGTAATGTCTTCCAAAAAGAGTAAAGTTTTTAATTTACTTATATTGTTATCAACATGTTTTTTTATATTTTGTGAATATTCGAAATTATTTAGCTTTAAATTATGTATATTACTTTGTGTAATATTGTATATTTAAAAAGTGATATTTCAGGGAGAGGCACAAGGGTGTGCACGTGACGGTTGTAGGTTCCATTTCCACTCGGGGAAATGAATTATTGAATATTTTCATATTTTCGCTCTGTTAAAGTGGCACAGCGGGGTTGAGTTTCCCCACTCAACATGCAATACCTCGAGAATTCAGAGGAAAATCTTAACACTAGGTTCTCTGCTTCCCTCTGTCTACCCCGCTAGGTGCGGGTTACAGCGTAAAGCTAAAAAAAAGATTTTTTTTAGATTTTGTTTAAATTTACATATTTTTTCTATCCTTTTAACTTGTAAAGCGATGAATACAACGTAATATGAATAAAAAATACTAATTTAATATAAAAAAAAACAAATATGAGTTTAAAATAGAATGTAATACTCTTTCCCACTCGCTGTCAAACGTTTGTAATTTCATGTCAAATTTAATCCAATTTTCACCAACGTAATTTACAAACAACGATGTCATTTTTAGTCAAGTTTTTACTATTATATGAGTGACGAAACTGTGGCAATTTGAACTTTGTATGTGTATTTTAATGAGATTAATTCTGTATATATATATGTGTGACGTACATACATACACCAAAAATGGTAGTGGCACTGACCGCAAATGAAATTAGTTTTAGGACTCGAGCACCACTAGCCAGTGGCCGAGCAATCATCATGTCATATTAAATTGACTAAAACATACAAACACCTAATGTATTGGTATTTCATTTTATTTCTATTACTATCAAAGTCAGTTGAAAATTTTAAGGCGTTGCGTAGCGAAATATAAACCTATTTTTTTAAATTATTATTTAGTTCAAATATACAATGTGAAACTGATTTATTTATTTATTTGAGATATAAAATTAAATTAAATAAGATATAAAAAAAAATAAATTAAATTAGCTTCACGCTATATCCCGCACACAGCAGGCAGAGGGAACCTAGTGTTAACACATTCCGTTCCCCACTTTCTGCCGAATTTTGGAGGCATTGCGTGTTGAGTGGCAGAACTCAACGCCGCGCTTTGCCTCGACACCAGAGCGAAGAAATGAAAATATAAATTTAAGTAAATATTTCATCTCCTCGAGTGGGGATCGAACCCACAACCAGTCGGTTTTACAGTCACACTTTGTACCACTGCGCCACGACTGGCCTCTATATAATATAAGATATTTATATATTATTCAATATCTCGTAATAGGTGCTTATAATAATATTTTTTTGCATAATAAAGAATGGCGAAACTCAACTATTGGTCTTCAACAGATGGTGGTAAGGTAAATATTTAAAGTAAAATATGTAAAAATTTAAAGTTTTAACAATAATAAAAAGGAACAAACTAGTATCTCATTACCTACTTATGCGTTACGCTGCATAAAGCTATATCCATTTGATAAGTTTATGTCTGCGTGCGTCGTTCTTTGTTCTTATTTATTTTTTTTGAAAAAAACACTTTTTTATTTGTAGGGAAAAAAATAAATGTATTAGGCTTTTATAGAGTAGTTAAAACTGTAGTTACATTTAAAGTGGTGCTGACAAAAACACTGTATATCGCTATCGCCTTATATCTTATCATGTTATTTCTTTTGACTGTCATATTTATAAATTATGTCAAATTTAAGTATTTAATATTTTTTAAGTAATCTGTGGGAAATACAAAGACAAAGAAAAGTTTCTTTTCATATTATTAGTAAAAGGGTTAAGTTTTAAGTACTTTAACATAATTAGCAAGAGAACGTATCATATTAACATGATAGGCTCTTAAAATAATCGTAACGTAGCAACTTTGGGAATCTTAGGTACATTTAATATGCCGAAAATCATACTCCATATATTCTTGCAAAATTGTTTTAACTTGAAAATTTTACCAGTATATTATATGATGAAATGAATTAAAATCAATTATCTCTGATGCTAGTCGTGGCACAGGAGCACAAGTGTGACCTGGTTATAGGTTCGATCCTCACTCGAGGAAATTACATATTTATTTTAATTTATTCTTCATTAATTTATTATTCATTTCTTCGCTCTGTCGTAGCGGCAAAGCGCGGCGTTGAGTAGAGCCACTCTCCAGAATATAGAATCGCAAGTGGGGAACGGAGTGTCTTAACACTAGGTTCCCTCTGCCTACTCTGCTGTGTGCGGGATACAGCGTGAAGCTGATTGAATTATAATGTTTAATACATTTTAATTTATGTATTCTAAAAATAAAACCGAAGACGTAGAAAGCACATAAAACTTTATAACGATTTATTTAACAAAGAACAACAAACTTTATGAGCTTATCAATTTGTTATACAATTTTTAATACCCGGCCGGGCGTCATCGTCGTTATTTCTTATCGTGAAACGCGACCGAAACTATTAATTTTATTTTGTCAAATCGATAGCTCACTTTCCAACTGTTTCCGACCGCATACAATACGAACTGAGGTTTCTATTAACACACACTCACAATCTCAATTATATATATATATATATATATATATATATATATATATATATATATATATATATATATATAACTAACTATATAACTTTATGACTAAGTTTTGTACGTATGAGTATTAACTAGTATGTGTTTTGTTATTGTTAAGCTTTCCGTGTCTTCCATTATTCTATAAATATACATTTTCCAAAACTACTCCGTGATCTTTTACGTGAATAATAAAATAATGTGAAGGTAATAAATAACGTGAATACTAGCGACTCGCTTGCGGCTTCGCCCGCTTTAACTGAATAATAATATATTTTAAAAAACAATATGTATACCTACAGTAAAAAGTAAATTTTCAGTCAAATAAAAAAGATATTACATGCATCTTTAATAACATTTTATAAATAATTTTGTGTCTAAATAAAAGCAACAAGTAGATAATGTTATTTTTTTAATTTAAAAATTAGACGATCCTATAATTATTTACGTAGAGCCTTAGATCCAGGTCTTAAGAGTACATCATTTATTCTTATTAACTAAATTAAATTATGGCCACATTCAGCTCCTCCGCTTATATTTTACAGCTGGTACTCTTTTATGTAACAAAGGGCCATTTACCATTGAAAAACTTTTGATGCTACCATATTTTAATTATGAAATGATGTGATCGGTGATATAATATAAGGAAATGATCTAGTCTAATATATTTATTATTTATTGAAGACTTGTGGACCGTCTGAAATATTATATAATTATCTTATATAAAAAAAAATTATGGTATCAGTTTTTCAGTATTATGAATTATGAGGCCAGACGTGGCTCAGGGGCACTAAGTATGACTGTAAAATCGACTGGTTGTGGGTACGCTCCCCACTCGAGGAAATAAAATATTCATATACATTTGCGGCGTTGCGTTCCGTCACTTAACACGCAATGCCTCCAGAACTCGGTAAAAATTGGGGAACGGAGTGCCTTAACACTAGGGTCCCTCTGCCTACGCTGCTGTGTGCGGGATACAGCACGAAGCTGATGAAGTAACGCTGACTAATGTTGCGGTAATTTTAAGTTTAAATAAAAATGTGTTGAACATGACGAGTAGTTAAACTGGAAACCGAATTCACGATATCTCTATAGAGAAGAGATTGTCATAAAGAGCCCATTCATTATAAAATCATGTGAATTAGGTTATAAATCAGACGAAGTAGGCAGCTTTTGATTTAGAAATAACATCGTAAATTCTCCTACTCATCGCAATCGGAGGTTAATATCCGGCGGGGCTGATCGCAAATATGCTTCTTCAAATATAATAAAGTATGCCGCCGTCACCGACTTCAGTATTTGATTATAATAGGCTATATTAATATCTACATAGAAAGTGGCTACGTGGCGCTGGGGCACGAGCGTAAGAGTGTAACGCGATAGGTTGTGGTCTAGTGGGTTCAATTCCTTTAGGTGGAAATAAAATATTAAATATTTTCATTTATTCGCTCTGGTAACGGCAAATCGCATTGAGTTCCGCCGCTCAACATGCAGTGCCAGAAAATTCAGCGAAAAGTGAAAAACTGATTTGTCTTAATGGGAACCTGATGTTAGGACACTCTGTTCTAACATCAGGCTCCTAGGTTCCCTTTGGCTACTCTGCTTTGCAAGTGGAATACAGCGTAAAGTTGAAAAAAAAAAACGTTATATCTACGTAGAAACTGTGAGACTAGTTTGTAGTCAGTCATATTTCGTTCCGAGACGATCTTTAAAGTTAAGTTCTGTTTTTTGGTAAATATTTCTTTTTATAATTTACTCTGCCAAAATAAGTTTAAAGTTACCTTTTTTTATTTACAATCTTTATTTTAAGGCATTTCATATAGAATATTTAGGCTATTGCAGGTTTCTAGTCTTAAATATATTTTATGTGAGAGGCAGAACAGATTCAATTAAAAAAAAACGTATTTCTGTAAAATCATAATTTCATAACATCAATTTGTAGCTTCATTAAGATAAACATAAATATGAGCAAGTTAATTTTAAACTGAGATTAGAGAGTAATCTCGCAACTACCTGATAACAACTTAATTCGTGAACGCGAAGTTTAAACGCTTGATTAACTTGATCTAGCTTTCGGCGAGTTATTTCCGTTACGAAATGATATTTGAACATGCGCCCTATACATTATTTCCAATAGGTATAAATACTGTATAACGCATGTTTTGTATAAAAAGTTGTTGTTTTATATATAAAATTGTTTTTTCCTAATAGCAGTTAGCAGTAGGCAGAGGGAACCTAATGTTAAGACACTCCATTCCTCACTTTCTGGCCAATTTTGGAAACGTTACATTACGGAACTCAACTTGTAGGTATAGTTTCGTGTTTTATATTTCTGTTATAAACAATATGGTTAAAATATGCACAATTTTATGCAAAATGTAATACAATAACATGATTTAAATTAAATTAAAAACTTGTAAGTCGGTATTTAGTCAAGTAAAAAAAAACCATTCAACGTTGAAGAATTTAATTTCCTCTTTATCTCGATATCCATTTTGATATCCCACCTGCTATGAAGTTAGTGCAGAGCTATACAATTTTAATAGTTCTAGTTGGTGAATGTTTATTTTTCATTATCTACCAGCTCAATTAGTCACTGTAAATATAGAGGCATCGTATGCGGCTCGTTATTTAAATATGGCATTATAATATGTTTCACTTCTTATTCGCTTTTTATTGTATAGACTTCTGTGTTTTCAATATCGACTTTACGATTATTTTTTTGTCTTCTTCCTCCACTCCACACTTGCATCCGACAAAGTTCTTAGACCGGCGCGCAACGAGACCATACCATTCCAGGCGACGCTTTTGGAGCTTATCCACTACGTCGCAGACTCGAAGATTACCATATCCACCTCATCTTCCATTCCCCATATCCACCTCATCTTCCTTTCCGTGACGTGAAGCTCATGACTGCTGGTCAGCATTGGCATGTTTAAAAAAGATCCGGTTGAACGATGCTTTTGTATATCAGCCTCTTGAGTCTGGGTGGTATTCAGCGATGGCAGACCACACCAGTGACCTTCCGCCATTTGACCCAAGCAGCGCTTACCCAGCCACAGACATCGGGATCGATGCCCCATGACTTGGCCACAACGGATCCACGTACGAAGGGTACGAACGGATCCGGTACCTGAGTTTTTCGACATAACGGTTGGTTCAGGGCCATATTGATAGTGCTCGAGTGCGGGCTCCCGCGACGACACATGTAGTTTAATACCGCTGTTTTCAAGCGTACGCTGGAACCTTCTAGAAGTTCACTTTACGCTGTAGCATTAGTCGGTTTTCGTCAATGAGTATGTCATCTTCGTACATCATCAGCCATGGAGACTGGTCTTGGATTTGAGCCGAGACACTATCCAGCTCTACATTGAATAAAAACGGACTAAGTGGCGAGTCCTGGTCAACCCCAACTTAAATTTAGAAAGGTTTAGTCTTTTTATTATAAACAATGTGGTGAAAATATGCACGTAAGTTTATGCAAAATGTAATACAATAAGTTGATTAAAAATAAATTAAAAACTAAACAGGTGGTAATTATCTTTTACGTATTCGTTATTATGTTCTATTTGTATTTACTTTTTTGCATGTACGTGTAACCCAGAGTATAATTAATTATCGAGTAGATATTGTAACTAATATTATATGATTTACAAGTGGGCACGCGCCCGCGTATTTACACTCTTAGGGATGACTTCTAAGAAAACTACGAAACACGTGTTCAATAAAATATTTTTAACAATATGAATTTTAATTTTTATAAAAATCGGTGCCGATTTTAATTTTTTTCCATACAAACTTTCAACCCCAATTTCATCCCTTTAGGGTTAAAATTTTTCAAAATCCTTAGTGGATGTCCAGATTATGAAAATAAACATCTGTCCAAATTTCACGTTTCTACCATCAGCGATTACGGCTGTGCGTGCGTCTTACCTCAGTCAGTCAGTACATGTCCTTTTATATATATATATATAGATAATATTTAACGTTTATTTTTTAAGGCTTGTGTACAATTTCCCTTGCCATATTTTTTTTATTTTCACACTAACCCGCATAAAGTAGCAGAGCCAGAATAATAATATTAACAAACAAATCTTACGATCTCAACACTTTGAAGAAACATTTTTTGTGTAATGTAAGGGAAAGCCGTGCAATGTCCGCGTCCCCGGCGCAAGTTTCTCTAAGTGACGCTAACCATGCCTCTTTTCTTATATATTTGGTTTCCTACTGTATCCGTGAAGATGGATTCCTTTGTGAATGTGTTTCTATTAAATTTATATTCTCAACATTGTCTAGTGATTGTCAATTGGTACATTGTATTATTGCCTCGTGAGAATCATTTTTTAAACGTTATTTTTGACGTTTTTATAAGAATGTATAAAATTGATGGGATATAGTATAAATACATTTAGATTGTAGTCGATAATGTGATATTATGTATAGGTGTGTAAGATTGTTCGCGATAGTCGATGTTCCAGTTTTTTAATTTCATTTTCATAATTAGTGGACCAAAGTCATTTTACAATTGGTATGTTTGGATTGTTGATAAGGCCAAATGTTTGTTATGTTACAACAGAATTATTTCAGATCAAATAGATTTTATAATTTAAAAAAAAACATATTTACAATATAAATTATTGTTAATCATTTTACTTACTTTTTAGCGTTGTATAATATATAAAAAGAAAATACTTGTTTTCATATGGTTCTTTTATTATGTTACGTTAAGTATCTATTATTCATAATCATGATAAGATAAAATAAAAACACCGTTCAATCAAGATACAATCTTGATTGCCAAGGGGAAGTACATTTTATAAAAGTTAACAAACTTAAATTTGCGGAATATTCTTTCATATACTTAAAAAGAATAATAGAAAGCAAAAATATTTTTTTTGAATTTCTTGTCTGTCTGTCGATAGTTTTTTGTCCGCATTTTTCTCTAAAAGTACTGAACCGATTTACTTGAAAATTTACCAATTGCTTTGTTTATGAATGTGTGGTGAATTAAAAAATTCAGTGACATCAGCAAATTTAACAGAGTTTTAAAAGTATGATGAAACTTACATTACACGAACATTAAACAACATTAAAACGAACGTAACATTAGAAAAAAATATACGTATAAGAAATAATTAGCCCTATATATATTTTTATTTCAAAATAATCAAATGTCCTAATAGAAATTACGATAATGTAGTAAAAAAATCATATTATTATTATTAGAAGTTAATATATTTGTCAGTCAATTCTGTTTATTAGATCAATAATCATGCACTTTAAGCGGGCGAAGCCGTGGGCGGGCCGCTAGTTTTCTATAAAATGAACTATAATTGTAAGGTTCTTTTTCTATAAAATGTCTATAAATTTTAACTTCTCATTTTTTTCTGTGCGTCAAAGGACCGTAGACTAAAATATTTTACGTGAATTTCAGATTTATACATCACGCGTTCTCGAGATAAATGTTCTTGACAAACGCACAACAAAGTGCAAGGTTCTATTGTTTTTCTTTGTTTTGAGGATTCTGACCCTCAAAATACTATATTGATAAATTATAAAATTTTAGAAAATAATTTATAATGAATACTTGAGGCCAGTCGTGGCGCAGCGGCACAAAGTGTGACTGTAAACCGACTGGTTGTGGGTTCGATCCCCACTCGAGGAGATGAAATATTTACTTAAATTTATATTTCCATTTCTTCGCTCTGGTGTCGAGGCTAAGCGCGGCGTTGAGTTCTGCCACTTAACACGCAATGCCTCCAGAATTCGGCAGAAAGTGGGGAACGGAGTGTCTAAAAAAACACTAGGTTCCCTCTGCCTACCCTGCTGTGTGCGGGATACAGCGTGAAGCTGATAAATACTTCTTCCATAAAATTAGTAATAGATTAATTTATCTCTACTTCTCAACAAGCTTATACTGTAGATAATAGTAGACTGAAAATTGCCAATATATTGAAAGCTTTACTGTATTTCGCCTTAGGCCTTAGCAGTACGGATAGAATGGTCTTTGTAAAATAATTTGAACATAGACTCAATAATAACATCATCATTGGGTTCTAATGGCGCTCAGTGAAAATTAGAAATTTAGTTAGATATTGTAAGCAGTTTTGATAGATAAATACATACACTGTTATATTACTATCTACCATACATACAATATGAGTTGTACCTATTATTGTATTTAAATTACAACACACTTATTTAGAAAACGTATAAAAATTTTAACGTAGCGGGACTCGAACCCTCGCCCCCTGGGCCGACCAGGCGCTCCGAGCACTAAGCCATACGTTCTCATCAAGCTACGGCGAAATTTTTATATGCTTGTTACCACTTATTTATGTTGTTAGCATCTCTGTAGGGAGATTTTTAGAAATTTCCGCTCTACAAAGATAATTACTAAGAATTGTCGTTTAGCAAGAGAGAATACTATTTATTAAATATTTTAAATATTTTTAAAGTGTTAATCCACACTTAGGAAATAAAAATACTTTTTATAAAACGTATAAAAATTTTAACGTAGCGTGACTTGAACCCGCGTCTCCTGGAAACCGACCAGGAGTCCTGCTACATTGCAATCATTGAAGACAATGTTGCTGTTGCTTTTTTTAAAACAACAGCAATAAAGACACTCCGTTCCCCACTTTCCGGAGGCATTTCGTTTTGCATGCTAAGAAATAAAAATATGTATTTAAGTAAATATTTCATCTCCTCGACTGGGGATCTAACCCACAACCAGTCGGTCTTACAGTCACACTTCGTGCCGCTGCGCCACGACTGGTCTCTGAAGACAAAATAAACATTTGTATAATACCGACTACATTTGGCCAGCAAATCTAATACACAAATTGTATTCAATTTCCACTCGAATCGCTAAGTAAATGTTATCGTAATTATAAAAACAAAACACACCTAGTTATTCAGTTATGGATTACATATGTTAGCTTAGGAGATCCTTCAAATATTATGTTTATTTTGTGCTGACCTTAAACCCAAAATGGGAAGATACTGTTATCGAAGTAAAACATCTGTGAGGATAAATAGTCAGTCTCCCTTTCTCACTCTTGAATATAACTAGTTTAATCTACCCTCGTGTTGAGGGGTTACTTGTTTTATGTAGAATAGACGGTTATTGATACGAAAATTGACTTTTTCAGTTTTTTTTACAAAATTACTAACTAGTATCTAGGCACGCTCGAAACGCTATAAATGAAGAACTGAACTAAACTGAACTAATATTTATATTTCTATATTATTTTTTATATAGTTGAAGATTTTGTTTGCCAGTTCAACGCGATAATTCCCGACTGCTAAGCAAGGGTTATGTTTTTCGCACGTATCTTGTATGTATGTATGTATGTATGTATGTATGTATGTATGTATGTATGTATGTATGTATGTAATATTCTTTATTATTTCATATCTCCAGAACTGCTGAACGGATTCACTTAATTGAGGTATCGTTAGATTTCTATTAACAGCCCAAGTGTTCTTCGATAGGTGACGTTAAAAAAACAATCATGGCGGCTGTGGAACGCCATTGAACTTAGTGAAAAAAAAATCGTTTCAAATATCACAATATGGGTATCAAATTCAAGAGCTCAATAAGTAGGTTACAAAAAGGTATATCATGATTATCATACCATAACAAAAAATAAAAAATAAAAAAAAATTGTAAAAACAAAAACCCCCGACTGCATAAAACTAAATAGAAAATAAACAAGCCCAATAATTTATTACGATTAACAGTTGGGACCTATAAGTAATTCTTCAATCAATAAAATCTTTACCAGGAACCCAGCATATTTAAGGAGATCCCGAATGTTAATCCTAATAAACTATTGGACTTGTTTATTTTCTTTTTAGTTATGCAGTCGGGGTTTTTGTTTTTACAATTTTTTTTTTATTTTATTAAAAAATTATGAAATGAAAAAATATTTTTATGTTAGTTAGCTTCTTAATCGAAATTATATTATATAAGGTAAATTTTCAGTTCCATTTGACCACGGGCCGAAATTGCGGGTAAAAGCTGGAATATAGGGTAGGAACCGCGATTGTTAAATTTCATCCGACATCGCTGTTGAAAACCACTGGAGATAATATTATAAATTTAAAATCAAATCAAATTAAATCAGCTTCACGCTGTATGCCGCGCACATTACACTGCATTCTTCCCCACTTTCCGTCGACTACTGGAGGCGTTGCGTGTTGAGGGGCGGAACTCAACGTCGAGTTTTGACTAGACACCAGAGTGAAGAAATGAAATTATAAATTTAATTTTTTGCCTTTGATGTAATAAAGCCCGATAAAAATGATAGCGGTTATAGTGTAAATAGTAGCTTATAGTAAACGCAGAGCTAAACTCTTCTGGGCTTCTTCCAAGTGGAAACTCTACAGAAGACCACTCTTCAAGAATTACAATGCAATTAATAAGCAATCATTTTCATGTTACTATGAACGATCATAATTTAATCATATCTTAAATCATAATAAAAAAAAGAACAACTGCCATAATTATGACTGAATTCATTGTCATACGGCTTTGTGCTGTTCAATTAAAACAATGAAGTAATAATTGGTGTAAATGAACCGTGTGAGGAATATATTATGCAAAGTAGCGTTTACTTGTCATTTATTATGTGGCAAATTAAAATAGTTAAAAATCTTTTTTTTTCTTCTTTTAAATCAAAAAACGGCTTTACGCTGTAGCCTGCTTACAGCAGGGCTGATTTTTCGAGGTATTGCGTGTTGAGTGGCATAGCTCAAAGCCGGGCTTTTGCCTTGATGCCAGAGCGAAGAAATGACAATATTAAAAAAATAATAGTTCATTCCCCCGAATGGAGAACCCACAACCGTCGCGTTACAGTCACAACATTGTGCTTCTGCGCCACGATGCGCCTCATTATTTCTATTTTGTTTGCCAAGAAACGAAGATACATTTTTGAAAGAATGACGGTCGCAGAAAGATTCTTTCAGACAAGCGCAGACACAATTTCATCAACTCAGTGCATTACTACACGATATTTCTTTGACTTAGTCTTAATAACAGTGTGTCAACATTTTTTTTATATATTTCTTGTGTCATAGGTACTATCGTGGATCAGTGGCAGACCGTAAAATGTTATGGTTGTCAATTCGATCCTAGAATTATATATTTTCAATTCTCCCCCCTACTAAAACAATGCAGCGTTGAGTTCCTTCATTCAACACCCAATTTACTAATTCGGACAGATATGAGAGAACAGAGTGTCTCAACACTAGGTTCTAACCACCTACATTGCTATATACGATACGAGAGAACGTGGGATTTTGCTTATAAGGTTTTATATCAATATTTATACAATACAGTTAAGTATTGATTTTTTTATAAATAAAATGTTAATGAGCATCACAAAATTCTATTCTATATTTATAAAGTATTCATGTTGAATTGCCTTTGTGTATTGATCATAATAATAATAATTGATGAGTATCCATTCTATGAGAAGTGGACGTTGAAATATGTCGTTACCTTTTTGCACTCAAAAATTTGATTTATTCAGATTTTATCACAATGGTCGTGTTTATATAATTAAAAGTTACATCGCGTTTTGTCCATTGCTATCCTGGTACAGTATTTTTTTTCATAAAAGCTTTTTTTTAAATAATAATAAACATATTTTTAATCATTAAAGTAATTATTAAACAACATCTCTTTAGCTTTTAATCAATACATTAAGAATATCGACTTGTAATATACCGGTTTTTTTTTGTTTCAGATTGATGCAAAGTGGAATGTAGCACATGGAATAGTAAGTATGCTTTATTGCCGTAATAACCGTTAATACAGCCATTTCGACACCGTTTTTAACGTACATCTGTCAATTGACAAAATGATTGTAATCTTTCACGTCTAACAAGTAAAAAGATAAAGTATGGAGGTTTGTAAAGTTAAATAAGAGATAAAGGATTTACAAGAAATAAATATTTCTTTATATTTTGATGAAATTGTTAGATAGATAATTACATAGAAAAACTTTATTGCACACACAATAAAGAGCAATCTTAAAATTATTCCAGAGCGTGCAAAGTTGTTGATTATTGTTCAATTTGGAAGCAGACTACTAATAGATTTAAATGCTATTTAGAACAATGTATAATAATAATATTCCCTTTGAACCCCCGCGCGTTTGGGGCCATTATTTGTATGTAAAAAAAATATTCTGTTTTATCGACCATTCGAGGGCACTGTGAAGTCGGACACGCACTCTATGTACAATATGATAATGTGGCGAATGGATTTTATTTCCCTATCACGAAATGTCTAATTTGAAGTTAAAGTAATGCGAGGAATGACTGAATTTTAGGACAAAAAAAACGAGCCAAATTAACAGATGATACATTTATTTTTATCCATATTATTCATTATTTATCACAGATACGGATAAGATACAGATAGTTCATACTAATAAGTATGTATAAGAATAACATAATGCAATACTTGATTCTTTAAAATATTTTTATACTTATATATCCATTTCTTCGCTCTGGTGTCGAGACTAAGCGCGGCGTTGAATTCTGCCACTCAACACGCAATGCCTCCAGAATTCGGCAGAAAGTGGAGAACGGAGTGTCTTAACACTAGGTTCCCTCTGCCTACCCTGCTGTGTGCGGGATACAGCGTGAAGCATTTTTTTAATTTTTTATAGTTTTCGATAAGGATAAAGCTGATACCTATTTTAATTTGATATATTGTGCGAATGTCCCCTACATTGTGAAGTGTGTAAAGTGAAGATCAACGTGAAATGTCACTATGATCCCTAACACAAAGAAAAGTCAATAATGACGTATGTCAACCCACGCAATTTTTCAGAATTTTTAGCATCATTTCTTCCTTGTGTGTTCCAACAGATTATTGACTTATATTTGACGTATGAAAAATTACTCGATATGATCATAAGTTACAGATGTAAATAGCAATGAATAATCACTATAGATAGCACAAATTAATCTTGAATGTATCCAAGGTCGCTCGAAACACCACTTCAATTAAATGCTTAACGTCAACGAGTTAATAACAAAAAATATAACAAAAGTACAAAAAACCTTTTGAAATCAAATATATAAGCCAGTTATTATAATACCAAATGTAATATCATGGGAAACTACGTTTATTCATTTATTGTAATATGAACATGCGCTTGATTCTATTAAAATAGTTTTCGTCGTTTATTTTACGATCCCTGCATGTGGTGATGAACTCTTACTGTTTTACACTATTATAGTGAAAAATACAAATAACAACAAAGTCAGGCCCTATGCCTCCAGAATTCAGTGGAAAGAAGGGAATAAAAGTGTCTTAACACTAGGTTCTCTCTGCCTACCCTGCATTGTGCGGGATTCAGCGTGAAGCTGAAAATTAATGCAACATGTAAAAACTTTGGGCACAATTTTAAGTTTGCTGGAGTATACATATTATTTCAATAACTATGTTTAAAGAGGTGTAAATTTTTTAATTTATATTTTAAGTAATAATAGCAATAAAGAAAGATTTGATCAACATTTACTGTTCTTTCCTTTCTTATTCCATTCAGTGAAGTTTTAACTCAATATGCCTGCAATAAAAACAGATAAAAATAATCGGACTATTTCGAAACCAATATCGCGTGGAAAGGGAGTAGGTAGGTACCTCACAATGTTTGAATTGAAAAAGTTCGGGAGAGGTACACAAATATTTCAACGTGGACCTTTTGCCTTCTATTTTAAAATTTCGATATTAACTTTAGTCTGCAAGTGACAAGGTGAGAGAATGTGATCATTGTTAGAAAACATTTTATTATAAAAAAATATATATTTCTTTTAGCTTATTATTTTTTTAAAATCTAGATGTGTGTCCACATTAGTAAAAATAAAATTGACTACTCATCTAGAAAAAAAATAATTCGCATTGATTTCTTTAAAAGATTGTCAGATCAGTTATCTGTATTTATCACATTAGGTCGACAGCCTCTTTGTCAAAATTTATTTATATTGTTTAACATTATCGATAATTTTTATCATTTGAAAATTTTTATGCAAAGATGCCATAGAATAGAATTTAAAGAGCCTTTCCTTGATAAACGTATTTCAGATTTTCTATCCATCGCCAAAAATTTTGACGATTACGAACAAGTACTTTTAGTTAGCATCTTATGTGACGTGGTCTTAACACGTTTTTAAACATAGATTAATTATGGCTATTTTCAAAGTAATTAGTGTGGCAAAGCAGAGTGGGAATGATTGATCGTCAGCTAATTGATGGATAATGTTGACTGTACGGAGCGTTCGTGTAATGAAAGATACAGTGGGTGAATATTCACTTTTTTTAGTTTATTTCGAAAAATTTCAAACTATTTGAAAAAAATATATATTGAAATGTAGAATACTGCTTATATTTGAATAACATTGTTGAACAATAGTACTTTAGGTGTGTACCTATATCAAAAATAAATCAAAGTAAATGTGTTCAACAGTGAGTTCTCGCTACATGTAGGATTAGTTATGGGCGTTATTCACAAAACCACATAAAATCGACGTTAATGTGTTATTTAAAGCAATTTACAAATATTAATCGAAAACCATATCTATGCGGTTTTACGTATAAATTAGGTGCAATTTGTCATAATACCATAAATCGTTTGACATGGTTTTATATACTTCATATATTTTTTATAACTTTTTTTTACTTATAGCGTAATGCCGAAATTACAGGGCGGGCTCACTCTACATTTCTAGGGAAATTCCCTTTTGCTTTGATGAAGACTTTGTTTGGACTACTTTAAATATATTCCTCACAACCCTATTTATGTTTCAAATTAGAGGAAAGAAACTCGTGCATTATAATGTATTCGTCACACTCGAAATGCTGATACTTGAGCCATTTATTTAAGCTATGGTTGGTGATAAATAAGAAATATTTCGAACACGAAACGAATTATTTTATATTAATATACTTTTATAATACAAATATTGAATTATGTTATATAAGCCTAAAATACTTTTACATATAGTCTCAGTAGTGGTGATAATTTGTTCACGGTTGAAGATTGTTTCTTATTTATTTCTTTTTTAAAATAAAATCAGCTTCACGCTGTATACCGCACACAGCAGGGTAGGCGGAGGGAACCTAGTGTTAAGACACGCCGTATTTCTTTTTTGATATGAAAAAACATAACAGTAACTTATAACATTTGAATGATTTATTCTTAGTAGCGTTTTATACTTGAAAATTCGGCCACCCAATTGAAAGCAAAATCAGAAGTTTCTACCAGGTACGACCGAACAATAGAAGGCGTCGAGTTCACTCGAACTCTCTTCATTCTATGACGCTTTGAGAGCATTGTAAAAGTAACAGTCTACCTTTATACTTGAAAGTATATTCATCATTTATATTAAAACATCGTAGAGCCGAAATATACTAGCATATTTTAAAAATCATTATTTTGCAGCATGACCAGTTTCATTTGGTCGAATGACAGAGATACATTTTTTGCATCTATTAACAATTGGAAATCAATTTCTTAAAACGTTATTATTTAGCCTCTTATTATTCTCTTATCTCATGCACTTGCATGGGTTTGGATGAAAATTATATTTATTTATTTTAACGTAAACGCAAACGCAATTTTTATAAAACGTAAAGATAATATTTATAAAAAAAATTGATATGTATGATATATACATATATTTTATATTTTGTAATATATCATAATCTTATATATATATACAACATTTTTATATATTTTATGTTGTACTTAACTGTGCTGTAATGTAACATGTCCAGACGTTATGACAAAATAGTAACTACGAGATAACACTTCCTATATTACAACCAATTCATGAATTAGATTCCTTCTAATGTAATATGTATATATATATATATATATATATATATATATATATATATATTAGCCACCACAAATTATTGGAGGAAGGTCACGTAAAAAGCATGAGGAACTTGCGGTGGGCATGTATGAAGAGGTTGATGACAGTGGACGAGGCGAAAGAGGTATGAAGAGACCGTAGCCGTTTGGCGCTCGACCGTTCCGTTCTCTCTGACCCCCCGCTAGGGATAAAGCGTGTAGTTAGTTTAGTTTAATTATATAATAATTTATGTTAATGTACCAAAGCGTTTATTTGTTTAGTTATATTGACCAAGGTGGCATCCCTCAAAGCTTTGCCATTCTAAAATCGCCTGCCATTTGATTAGAAAGCTGTTCGAGTAGAAATCTCTTAGACTGCCTAGTCGGCTAGATATACATACATACGTTCCGTTTGACTTCTGTTAAACTGGCAAATGTCAATTCATCAATTCGTACAGCGTTGCCTTTATGTTTACAATCTGTAAGTTATTAAGATAACGTGTTTTCATCGTCGTTTTATCTTTACGCAATTTGCAAAGTGAGTCGCGTCACTCCGTTTCGGTTTCTCATTTAGGTTTAAATTTATTTGTTTACTTATAAATTACTCTTAGCATTTTTCGTAACTTAGCACTCATTTAATTTTAAATTTTTAATTAGAATACTCGGCAAACACGTTACTTCATATTATTGAATATGAATATGAATTTTCAAATATGTATATTATATTTATATATATATATATATATATATATATATATATATTTTTATATATTTATATTATATTTATATATATATATATATATATATATATATATATATCTCTGTTAATTGATATTTAATTACATTTTAATCACACATTATCTATGTTCAAGTTCTTGTCTGTTTTTTGTTTCGGCATAAATGCATTTTTATTTAAACCAGCGTTTTTATAGTATTAAAGATTCCACATGCTTCAGCACATTATTGTTTTTAGTTTTTGTTTTCATAAAATCTTCCACCAATTGGTGGAAAAATTTAAAATTGTTGCTATTTTAAATCTATACTATACAAGTCTTACATTTCAATTTTATCCGCTTCGTGCTGTATCCCGCACACAGCAGGCAAAGGGAACCTAGTGTATTAAAACACTCCGTTTCCCACTCTCTGCCGAATTCTGGTGGCATTGCGTGTTGAGTGGTGGAATTCAACGCCGCACTTTGCTTCAACACAAGAGCGAACAAATGACAATATAAATTTGAATAAATATTTCATTTTCTCGAGTGGGGATCGAATCCACAACCAGTCGGTTTTACAGTCACACTTTGTGCCGCTGCGTCACGACTGGCCTCATTTTAATATTTTTGTAGACTGTAAAAGTCATTTCTGGTGATTCCTCTGCATGCTCTCTTTTGAATTTATCAGTCTGCCACTTTTTTTCTTTTTAAACCAACGTTACTCAGTGTCAGGTACTTTAAGTAGGTACCGAGGCACAGATTACGCGGTACTTGAAACACTGACGAACGAAGTATTTTTGGCACTTCTAGTTGTTGTTGTTGTTTCAGGGCCAACAGGAAACTGTTCATTGTGTTAGCGTTTATCTATCTTATTCTATTCGCCCTTGTTATATTTGGTAATGACTATTCTAAAATAGAGAACTTAATAATAATTAATTTTGTTTTTTTAATAGCTAGATCACATACAACTTTTTTTTTAAATATGATCAGCTTCACGCTGTATCCCACACACAGCAGGGTAGGCAGAGGGAACCTAGTGTTATAAGGCACTCGGTTCCCCACTTTCTGCGGGATTCTGGAGGCATTGCGTGTTGAATGGCAAAACTCTACGCCGCAAATTATGTTGTGAACAATTTTGTTATATTATCAGCTTTAAAATGAAGAAGTTTCATCAATCAAACAATAACACAAATTTCGTTATTTTTCTTATTTGAATTTAATTCTATTGACACTATTGGCTTTTAAAGCGACATCGCTTGGATAGGGATGAGGGTACTCTGTCCCTGGAAAAGTTCAACTGCTCGCGAGGAAGTCGAAAGCGGCAAGATCTCGGCACGGGACTCGAAACTCGGCTTGCGGCTGCCGATCAAGCTGATATTTTTTATTGTGTCTAAATACGTAATATTAAAGGCTAAGGCCAGTGAAAGGCGACAAATCTACAATAACTAAGCCTTGAGAAATTAATGTTTAATGAACGTCCGTCTTTTCGTCAATTTAACCTGCTATAGATGATTATTTGGTATAAAATATTTAAACCACAAAAACATATCATCTTTTAGAAACTAAAACTTCGGTACTCTTGTTTAGTACCAAAAGTTTTAATAACCGTGCAGTGCCTGGTCTATCGCACTTTGTATTCATGCTGCTCCTGCAAATGCCATTTAATGTTTGGAACATTCACTTTTTACTTTCTTAAAACTTATATTCGCTGTAGGAAACAACTTCAAAATTATTCTGCAAATCATAAAAATCAGCTTCACGCTGTATCCCGCACACAACAGGGTAGGCAGAGCGAACCTAGTGTTTTTTAGACACTCCGTTCCCCAAAGCAAATCATAATTAAATTTAAATCTGCCATTTCCGTCCTAGAATCTTTAGTAATAAATTTCCGTTTATGATAAACGCATTGAAGTAAGAGCGAGCGATCAATCGGTTTATAAATAAAAAAAATATAGCATTTTAAATTATTTTTTTATTTATTGAACTGGCTGAGACTATTCTTTTCAATATGAGTCTAGACATTGTTTATAAAATTATATTATTATTAGAAAATTAAATTAATGTACATTAATAAATTAATAGTTCGTTTTAATAATACATTTGAGTCATTATTGCACTCGTTAAATAAGACAAGATCTTAAAATAAAGCGAAAAACATAAAGACGACAGATTGAAATGGCCATAAAGTCCGTACGTACTAACTAAAGTTTTTATTTGGCTTTAAAACATTTCCGATAGCTCGAGAGCAGTTTATAACTTAAAAGAATTGGCTCCCGCTGATGGATGATGAAACCGCGGGCTACATTAGCAAATCAAATGGTCGAGTTAAATAGTAACGTGAAACTTATTTTTGCATTTTGTTTGTGTGTTTCTCGTTTATTTTAGGTCTAATATATAAATAAAAAGTATGATTTTTTTGAGATATTTAAATATTTGAAATTAATTATAATATAGTTTGGTTTAATTTTTTTGCCTGTATTAAACGATGAATGGTAGGTACTTGTAATGTTGCATGCCAGTCGTGGCGCTGGGGTACAAGCGTGTGACTGTAACGCGATGGGTTATGATTTCGATTCCGGCTCGAATAAATTAAATATATATATTTTTATTTATTTTAGTTTCTTCTGCCTACACTGCTACAAGCGGGATACAGCGTGAAGCTGAAAAAAAGAGAAACAAAATGGATAATTTAAAATATTTAGAATTTCAATTTATTAAACTACCTACCTATTTACTACTACGTATCTAAACACGTTCCTCCTCACTAACATATCTGCAATTCACAATTACAACAAAAATAAATCTTTCAAATCTCCTTCGGCATAGACCTTGTAAAAATATTTAGTTGTTTACTCAACAAACGCAATTACTTATATTGGTATGGATGAACAGGAATGCTACATATGTAGCGTATGGTGCGCAGCGGTGTGTGAAGATGTAAGACATGGCCTGTGTGGAGGCCTCCACATATTAGCGATGATTAAATGATATCATTTTGAATCGTACTATGTTACATCAGCTTAACGCTATATCACGCACACTGCAGGATAGGCAGAGGGAACCTAGTGTTAAGACACTCCGTTCCCCACTTTCCGCTGAATTCTGGAAGCATTGCGTGTTGAGTGGCGGAACTTAATGCCGCGCTTTGCCTTGTCACCAGAGCGAATAAATGGAAATATAAATTTAAATAAATATTTCATACAAATGTTAAAAATATTAATTAATATTAATATTTTTAACATTATTTCTTTAACGTATTTCTGTAAACGTAATACATATGAAAAGCCGGCATGATAAAGGCATGTCACACACAATACGCTCCATCTAAACGCGGCAAAGTATGAAAACCCAAGCGTATAAAATTTCCATTTGAATAACCATACAAACAATCATGCATATTGCATTTTCTTATTTATTAATCCCCTTTTTTTATTCTGATGATGAAGGTGAAATCTAATCAAAATAATATACATTTAAATATTAAGCACATATTTATTGAGGCTAGTCATTGGCGCAGGCGATAGGTTGTGGGTTTGATTCCCACTAGTGAATATTAAAATAAAATAAATAAATCAGCTTCACGCTGTGCCAGCACACAGCAGCAATCTAAAGTTAAGACACTCCGTTGCCCACTTTCCGCCGAGTTCTAGAGGTATTGCGTTTTAAGTGGCGGAACTGAGCACCGCGCTTTGCCTCGACACCAAAACGAAGAAATTAAAAATAGAAATGTATGCAATGCGAAAATTAAATGTTTAATATTTTAATTACATATTTAAGAATTCGGCAGAAAGTGGGGAGCGAAGAGTATGTATACTGGGCTACCTCTGCCCATTCTACACGCGAGATACAGCGTGAAGCGGAAAAAAAATTAAATATGTTTAAGACTAACTTTCAATTCGTGTCGTGTCTATTGATAAGAGTAATGTATCTATACACTTGTACACGCAATTGTGTAGTTTTTATAAAATAGAATATTTAATTTAATTTTAATAGAATATTTTAACACTATCGTGTGTTCTCTATGCTACGTGATATTGGCGAAGTGATTAGTGCTCAACCAGCACGATCGGGCCGCCAAAATGTAAGAACTGAACTGAAAAGATTTTTACCTAATAAAAAACAAATAGGTACTACCAGAATATACGTCGAGTCGTCATAATTATAAACAAATATTGAATATATTCGCAAGTATATCAAAGAACATGACCCTATTAGGCGTGATTAAGCTTAAAAAGCAAATATCAATAAATATAAATGAGGCCCGCTGTGGCGCAGGGGCTCAAAGTGTGACTGAGACGCGCCAAGTCGTGAGCTCGATTCCCACTCGAGAAAATGAAACATTTAATCCAATATTATTACAATAATTTCCATTTTCTTTGCTCTGGTGTCGAGACGCAAAAGAGGCGAGGAGAAAGCGCAGCGTAGTGTACTGCCACTTAACACGCAATGCCTCTTGAGTTCCGTGAAAAATACATAATGATCTTAACACTAGGTTCCCTCTGCCTAAAAAATAAAGTTGTACTGTAGGTACACATCCTTATATTTAAACCATCCGATAAAATAAATGGATGTAATCACGAAATTTTCCCAACCCTCTATAAACCGCATAAGGCAATATGCCCCTTATACTGTGATATAAATAGAGTCTATAATTCCATTTGCAACTTCATTAACATGTACGTACCACTCACGACAACCTCGTAGTTTAATGAAGCAAGGATGTAAAACGCAATTCCGTTATCTTTTACGCAAACCAAGTGCCCTGCTTTAATATGGAGTTTTATATTTTAATATATGATAGCACATTATTGACTAGATAAATAGGTTTCTATAACAAAATGTACGTATATTAATGTATTTTTAATAACGGAATATTTTTTAAAAATGAAAGTAAAATGCAATTTATTGTTAAACTTTGAAAAAAATAATTAATTGAAGGTATAAATAAATTAATAAATCAAATATAATAAAATGGCTTCAACCTGTATCCTCCACAGAGCAAGGTAGGCAGAGGTAAACTAGTGTTAAGACACTCCGTCCCCCACTTTCCGCCGAATTCTTGAGGTATAGTGCGTTGAGTTCGTTTAAATAAATATTTCATTTCCTGGAGCGAACCTACCACCAATCTCGTTTATAATCACACTTTGTGCCCCTGCGCCACGACTGGACTCAATGTGAATGATTGAACTTACTCACAATAAAACACCATGATATTTTTTTAAATCTTTATTGTTATTATACTTGTATGGATACCTTACAAACTATGCTGTGCAGTCTAACAGTCATGTAAGCACACGTTATTTTATTTTTTAATTCAATAATCACGACAAAATAAATAAATAAATCACTTTTATGATATCTACATTAAGTAAAGTAAAAAAAAACATTTCTTTATATCAAAGGTGGGGTTATTCTTTTTTTTCTAATTTATACGTAACTAAGCATTATAAATGTCAGACATTACGATGATCACTTCTAACAATATTTAACCTAATACATATCTTAAGCAACTTAATACAATCAATTCTATAGCTGTCTAATAGTTAGGTTTTACATTATTTAACTTTTCTTATCCTACTCATAAGACATCTGAACAATATTACAAAGGCCACATATCAAATAGACAAAAACTTTAATATAACGGGCTTTAAGAAAAAATAATATTATTAAGACAGTTGTGGTTCACTTGATTGTTTTTGTGGGTGATAATTGCAGATTCAAATGTTGGTGGATACAAAACTTAAATTCGAAGTTCGTGACGCACATGGGACGGGGGACAAGCGTATGTACGCCACGGTTGTGAGTTCGATCCCCACTTAAAGAATGAATTATTATTTATTAATATTTATATTTCTTCGCTCTAGCAACAAGGAAAAAGCCCGGCGTCGAGTTCCACCACTCAACATGCATTGCCTCGAAATATTCGACGGAAAGTGAGGAACGGACTGTCCTAACACTAGTTTCCCTCTGCCTATCCTGCTGTATGCGGGATACAGAGTGAAGCTGATTTAATTTATTTTCAACAAGACAACCTTTATGTTGCAAAAAAAGTTACAATCACAGATTTAATATGATTTAATTTTATATGAGCTTTTAGCGAAATTAAAAACATCCTAAACGTATTCTCAATAGAATTGCATCCAATAATAGAAATATCAACTTAATTTTATATCACACTACTTTTGTAGTGCCCGTACCTATATAAAATCAATTACTTAAAAGCCTCGCCTAAAATAAACAGATATTTGGTATATAATTTCGAGTAACAGTAATCTGATGGAGGAAAAATAATTTTATGATATATGATTTTTCATTATCTTAATGATCATTAATTGCGTATACATGTTTTTTTTGGCTTCTCGCTGTATAACACACAGTAAGGTAGGCCTAGGGAACCTTATGTTAAGATTTAGACACTCCGTTCCCCATTTTTCGTCCAATTCTGGCAGGCATTGCGTGTTGAGTCGTGGAAATTGACGCCACGCTTTGCCTCGACGCCAGAGCGAAGAATTGAAAAAATATATATATATATTATTTTCTCGAGTGGGAATCGAACCCACAGCCTGTCGCGTTTAAAGACGTTTGTGCCCCTGCGCCTCAATTACTAAAATTAATTATTTCATATTAAAAAAATAATTAGGCGTGCGTCTACATGTCTTTTTACTAGTAGTATTCTACTAGTAGTATTAAGATATAACTAAAACACGCTATCATCAATATTATAAATTATGTTGAATTTGAATCCACAAATATCACTTTTTATTTACTTATTGCGCCACAAAGAATAAAATTATTTACTCAATAAATAAAGTTACATAAATTAAAAATAATTAAAAATATGTGATATGTGCTATATTTTGGGCCCTTTATGGTGTTAACATGTGTATAATTATAAAAATTAAAAGTTAAAAAATATTAAATGTTGTTTACATAAATTTTCATAAAAAACAAGAATTTATTTTAATTATATTGGTACATACGTAAAGCAACTAAATTATATATATTTTTTATTGTTCTTTACTGTTTTCTACCAAAGCTTACTTTACGGTATATTTTATTTTTAAATCACTAGCTTATTTTCTAGTTGATACACATATTAATATTGGATTTCTTGCGTGAGAGTATCCCATTTTAATTTTGTTATTTATATTGCTGTATTTTAAAAACTATACTGTTATCAAGGCATAGTCTCGTCTCAAATAAGTACTAATTAATACATATCATGAAGATTATCATACTAGTGTTAAAACACTCCATTCCGCACTTTTCGCCGAATTTCCGAGGCATTGCGTGTTGAGTGGCGCAACTCAACGCTGCGCTTTTGCCTCGATACCAGAGCGAAGAAATGAAAATATTCCCGATTGGGACCTGAACCAACAACCGTTACGTTACAGTCACACGTTTGCGCCACTAGGCCACGATGGTCTCAGTATATCAAAATAAATGCATATTATCCTAAAAAAACTGACTAGATATGGCACAAAACCACAAGTATTATTATAAAAGTTGGTAAGTCCCTCAAACCGATAACAATAGAATTAAAATAAACTTATGCCGCTTTGGACTATTGTTATCCTAAATAAAACCAGATTTAATGATGTCAAGCGCTCCACCCAACCTCTTGTCATACAAAACACACAAAATTAGTATATCTGTTACAGGTTACAATTTTTTTTCGTCTACCTTCATATAGTTGGTTTTCAATTTAATGAGGGTAGGTAAAATAAAAAGACTGTTATATAAATATAAGCCGTGACGCACACTAAACCATAAAATCGATACATTTGTGTACTATATTGTGGATTTGTTGTCCAAAGTGATTAAATCCAAAAACATTATTTTTTTCATTTAACTATCTACTGCTACAATATATTAGTTAGGATATTACTTACTAAAAATCAATAAATAATTAATATACTATAATTATATTATGGTTTGTTTTTATAGCTTCACGCTGCATCCCGCACATGCTAAGCTAGGCAGAGGGAACCAGAGAATCTTAAGTAAAGACATTCCGTTCTCCACATTCCGCCGAATTCTAAAGGCATATTGCAATTAAAATATTTCTTGCTCAGGTGGGAATCGAATCCACAACCTGTCGCATTTACAGTTCCCCTGCGCCACAACTGGCCTCATATACATTTGTATATTAAAGTATATTTCGATTTCCCTTCGCTACCTACTATAACAAATAAAAGTGGACAATTAATTACCAAGCATTTTTTTTATAGTCTACAGATTATTGATGTCAATGTGCATTATTTATTATAATTTCGTATCACGTAGAAGTACCGCGGCCTCGTAAGATGGCAACCCGCTGTCGACTCTCGTGGTTTTCTTGCATTTCGGACAAGGTTCGGTTAATACATCCTAGAAGAAAAATGTAGTATAAGGGCCAGTTACTTTTAGTTATAATCTCGCAGCGCGTTTGTTGAATATTTAACTAATCAACGTCCAAGATAAATGGTTGTGAAAGAGATAAAAATAATTATTGTAAAACTTATACCTAATAGAGGATTTTTTACTTTGAAAGAGAACTTTGAGTTTTACATTAAAAAACTATACAATTTTTTTTAATAAAGAAGAAAAATTTGTATGACCACATATTTATATACATATGTACCTGTAGAATATTGTTTTCCTTGTCCTCTGACGCTACTTCAACGACGCTCTCATACGCTGGCGGAGGACCAGCAGGCACGTCTTCGAGCTGCAGTTGCTGCGAAAATTATATTTATTTAAAAAAAATTTTTGATTACCTTGGCTTCCCGCCTCTGTCGGGAAGGCAGACGGAACCTAGTGTGAATGGAGTGGCCATTGTCGAAACATGTTGAGCGGCGTGCGCGCTTTACCTTGTTGAGTGAGAAAATTTCATACGTTTGTGAATAGTAAAAAGGTAACATAGTGGAGAGTGGAGGTTCTTATTATGAATCCAACGTGAAGTTAAAAAAAAAGATTATGTTATATGCTTAAACACAAACACCTCTCTCCATTAACCAACAAATCTCTTAATGTCATGTTATTATACAGCGACAGACCACTAATTCTGATGCTTTACCAGTATATTGAAGGTACTCCTGGTACGTGACATGCTACATGGCTCCTATACTGTAATTAGAACCTATCATGGCGTGCATCTAATGCTTACATTTGGTCCCGAAACGCACGCGATCATTTACTACTCTACAATGTTCGAAATCATTTTTATAATGTGTTAGTTACCCCGTCATCTACATTTATTTATGTGGATTTTTTTATGTATTTAAAAAGCTTGAAAATAATATACTAAAATGATTTATAATATAGATATTTATAGTTGAGGCCAGTCGTGGTGCAGTGGTACAAAGTGTGACTGTAAAACCGACTGGTTGTGGGTTCGATCCCCACTCGAGGAGACGAAATATTTACTTAAATTAATATTTTCATTTCTTCGCTCTGGTGTCGAGGCAAAGCGCGGCGTTGAGTTCTGCCACTCAACACGCAATGCCTCCAAAATTCGGCAGAAAGTGGGGAACGGAGTGTCTTAACACTAGGTTCCCTCTGCCTACCCCTATTGTGTGCGGGATACAGCGTGAAGCTAATTTAATTTAATGTATAATATACAGTTATTATCTTCTAGCTTCGCTTGCGTAGTCAAATGGAAATAGGCATATGTAATAATTGTGTATGTTTCATGACATTCTAAGTGACAAAGGTATATATATGGTTATCAGTGAAAAGCTTACAACTTCCTCAATAAACGGACTATTTATTATATTAAACACAAAAAGATTTTTTCAAATCTGACCAGTTTCCGAGATTAGCGCGTTCAACCAAACAAACGCTTCAGCTTTATAATATTAGTATATATGATCCCACTACGATCCCACGTTCCTCTGCCCACCCTGCTATATTTTTTTACAGCGTCAAGTTAAAAAAACAAGATAGATTAAATAATTTAATATTTCACAGTTACAATTTGCTTTGAAATTTATAACTTTAGTCATTAAAAATGAATATAATCAATCTGGGAATAGACTATGAGAGTATTCAGTGTTGAACTCGAAAGCACTAGAAGCCGTCGAGCTCAAAGAGAGTGGCATCCAATCTAGTCTCTACGAAACAGGAATTTTTGCAAATGCAAAGAAACGAAACGACTCGGCTTCTTATGTCAAAATGCAATGAACTTTGTCTACCTTGCAATAAAATATAAGCGTTGGTTTTCAAATAATTGTATATTATATTAATAAAAAGTATTAAATTAGAGTGAATTAAAGGTTAAATTGGAGAGAGACTAGTCTTGGCGCAGGCCGCGTAGTAGCACAAAATGTAACTGTAAACGATAATGGTTGAGGGTTCGATCCTCACGCGAAGAAATTAAATATTTATTTAAATTTATATTTCCTGTTCTTCGCTCTGGTGTTGAGGCTAACGTAGCGTACACGCAATGCAAAAGTGGGGAACGAGGTTCCCTCTGCCTAGTTTGCTGTGTGCGGGAAGTTCTAAACGACTATTAACATAATAATTAAAATATTGTTTTAATATAGTCGTTTGTAAATTCAAATAATGTTTAAATTTAAACACTTCGATTTACTAGACATATAAATAAATAAATACGTAGGTTCATAAATATACTAAGCGACAAAACTAATTACTTTCAACCAAACTTCTCTTAGAAAGTTCCTACGAAATTATTAATATACATACATACATACATACATACACATATCACATACTGTTCCTACATATCGTAAGAATCTATTATTCGTAGCAAAAATCACGTAGCGATTATTGCTAATGTGATTTTTATCAAACTTTGAGTATTCTTCTTATTACCAAATTGTAGTATCATTATCGTCTGGGGAAATGTGTGGGCTCTACTTTTATGAAATAATAATGTAACCGATAAATATTACACTTGGCTCTTGGACTATTAGTAAAGTTATTCGTAAATGTTCTTCTTTTTGCAGAGAAATAAATGATTGTATTACAGAGGAATGGTAGGAAGGATGAAGTGGGTTCGATTGGCATTCGAGGAAATGAAATTTTAAATTTTCTAATATTATTATTTTCATTTCTTCTCTTTTATGTCGAGGCAAAGCGTGCGTTTGAGGCCAGTCGTGGCGCAGTGGCACAAGGTGTAACTGAAAAACGACTGGTTGTGGGTTCGATCCCCACTCGAGGAGATGAAATATTTACTTAAATTTATATTTCCATTTCTTCGCTCTGGTGTCGAGGCAAAGCGCGGCGTTGAGTTCTGCCACTCAACACGCAATGCCTCCAAAATTCGGCAGAAAGTGGGGAACGGAGTGTCTTACACTAGGTTCCCTCTGCCTACCCTGCTGTGTGCGGGATATAGCGTGAAGCTAATTTAATTTATTTTAATTTTTTTATCTTCATCACTACGACTTGGTAAGAGTAATAACGGGGTTGACTTTTCTCATATAATATTATAGGTGGGAGAAAAGTAGAAATAGATATGGAAACTATTAACACAAAGTTTTTTTTCTACTCTACTATATTTGGTGTCTACTATAATGTGAATGAACTTTATACCTGAAGCTAAAAGTAAAAGTCTTTTATACAAAGACAACATATATCTTAACATTCATAAGTTCTTAATATTAACAGCCGTAGAGCAGCGTTCGCAGGTTACGGAGGAGAACGCGTTATGGAAAAACCAAATAAGTCTTCCTTTAAATTTTTTATAAACTACCAAAAACTAACCATTTTTTCAGCTTCACGTAAAAGTGAAGGAAGGGGCCTAGTGTTAAGACACTACGCTCCCCACTTTCCGCCTAATTCTGGAGGCATTTCGTTTTGTTAGCGGAATTCAACGCCGAGCTGTCGAGGTAACCTCGACACCAGAGCAAAAAAAATTAAAATATTAAATTAAAATATTTAAATCCTAATCCTTTCAAAATTAATCGAAAATATGCGTTTGGATTTTACTTCTATAAAACCAATGCTTTAAGCCTAATTGCATATACTACCACTTATTTACCTATGCATGAGGTTCCAAGGGCATTGAACGCAGTCTGAATCGGGCATCTCGGGGTGGGGGAACAAAATAAGTTGAGGCTGAGACCAGTCGTGGCGCAGGGCCACAAGCGTAGGACTGTAAACGCGACGGGTTGTAAGTTCGTTTCTCATTCGAGGTTATGAAATATTTAATATTTTCATTTCTTCACTGGGTTTGAAAAAAAAGAATTGAGCGTTCAGTTTGCCTCCAGAATTCGACGGAAAGTGGAAAGCGTAGTGCCTAAACACTAGTTTCTCTCTGCCTAACCTGTGACACGCGGGATACAGCGTGAAGCTAAGAAAAAAAAATCAAAATGTTTTATATACTACAAACACTTAGTTTAACTAATTCCCTTTCAATAGATAGGAAATGGAAGTTCTAAACGCCATTGAGCCAGACGAACCCTTACTAACGAATTTAGGTACGTAGGTACTCTACCGCTTGCGCTTGCTTGTTGTGATACTAACTTAACGACGGCTCGATTGTTTAGATTTAGTTTAAGCTGACTTACCCAATCTTCCTCCGCCTTTGACTTGGTACACTTTATAGTTAGTTATATTGTATGTCGTGTTTGATAATTATATGTCGGCTTTCAACCTGAGACAGCTCTTGATGTGACGACGTGTCTACTGTGTAACTGGATTTAATTTTGTATGTGCATCTACATATATGTGTATGAATCATACAAACGTAATACTGTACTCCCTATAGGTGTACCTACTTTCTGAGTCCTAAATAAGTATTTTATTTATACAACTGAAAAAAAATAAAAATGAAAACGAAAAATATTACTTTTTTCTAGCTTTACACTGTATCCCGCACATAACAGGGTGGACCGAGGGAACCTGGGAACCTGTTGTTTAGACGCTCAGTTCAACGTTTAGCGAAGAAATGAAAATATTATTATTATTTTATTCCCCTGAGTATATGATAGATTTTATGAGTAAGAATATTTTATGTTCATTGTCTTCTTGAACTTAATTAACGTTAAGTTAAGGAAATTAAACAATGAAACAAAACTTTTTGGTATCAACGCTTAGTATGTAAAAAAGCTCTCGAAGCTAAACCAATAGTAAAAGGCTTTGTCTTAAATCTGCTTTAACGAATATATTTACTTTTAAGGCAGTTCAATGGGGCTTAAGTTTAAAGTAAGGCAAAAATAAAGCATTTTAGATAGTATTCATATAGAAATTGGATTACCAGCTAAAATCATTTATCTTCGAAAACGCGGCGAGTTCCGCCACTCAATACGCAATGCCGCAGACACAGTGGGGAACGGAGTGTCTTAACACTGTGTTACATTTTTGCATTGCATTTTACATAACACAGTGGCTCTTATAAACTGGAAAATGATAAGAAGAATATATTTTGTAATTTAAAAACTACGTACAATCAAAATAATCTCTATATCATAAACAAAATAAAACTATAAAAAACGCAAATATTCATATTATATTTTAAATAAATTTAAATTAAATTATTAAATTAAATTAGCTTCACGCTATATCCCGCACACAGCAGGGTAGGCAGAGGGAACCTAGTGTTAAGACACTCCGTTCCCCACTTTCTGCCGAAATTTGGATGTATTGCGTGTTGAGTGGCAGAACTCAACGCCGCGCTTTGCCTCGACACCAGAGCGAAGAAATGAAAATAATTATATTTTAACGTTTCCTAAAATACATTCCATCACAGAACTTATACAGATAATAAATAATAATAAAAAAAAACTATTTGTTATCTCGTTGTTCTCATACAACGGGTATTTATCTATCCGAGCATGTAAAATCGGCGGGCAGAAACCAATTATCGCAAATGCGATTTTTATTCCGGCCACCGACGGTCGTTAAGTGCGCAAGGTTTCAACCCTCCAGTGCTCGCGTTGCGGTCAAATTATACGTATAAGATTATCGATGTTACTATATATTTTGTTTCTTATTTTTTTTGTTTATTATTCATATTTTTATTCTGGTCTAAAGTCTGTATAGTATGACAGATTTTTTTCTGCGCAATTAATATGTGGAGAGACGGAACGTGGAGAGTTGAATTGTTCCGTGTATTGTCGTAGTACGTCTATCGGTGTTATTAATAATTAATTTAAAATGGTAAAAATCTGTATCCATGAATTGACCATTTCGTACAACTAATTAGCTTACTAGATATATATCTAAACGTACCTTTTCGTTATCTGTTTTCAGTTTTTACATCAAACTGTAAATATTGATCTCCAACCAAGTGATGTGTGCAACTACATTAACACACTTAACAAACAAATTGAACGATATAAATGATTGTGTATGAATGGCTTTTCTGTTTATTTTTATCCTTTTAAAACTGGCGATCAATAAATTGATTTTCGGATACACAGCTATCAATCTATCAATCTATCTAACTATCTATCTATCTATCATTAATGGTCGTTACGAATGAATGTATCAACCACTTCACCTGTTCAAGTGGAGAGCGCTCTATAGAAAAAAAAAAAGTTTATTCACTAGCTAATTAGACGGTATTCTAATAAATTATTATATTTTCTTTGCTTTCACACAACACTAAGTAAATTCCCGCAGTTCTGTGCGTCCGTATTTCAATTTAGTTTGCAATCGCCATACAATCATAACCCTGGGGCTTATGGGACCGCCTTGTACCAAATAGCTGTATAAGTACAAGATATAACTTTGAATTTCCTCAATAGATTGAAGTTAAATGAAACATATTATTTGTTTACAATTATTTGAAAATAACTTTAAATTTAAAATAGATATATTTTAAATATCTAAAGAAAGATTATAAAATAAAAAAATCAGCTTCACGCTGTATCCCAAACACAGCACGGTAGGTAGACGGTGTTAAGACACTCCGTTCCCCGCTTTCTGCCGAATACTGGAGGCATTGCGTGTTGAGTGGCAGAACTCAACACCGCGCTTTACAAGCAAGCTTTTTTTTTTTGAGAGAAGATTAATTCCTACTTTAGTACTAATTATTGTATGACCTTATTGTATGTAGGTGCATTTGCACTAAATGAAACTTTACAATGTTTCCATACAGTATAATAAAAAATGCATTATCTGATGAGATATATTTCTCGAAAATAGCGTGTGACGTCTATTAGCTGTTACATATCAAAACATTTATTTATTTTTAATAAAACATTATATCTTATCTAGAAATAGACATTGTATAACTTGTTTCAATGGTGCTTTCTATTAATCGTTAATATGACGTACGTATTAATTATATATCACTTGAGCAATGATTATATGTAGTATTCAGAAATCGCTATAATAAATAACAAACAATAAAAATAAAAAGTAAAGTCGTGGCGCGACGGCACAAAGTGTGACTGTAAAACTGTCTGGTTGTGGGTTCGATCCCCACTCGAGGAGGAGACTTCGCTCTGATTTCGAGATAAAGCGCGGCGTTGAGTTTGCCACTTAACATGCAATGCCTCCAGAATTGGACGGCGGAGAGTGGGGAATGGAGTGTCTTAACACTAGGTTCCCTCTGCACTGCTGTATGCGGGATACAATGTGAAGATGATTATTTGATTAAAAATAAAAAAAATGTAAAACTGTATTTTATACAAGCAATATCATAAAAGAATACATTCAATTAAACTCCATATATTAAAACAGCACACTCGACATGGCTTGTACCTACTAGCAGGAACGCGAGCCCCGCCTCTCGAATACGTCTGTCTGGACTGCATGAATGCTCGCCCCTAACTCGATTATCAGAATGCCGGGTCTGACGAGTTATGTGGATTTTGTTAATCGGGGAAGGTTTTGGTTAATTAGAGCTTGGATAGGTTATTTCTTATATTGAGAGAAAATGTCCGTCTGTATTTTCACGTAGTATCTCGCATATAGCGGGTAGAGGGATCTATTTTTCCTTACGTGTTGAGCAGAGGATCACAACGGTTTGTCTTGTTAGCGTGACGATGAAATTAATTCGGCGAAGTTGGAATCGAACCAACAACCATCGTGTTTCCTGTCAGACGCTGTGCTATGACGGCCTCGTCGACGGCCATATGTCTTTACATATACTGTAGATAATTTGTTATTACATTTAAAGATAAAAATCATATTAAAATTTTCCACAAGTATTCTCAATAAGCTATAATTATACAATGGTATAGTCACATTTGTTTATTATAAATATTCAAAATAAAATATTTCAACCGTGTCAAGACCACTCATAAATGTTTTTATATTTTATTCTTTAATATAGCGGGTATGGTATGGGTATGTAAAGTTGAAAAGGATTTTTATTTAAATTAAATTTCGATTTTAATAACAATTCTTTTTAACTTCAGGCAGAGGGCACTACCGTTCCCCATTTTCCGTAGAATCTTTGAAACATTGCATGATGAGCAGCAGAACTCAACGCCGCTCCGCCTCCTTGTCAGAGCGGGGAAAGGAAAATATTAAATATTTCACTCCCCCAAATAAGAATCTAAGCCACACCCTTGCGCCACCGGGCCACGACCGCCTCAACTTTTTATTTTTCCATACAACTTGGTTACTTATTTTATACGTAAGTTGTTTAAGCGGTGCAAGTGCAACAAAAATGTGACGGTGTCCTTAAAAGGGTATTTGCCTTTTGCTCTATATTCAAAGACCTAGTATTAACGTCAAAATTACGCGACACTTTAACCAGAACAATTAGATCTCACGTCTCACTTAACACCTAAACGAAGCCTAGAAATCCTTTGTACGTCGCAAAGCAGTTTTCTGCTTAAAATCTGGAGAGTAGGTATGACATTTTTCTAGGAGCTATGCTATAAATTTTTTCTCAATTATTTAATTCTAGAACATATATTCCGCATGTAGCAGGGTAGCGGAGCAAACCTGGTGTTAAGACACTCCGCTGCCCACTTTCCGCCGAATTCTAGAAGCAACGCGTCTTGAGTGGCGAAACTGAAACACCGCGCTTTCCCTCGACACTAGAGCAAAGGAATGAAAATATTAAATATTCCACTTCCTCGAATAAAAATCAAATCCACAAGCTGTCGCTTTTACTTTGTTTAAATGTTAAATAGGACGTTTCCAATTCATCAGTCAGTTAAACGTCAAAGAGAATTTACTTTAGAAGCAAACAGTTCATAAGTATAAACAGAACAAAAACGAATTAGATCAAATCGAGTGAGTAACAAATAAATAATCCAGTTCGTGGATCTCGTCACAAATCAACGTAATCGCCATCAACTTGACGAGCAGTTTATCTAATCGAAATGTCTGTTTGGGGGTCCATTCCGTCACCCGTCTCCGGAGGCCGTGAATCATTGGTGTCTACCGAAATAAATGTTTGTAGCTTACTATTATTATTTATTATATATGTATGTAGTAATTTGTTTTTAGTCTATATAAATCAGCTTTACGCTGTATCCCGCACACAGCTGGGTAGGCAGAGGGATCCTAGTGTTAAGACACTCCGTTCCCCACTTTCAACCGAATTCTGGAGGCGTTGCGCGTTGAATGGCAGAGAACTCAACGCCGCGCTTTACCCTCGACACCAGAGTGAAGAAATGGAAATTTAAGTAAATATTTCATCTCCTCGGGTGGGGATCGAACCCACAACCAGTCGATTTTACAGTCACACTTCGTCACTGCACCACGACTGGCCTCTTTATCTTTTCTTATCTTTTTATTCTATATCTTTTATAGAAATATATATATATATTGGATAAATAGAGCTACATGTTTTATTATATATGAAAATTGGATTAGATTTTTTTTATATACTCAACTCAAATCAAAAAAAATATGAGGCCGTCTTAGCAGTTCTGCCACTCAAAAAAAAATCTTCGTTATCCACTTTCCTCGAAAAATTCAACGGAAAGTGAGAGCGAAGTATCGTAACACTAGGTTTCCTCTCCCTACCCTGCTGAATGCGGAATACAGCGTGAAGCTAATTTTTTTTTATAAATTTAAAAAGAACAACCTTCTTGTTTTGTTAATTTATAGCTCATAAAACCACGTCTCGCAGATTAGAAAAAGCTTTCCAAACGCTCATTCACCCGTCGCCGTTCGTAACTAATCTCCAAATAGAGCCCCTATTCCGTGGTAACCGTCGCCGTGACGTCAAACGGCTGTGGAACAATAATTCCGTGCAGGAAAGCCGCTAACGTCGTTACCGCCGCAGCGCCTCCAACGGAAGTTGCTCACAAACAGTTCCTCTTGCTGTGAACGGTTTTCAGTTTTGTATATATATATACATATATATATATAGCTAAGTGAATATAGTTTGACTATTTGTTAATATTTCTTAAGGTTTTCCTTTTTTGTTTATTTCAAAATAGATCATTAATTTTCGCGCGTGATTTCGCCTGCTTTTTTTATTGAATATTTATATTATTTAAGTGTATATTGATTTTATAAAAAAATAATAATTGCGGAAATTGTTGTATTTAATAAAAAAAATTGTTTGTTATTTTGAAAGAAACAAAATATTAAATATAGACTACTTCAATTTGGTTTATATGTAATAGATTTAAGTTAAAAAGAAAAAAAAATGTCTATGTTTAAAACACTATACCTCATGTTAATAATTAGTTTAACTAAACGTTTACTTTGAGGTTTTATTTTATATTTCGTACATTTATATAATTTATATTAAACAAGATAATAAATTAAATGTTAATTTTATGATTATGTACTTTGTAAATGATAAATTAATATAAATAAACTACTAATAGTTAATTAAATACAATATACTTTTATGTATACTATATATCTTTTTAAACATTTTTAAAGTGTTAATCTACACTTAGGAAAGAAAAACACTTATTTAGAAAACGTATAAAAATGTGAACGTAGCGGGACTCGAACCCGCGCCTCCTGGAAACCGAACAGGTTTAGTTGTCAGAGGGCCTAAATAAGTATGCTGTATATCTCTTTGGCAAAAGTCTCATCCACTTAAATGGTCTACACTCTCGCCTACTGTTGACTCTGATTTTCGCAATTCCCGCAGTCACTACTTCCGTAACCTATTAAACCACTTTATATAGATTGCCCTCTTACTGTGACACGATAAATAAACCATCTTTTGATAGAGATTTTTTAAAGCCAATTTCGAAATGAAAACTTTAGATGAAAATGTTCAATGATTTTGGCAATTGTAAAGTATTTAATACTTATTTATTGTTATTTCCTTGTTGTTTATTTAACTCTAGGCAGGCAGGGGGAACCTAATGTTAAGACATTCCCCTCTACATTTTCCGCCCAATTTTATTGATTCAATGCCGCGCTTTGTCTTGTTACCAGAGACAAGGGTGGATGGATGGGTGGTTGGGTGGACCCTCTGCTGCTGCGCCACGATGGACTCAACATAACCAAGATATTTTTTTATTTTATATGAACTATGAACATAAAAATTATAAAAATCAACTATTTAAAATATAAACACGAAATCTGTTAAATGCATTGGTATTTTTATTAAATTTTATCTTTGGTAATCACTAAAACATCAAAGAGATATCATTTATATCAAAAACTTGATTATATGCGGAGGAGAACACTGAACAACATAGGTACATACATACAAGTAATACGAAACTCTTAGTAAAATTTTTGTCACATTTTATAGTTTTTTACTTTTTATGTGATAAAAGTTTTAAATTCACTGAAAGCCGTTTCAAATTAAGCTTGTTGTAAACTCGAAATTGCTAAAGTATCAAACAATTGAACAAAAATAAATCAAATCAAATAAATCAGCTTCACGCTGTATCCCGCACACAGCGGGGTAGGCAGAGGGAACCTAGTATTAAGACACTCCGTTGAGTGGCAGAAAATTCAACGCCGCGCTTTACCTCGACACCAGAGCGAAGAAATGGAAATTTAAGTAAATATTTCATCTCCTCGGGTGGGGATCGAACCCACAACCAGTCGGTTTTACAGTCACATTTTGTGCCACTGCGCCTCGACTGGCCTCAACAAATTGAACACATTCATATATGTAGAGTAACTCTTAAGGGCATATTCTTATTTAAAATAAGAAATATTATAGCATTATAGAGTATTTGAGGGTAATGTGACCTAGTGGCCAGCACCTGGCTGTAAACGTGATGGTTTATGATTGACAAAGCGCGAATAAGTTCTGCCACTCAATAGTTCCTCGAAAATTAGAGAATTAGAAAGTGAAAAACGGAGATGTATTTACATTAGATTTTCTCTGTCCTGTAATATATAGCGGGACAAACAGTGAAGCTAAAAAATAAAAAATATTGACTTCAAATCTTACACTGGCACATACTTACATATATACACACACACATATATATATATATATATATATATATATATATATATATATACGAAATATTGATAAACTACAGTTTTAATGAATACATTAAAGGATTTATTAATTTTACAAATATGCCGATCATTTATATGCCAACTAATAATACAATAAGTGTTTGTCTATTTGTGTTGTTTAATGGAAATCTGCTTAACGCTATTAATTTACGTTACACGTTACGTTCGATATGCAAAAGCATTTGCAATATATTTATGTAATTATTTAATCTAATCATGTTTACCTTTAATTAGGTACAATCAACATTTAATTTGTTAACTGTAAAAGACTGATTTACGGTTTAAATCTTCTTTTTTAAGGATTCAAGTAAAAAAAATAATTTGGAAACATTAATTTTTCATATTCAAATGTACTTGTCTTTGTTTTATTTAGCGGAGTATCTTAACGCTAAGCCTCCTTTGCTTATCCTGCTACATTTCTGTTGTCCAGGTTAATATACCCGGAAAATATCTTCAGGGACAGAAATTAAAAGTTGGTAAAATCTAATTTTAAACTTATTTGCTGGAAACAACCGTATTGTTTTGAGTTATATCATTTCTTACGTGATCCAAATATCTCTCTACAAATAGTTTTAAATTAAATAACAAAGGATGCACACTAAGAATAGTCATTCGTTAACGAAATCAGATTTTCGCCGTTTACTTAATTCAACTGCGCTTTTAACAAACAAACATGGACAAACACAATCTGGTCTCTTTGTTCTGTAACTTAACACCAGTACTGCTTTTTGAGATAAGTTTTAAAAGATACTTTGAAAAGTTAATGTGCGAAAAAAATATCTAGAATGTTTCTAGTTTTATAATATGGTTGGTCTAATTTGCAAAGTAAAGATTTGAATTTTTAATGAGATTCAATATTTAAACTACCCTGATTGCGCTAAATACAAGTATGCTAATGACACATAGAACTTAATCGTATGACGACATGTGGCGAGGGATGTGTACATCGGCAATCCAACTCTAATTAAATCATATCCAAAAACAACAACAACATTAAACGACCCAATGATCATAAACCCGCTACCGACTTTAAAAGGTTCCTTCCCTCCACCAGTTAAGATAAAACAAAAAATATATTATACTTGAGGCCCTCGTAGCGCAGTGCGACTATGAACGCTACGCTTCGATATCCATTTAAGGGATTGAAATATTTAATATTTTCCTTTCGTCTCTTAGGTAACGAGGTGAAGCGCAACGTTGAGTTCCGCTACTCAACACGCTTTGCCTTGAGAAATTCGTAGTGTCCTAACACTAGGTTTCTAGATTTCACCTGCCTGAAAATACCTATTTATATATTAAACTGTACCTATTTATTTGCAAAGTGCTTACGTACTATAAACAGAACACAACTCTTATTGTAATTTTACAATTTCGAAATTCGTGTTTTCAAGCCTGTCATCCACATATACGCTGCGTTTTTTGTGGTTTACCATATTTTTAAATAATATAACGTATTGAAAAAAGATTTTAAGATAATAATTTATCAAAATAGTTTTAAATAATCTTTTAAGTTAGTAATTCTCTCGTAAAATAAAAATGTATTTCACGTTTCATTTGTATATGTAAGTCACGCTGTATCCCGCACACAGCAGGGTGGCAGAGGGAGCCTAGTGTTAAGACACTCCGTTCCCCGCTTTCTGGAGGCATTGCGTGTCGAGTGGCAGAACTCAACGCCGCAATATAATTTTGAATCACAACAAATAATACGACAATTGTTTCTTAACGACCTAACTCCACAGAAAGTTGCGTGTACTCGAGTCCTTGTACTATTTTAATACATGACGCAGTTTTCCCTTGTATAAATGAGTCGGAAATGAATAGTCTATTTTTTTATAGCGTAATCCTAAATAATTTTATATAAGAGTTTGTAATGAAATGTAGTTAATTTTTTTATTGCCATATATTTTACAGTTCCTTGTATGTCTAGATATTTTTTTTTAAAATGTCTGGCTATTGAATAAAATAACATAAATTAAAAAAAAACTAATATAACTCACCTGTCCTAATCTGGCATCAGAGCTGACCGTGTAGACGCCGCATTCGGTGACGTCTTCCGGTTTGTCTGATGGTGTGGTCCGTCGCCAGCACGCCGCGCATACAGCCACCAGCACTCCACAAAGCGTTGCACTGATATAGAAATATATTTTGTTAAAATTATATTATTATATTAGAGGCCAGTGGTGGCGCAGGAGCACAAAGTGTGACTGTAAAATAGACTGGTTGTGGGTTTGAGGCAAAAAAATATTTATTTACATTTAATATTTATATTTCTTCGCTCAGGTGTGGAGGCAAAGCGCGGCGTTGAGTTTCGTCACACTACACGCAACGCCTTTAGAACTTGAAGGAAATTGAGGAACGGAGTGTCTTAAAACTAGGTTCCCTTTGCCTACCCTGCTATGTGCGGATATTCCTCACAGCGTGAAGCTGATTTATTTATTTTTTGTTGTAAAATACATAATAAAAATAAACATTTAAAATATTAATTTTATAAAAGTGGAGTTATCTCTATAAGAGATCTCCTCCAGCCAGTGGTAGGTAGTAAATGAGTGGCAATTACAATACTGTATTAATTATATACAGATTTTTTTTCAAAGAGGATTACAGGTTTTATATAAAAAACTACTGTTAAATAAATATTTTTATATATATTTCAAAATATATTTTTTTCTGTTTCATCGCAGATAATCGTTATAATATAACCGGATGAATGACTAATTAATAAAAGTTCAAACATCCACGGAAAAGTCTTTTGTCAATATTGTTTTTTTTTTATTTTCCAAAGGTCGCTAAATAAATCAATGTTTTCTAGGTAATTTAAAACGAACCTGCATGCAAACGGGACAACGGCTTTCCTTCCGGCTCCGAAAATGCAAATACGCCATTCGCCAAAATCCATTGAACGTTTTAACAACGAAATAGTCAAAAATATATACGAGAACACTGTTATTTACAATGTTGGTAAACGGAAATAGATAGATATACCAATAATAGTATAAATTTTCCAAATGATTACTTAAACTATTTTCACTTTCACGCCGTATCCCGCGTTTAGCAGAGTAGTAGGTAGGGTAGGTAGAGTTAAGACACTCCATTTACAACTTACCGCCGAACTTTCAGGGCATTGTGTGTTGAATGGCGAAACTCGACGTCGCGCTTTGCCTTGTTCCAAAGCGAAGAAATGGAAATCTTAATAAATAATAAATAAAAAATATTCCATCGAGTGGGGATCGAACCCACAACCATCGCGCTTCCACTCACAATCGCGCCACGACGGCCTCAAAGTATCAAACGCAATTTATATGAAAGGTACACATGTCGTGTTTATATTCGATCTGATAAAGACTATATTAATTCATGAAATATATTAAAACGCATCACTATTCAAACCTATTACTTTGTAAATGTCAAACGGTGACAGTTTGTTCGCGCCAATATGGAGTAGTTTAGATGAACCATTTAAATTAAATGGCGGATAGAAGAAAATATAAATAAGTGTTGTCTCAAGATGCTAGGAATATGCTAATATATACTATAAGACGAATTTTAGGTCAGTCATGGTGCAGGGATACAAACGTGTGACTGTAAACGCCACAGGTTGTGAGTTCAAATGCCTATTCGAAAAAATTTAAACATTTAACATTTTCATTTGTTTCGCTCTGGTAAGCGCGGTGTTAAGTTTCGCCATTAACAATAAAGCCTTCAGAATGAGCAACTGAAGTGTTTTACTAGGAACAGTGGTCTTAACACTAGGTTCCCAGGTTACATCTGCCTTCCCCTGCTTTTTGTGGGACACAACGTAAAGCTAAAAAAAGATGAATACATGAGTATTTATGTCATAACATTTCTTACATTTCAAATTTCTTAAAAACAATAAACATTCCACGAAACCTTAACAATACAAATAATTTTACTTTTTGGTTTTCCGTTGAAATATATTAACTTTAATACACAACAACACACGATTACATTCAGATCAGTCACTCTTTCTACACATGAAATACTTTTCAATGGAACATAACCCTGTTTTTCCATTAAAAAATTAACCTTACTATTGTAAGTTCGTGTGCTAGCAATCTACTTAACGGTGTAATAAATTTAATCCGTACTTTCTTCCGCGCTAAACCGTCACAGGATACACGTAGAGGTAGCTCAAAGACGTAGCTAAAATTGTCTAGATTCTAGATTATACAAAACGTGACGTAAATATATGTTTAATACAGAGTTTCAGCTGTTTAAAGTTAATGCTCTCAAAGTTGGAGCACTATTTTATATGAAATGATTTCATTTGTAGAATTAATGTATGATATTATTTATATGATGTATATGAGGCCAGTCGTGGCGCAGCGGCACAAAGTGTGACTGTAAATCGACTGGTTGTGGGTTCGATCCCCACTCGAGGAGATGAAATATTTACTTAAATTTATATTTCCATTCCTTCGCTCTGGTGTCGAGGCTAAGCGCGGCGTTGAATTTTGCCACTCAACACGCAATGCCTCCAGAATTCGGCAGAAAGTGGGGAACGGACTTCTTAACTTTCTTAACACTAGGTTCCCTCTGCCTAACCTACTATGTGCGGGATACAGCGTGAAGCTGATATATACTTGAGATCAAGATTTGTGATACTTTTTAGAGATTCTGCTTTAAATGTAAAATTTTGTAGCTATAATTATTTCTATTATAATTTAGTCGAAGCCAGCCGTAGTGCAGGGGAACAAGCGTCTGACTGTAAATTCGGTAGCTTGTGGGTTCGATTCTCGCTTGAGGACCATCTATAGGTAATTGTAATAAAATAGGAACAGAGCGGTGTCTGTACATTTAAGATATATAAGAAAAAATATAATTGAAAGTCTTTAATAATGTAATAAAAACTAAAACATTATTTTTTTTTAATTTTTGTCTGCTAGTCTGTGCGTTTGTTCACGCTTATTTCTGAAATGACCTACTTAACATATTAAATGCAGTTTTCACGGTTGGAATCTGGCAACCTTCTCTTAACATTTAGTGTTGGTTTTATTACTATCGTTTTCACAAATAAAAAAATTAAGTCAATATAAAAAAATCCATACGGCCAATATTGTTACAAAATAAGTGTTTTATTGAATTGGTCAATTTATATAACATTTAAAGATTATATTAAGGCACGGTAAGATTTATGTAACAATGTATGGATTTTGTATTTAAAATGATAATGTTATTGGATAATGAAAGTAGTTCGGATGAGAAAAAAATAATCGTGTATTCCAAGCGAAAGAAACCACGCGGAGGCCACTAGTATTGAATATTTTCATTTCTTCGCTCTGGTGGTGAGGCAAAACGTTGCGTTGAACTCCGCCATCCAAAACGGAACTGAGCGGAGTGTCCTGACACTACGCTCCCTCTGACTACCCTTCTACATGTAGAATATAGTGTGAAGTTGAAAAAAAAAGTAAGTTAAGTTTGTTGTAATTATTTTAATTACTGAGTCGCTTAATCCCTACAAGCTCTCAGCTCGGTCGGTCCCAACTGTGCCCCCAACTTTTCATTCTATTCAAATTTTTAAAGGCGCTTTTTACCAAAGTTTTCCTTACTGGGAAGCAATTTATCCAAACCTTGATCGCCCTTATACGTGTTCACTGCACAAACTGAGAACTGCGTATACCTACTGTAATAGGCCATTCTATTAGTTGATGATTATTGTGTCTATATTCTTAAATAAATCTCCACATGTTTAAGCTTGAAGGTGTTTCTTAAAGATTTTTATAGCACCATCTTATTTTTGTAATATTTTTCCTATAGATAAACGAAACCAACTCTCCGTTCTGATAAAAAAAAAACGATCTACTTCCTGTAAAATATCTATTAAAACGAATACTTTCCAAGATATATTCTGGTTTTTTGTACTCTTTCATACTATTAAATTAAAAAATCTTCGTAGAATTTGTCCGTATCTACACTAAAAGAGTTCGCATCTAGCCGTCCTTAAGCCCATCAATTGATATTCATGTTGGCAAAGGTCGCTGAGTTAAGAGGCCAGTAATGGAGGATCTTAACCTTTTCACCTTTTTACGAAGTTTCGCCGAGATGTTTATCTTATTGAGCGTTTTGTAAGGCAAAAACATGATCTAGGACTAAATGAGGTACAGATTGATGCCTATTGAAAAATATGCCCTATATTTTTTAAAGACACTCCCTACTTTACTTCGAATTTTTGAGGCATTGTGTGTTGAGTGGCGGAACTCAATGCTGTGTTTAAAGGCACTTTTTACAACAGCGAGTAAATGATAAATAATAATTCATTCCGCTAAGTGGGAATCGAACTACAACTTTACTGACCGACTGTCTATAATTTGTTCATATAATCTAAACTGAATGAGGAAAATGTAAACCATAAAAGCGTCAAGCATGATAAGCGTATAGGACATATATTTTGCTTTTGTTTGTAATCCTAACAATAAGAAAGTTACATTCAAATAAAAGTATTTTCTCGCCATCTATTATATACAGATATCTTTAAATATACAATTATGGTTAAAACAATTAATTAGAAGCCAGTGCGGTTTTCATATGCTCATCCTGCTATACATTTTTCTTTAGAAATATACTTTTTTATGCCTCCTCTCTATATTTATACCTGTGTTGCCAGACGTCCCTATTTTGGCGGGACGCCCCGTCCGATTTTTAGCCTAAAAATTTTATGTGCCGATCGGGACATCGTCCCACTATTCACGGATTATTCCAAGTACTGTGAGGAATTTTCTTCTAATACTTTAAGATTTTAATTAGGCACTAATAATTTCATGTCATTCTGAAGACTCTTTCACCATTGAAAGGTTTATTTATACCCCATTTTTATCCAGTTTCTGGTGAAAAAATCCCACTTTTTTACTTAAAATGTTCAAAAATCCCGCTTTTCACCAAGAGAAAATCTGGCATCGCTGATTTATACGTACTAGAAATAATTAACTATAATAATACTATTAGAGGTAAAGAATATGAGGTTGGAAAACATACATTACGCTTATTATTTCTATAGATATATAGCATAATTTAAAGTAGTTTTGTTGTTACGCTTCTATAGAGTGGGTCAACAAAGTCATTATATCATTTTCTTCCTTTGTCCGTTAAATATGTAACGTTTCACGGCGCGTTATTTGCTTAATAAACGAGTGAATTGCAAAATGATTATAGTAATAATGTTTAATCTTTTTATTGTTATCTAATTATTTACTCGTAGAGTTTAGTTGTATGCCTTGCGGGGTAATCGGGGCGAACAGAGAGCCAAACGCTACGGTCTCTGCCATTAGCGTAACTAAAGATATTTTCTGGGAGGCCTGGACTTTGGATATGAACTATAATGTTCGTGTAAATGTTATTTTTTTTTATTTTTATGGGCAAATTTCACCACCAGACCATTCTGGAGTGGGCACGGCCCACCTGGAGCCCCCATGGCCCCTGCAAAACTCTTTAACCTCGTCCACTCTGATCAACCTCGCCCGGGGGCCCTCATGCTTTTGCTCATGTATTGAAAATAAATAAAATGGAAAATATGTAATCTAAAAAATATATTAGTTAATATTTTTTTACAAATATAAATAATTATTTTCATTATTTTGTCATTATAGCAAAATCATTGTTTCCTTATATTCTCCAATATATAAATCACATTATTTATTAGAAAAAAATTTAAACATTCAGGATATTTTCTCTTGTGTCTTAATAATTCTTGATATATAGGTCAATGCGGACAATTAGTCCATGCAAATATGATTGTTTAAAGTTCTCACACGTCAAGTTGAGCTCGTATCACTGGTAACGGAGTTCCCCCGGGGGCTTAAAGTTTAGGAACTTTTGGCATAATTGGTAACTTATAAGCTGAACTTACGTTATTGTATGTGGGTTTCGCTTATTAAAAAATGATATCGCTGAATTCTACTCAATGACGCCGTCGTGGCGCAGGGGCACAAGAGCCTGACTGTAACGCGACAGTTGTGAGTTCGATCCCCACTCGAGGGTGGATTATTTTCATTTCTTCGCTCTGGCTCCTGGCACTGTGTTGACTTCCGCCATTTAATACGCAATGTCTGGACAAGGATAGGCATAGGGAACCTAGTGCTAAGACATTCAATTCCCTTATTCTCTTATAAAGGAATGGAGTGTCTTAGCACTAGGTGCCCTATATTTCTCATAACGAATAATAATACATCTATTATTCGTTATGATAAATTAATTTATAACCTATCCTAGTATAAACTTATAGCTTATTTACATTAGCTCCTTCCATCATTATCTCGTAACATGCTATGAGTATGATTGTTGTAGTTGGTACCTATAACAAGTTTTCGGAAGTCGAGCTATACCCGTATTGGTAAGCAACTCTGTGGCCGCAGAAATCTCAGCCGGAATTAATGTATGGAAGTTCTGACGAGCTTAATTGATAACTTACCCGGTTCTGGCTGTTTGTTTGTGTGCCGTCAAGTCTGTGTATTATGTGGAATATAATATTATATGAATATTATATAATATAGAAGAGAAATGCTTCGAGAAAAAATTGTTATTTTTTCTGTATATTTATTTATATTTAATTTATTAGTTCTACTATTACATAAATCAAATTAAATAATAACAAAAAAAAACAATTATATAAATCAAATAAATAAATCAGCTTCACGCTGTATCCCGCACACAGCAGGGTAGGCAGAGGGAACCTAGTGTTTTAGACACTCCGTTCCCCACTTTCTGCCGAATTCTGGAGGCATTGCGTGTTGAGTGGCAGAACTCAACGCCGCGCTTAGCCTCGACACAAGAGCGAAGAAATGGAAATATAAATTTAAGTAAATATTTCATCTCCTCGAGTGGGGATCGAACCCACGACCAGTCGGTTTACAGTCACACTTTGTGCCGCTATTATATTAATACTATTAATGTGAAAGTTTGTGAGAATGGATGTCTGTTCAATTTTAACACAAAAACTATGAATGGATTTAGATAAAACTTTACAGCAATATAGATTATACGTCAGATTAACACATAGGATACAAGTTATGTAAAAATGTATGATTTGGCTTTAATTTAATAAATAATATGTTTAAGCGGGCGAAGCCGCGCATAAGTCACTAGTAATTTCTAATTGTAAATTAATTTTAATTGCTATAGGTATACATTTATAAAAAAGGTTTCCAGTTCAGATATTTCATACAGCACAATTTCGAAACTATAGTACGTATTTGCAAATTCGAGAAGTCCCATCATATCGTCGTTCATTGTAGTTTTCAATAAGGTACTTTAAATGAGGTCACTTTCTGGAAACATTAATCTCTGCAATAAACTGCAAATAATGATCCCCTATTGTCCCACAAAAAATAATTCTTACGCGCAATTTTTCCTTATTAGCTAATTTGGAATCGTTACCTATAAAATTATTCATATATTTTTTTATTACATTTTGTTTATTATTTATTGTAATAACATCTGAACGTTTTTCCTGTAAATACAAAAATTAAATATATAGTAATGCAAGGTACCGTACAGCATGTGTTTTACGAGATCTAATTTAAAATTTCTATCCATCTGCTGGTTCCAAATACTTGTCAGTTTCATAAATTTTTATATTTACGATAACCATTTTCCATAACGTGAGTAAGTGTGGCTTTATGGATGTTTTACAAGCGCTGTACGTCTTCCTTGTCAATCATGTCATTTATATGTTTGTAAACATAAACTTATATTTTTATTTTACTATATTTTATGTTTGTTTAGCTAAGTTAGTAGTATTTTGATCGGGAAGAGCGGCGCGAGTAGAATTCTTTCATACAATTGAATACTTGAAGACTTTTGTTGATATCCGCTGTTATAACTGAGATGAAACTTTGTTATTGGTTATTTAAAAGTTTCAGCTATACGTAACTATTTCTATACAGAAGTTTGACAGATCATATTTATTGCAGACTATGCAGTTTCATCTAACGAGATAGTTTACTGCAGATTGTCCTAAATTCATTCAATTTACCTTCTACAGTAGAGTAGTCGCAAAAACTGACCTTACAAAGAATATATTGACAGTGTAATGTGTCGCCTCTGACGTCTGTACGACGTCGGGGCGGGTGTGGTTGTAGTAGTGTTTCGCGTGGGCGACGGCCGCCACGGCGGCTATCCGTTGAGAGCTACCCATCGCCCAGCCGAGCGGGCTGCGCTGCGCGGCCGCGCTCGCCACCGCCAGCAGCACCAGCAGCGCCAGCGAGCCACAGCCGCACCACGCGGCGCCGCCTGCGCGACTGCCGCCACTACGAACCGTGCTCTTTTCTCAAATTCTTTTTTTTTTTTAATCTCGCAACAGCTTCACCAGCGAGGCATTCTTTTCAGCCAGTGATTTCGGCCGGATCAGCTTGGCTTCGATATCGATATCTTTGGGCGCATCTGTCGACAATCAAAAATCATCATTTAATAACAATCGAAATCCGTTCGTATTGTTTTCGCGTGTATTCAAAAAAAGTGCCGTTACAGTGAAAATTTTTCAAATTAGTTTCAGTCCGTTTCATTTCTGAGCGTGAAATAAGAGTGTTTCAATGTAGAGGGATGCGTGATTAAACTGTAAAGCGAGTTAGAATCGCTCGGTCGTTTTAAGAGAACAACAATAATTCTAATTAAATATCTTCATTTGGGATTCCGCGCCGGTCGCGATTACTACACGAATACATTTAGCGAGCGTCGCGGCAACTTCGCAATATCGTTGTTATTAATGATCAGCTAATTAGTCTTACTGCTCTCTCTCTCTCTCTTTATTGGAGACGTTATTATTAAACGTATCCTACAATATTTGACGTCTCTGATATTTCTACATTATTTATAATTATAGTACATAAATTTTTCTGTGTTATTTGCCTTATTCTTAATAGTTACGGCCCGTCGTGGCGCAGAAGCACAAGCGTGCTGTAACCGCGACTCATGTGAGTTCGATTTCCAGTCGTGCAAATGAAATATTTGATATTTTCATTTCCCCGCTCTAGTAACGCGCGGTGTTGAGTTCCGTAATTTAACAAGAAATGCCCCATGGATCTGGTTTTCTTTTGAAGATTCAATACTTCTGTTCCCTACACCATTACTATTTGACTTGACTATGTATTAAAAGTTCTTAAATATTGCTTGCAAATTAGTAAATTCGAAATTTTCTATATAAATCCAATTTAAAGTACTATATATTTAATTATTCTTCATTTATTGAATTACATCAATTTGTTATAATAATATTATTTATTGAATTCAATTCTACATCACTACCGCATACTTGGTGTATATTGGTGAAATAGTCACTTCCATATAATATAATACGTTTCACCAAAACTTTCGCATTTTAAAGCTCTCTTTAAAATATAAGGGGAAGTAGATAGACTCTTTAAACATCCGTGGCTTTCAAACAGCTATCAGGAACAAGATTTTCCTTTTCAAAGGAGTAATATTATATTACAAAACGACATTTGGAATTCGTTTGTGAATGTTTAAATAGATATAACAAGAGCCGGCGGTTTTCTAAAGCCGAATAAGATTTGCTAATTATTATATATTGTTATACTATTGCATAATTTTTTAGTATTATAGAAATAATTAAAAAATTTTATAACAATATTTTTTTTTTATCAGCTTCACGGAAAGTCAGCGGGAACCTGGAAACTTTAGACACTTGTTCCCCACTTTCCGTTGAGTCGCGTAACTCAACGCCCCGCTTTGCCTCGACATCGGGAATCAAACCGACAATCAGTTGCGTTTCTAGTCACACACTTGTGCCCCTGAGCCACGACTGGCCTCAAGTATATTTATATAAGTAGTGTTATTAATTTTATTTTATATTGTACACTATTTCAAATATTTCGAAAACTAAAAAATATTTAATAATTAATTTCAAAAGTTTATGGTCAAGTTCATGAATTAGACCATCACAGGCTGTACCGTCCCATAAAAGCTCAACTAATTTACTTCCTGAGTTACTATGTAATAGAGGAATATATGGTCATATTCTCTCGTAGCAAACGAAAGCTCAGTCATTTTACGATGTCAACAAAAATTGTAGTCCCGGCCGAATTATATTTTTTTAAGTTTCCAAAGAAATTTCTATTAAAACGCGTTTTTAATATTGATAATATACCTATTTATCATTACCAAATTCTACTAATTTAAATCGGAATTTAACTTAAGTAATAATAAAAAAACCATATATATTTAAATACAATCTAATAAAGTATATCAATGTCAATACCTGCAAAAGACATACATTCACATACACATCAAAACTTTTACGTCACTTACTTAACTTTTTTACTTAACAACGATAAACAAAAGTTGTAGTTTTAATATGAAAGTTGGAACACAAAGCGTAACGCGGGAAACTTTCACCGGGCGGGAAGTACGTCCCGCTCCTTTGACAACCGAGGCCCGAGTGATACTAGCCTCCCACCCCCAAAGCAACCAAGCACCAACATTCCGTGCCACCAACCCCCTATCCATCAAATATACGTATTATTAACAGATAAGTGACCGACGGACAGAAATAGAAACGTAAAATCCTAAAATAGAATTTCCATACCAAAATGTTAAATGTATTAACGTATTAAAAAAACTAGTGCTTGCGTGTGTCTTCGTCTGTGTAGATTTCAAAATTCATCAACCCCTTAATATATATTATTTTTTAACCTTTTATAGGTGATATTAATGTAATTTAATATTACCTTTGCGTATGTATTTAATTTGAAGTTCATTGTAAAATCTTATTTTTTTTTAATTTAATAAAAATATGAAATATTAAATAATTAAAGTACATGAATCTCTCCCTGCTTGAAAACCTGAAATTGGATAAGTTGAGCTATGGATAATATCAAAAATGAAGGAGTTTAAAATGTGAAACTATCTATAGACTTTAGTGTTAATTTAACGTGTTAAACTTTTATGCGGATATTCTATTTGATTCTCCAGTCTTCGTAGAACTCTATTTTTTTTGTTTCAAAGTACTTTTTTTTTAATAATTGATTTATTTCAGTTTTTATTAAATTTGTTTGAAATCAAAACCTTCAAATAAATGAAATAAAAAAAAATATATTATCTCTGACCTAATAGATTTTTTTACTCGGACATAATAAAGAAAATACAGCAAAATATATATAATAAATTATGATACAATTCTTTATTATTTTTCATCGAATCTATTACTTTTTTATAAGAACCTGTTCTTACACCATTACAAATGATATAATTCTTATTCTTATATTATAATATAACATACTTATACATGGAAGTTCTAACAAAACAACCGCAAATGCAGGCGAAACCTATAATTTTGAGCGCAATTGGCCCAACTCTGCTTCCGAACTCTGTTGTCTGTGGCCGTTCCCCACGCCGCAAGGTACGTACGTTTTCCTTAATAGTATATTATCACGCTATTTTCAACCTTAACCCTAGGCCGTTTAAAGGCTAATGTTACTCGTGCCCTTCGTAATCTCGTTTTGAACGATTTTATACCCTATGGTGCAATTTCTTGTACGTTTTGTTTTTTGATCGATGTCGGTTCGATACGAAATCAGAAATACGTAAATATTGTGTGTGATTAAACGAGGTTGTGAATATTATCCGTTATTTTATTTTATTACATCTTGAGGTCAGTGGTGGCGCAAGGAAAAGGTGTGACTGTGAAATCGACTGGTTGTGGGTTCGATCCCCACTCGAGGAGGAAATGAAATGTTTATTTAAATTAATATTTTCATATTTTCGCTCTGGATTTAAGGCAAAGTGCAGAGTTGAGTTCCGCCACTTAACACGCAATGCCTCCAGAATTTGGCGGAAAGTGGGGAACGGAGTGTCGTAACCTAACGTAAAGGTTCCGTCTGTCTACCCTGCTGTGTGAGGGATATAACGTTAAGCTAATTTGATTTTTATATCTTGTAAATTATATAATATTTAAGTCTGTGTTTAAATTATATTGTGTTTGTTTAGACACCGTTTAATAGAGTACATATTTAAGCAAGAGCTACCTCGCGATGTAAAAACGTTCTAAATGTTTGTTTTGAACACTTTTTATATGTTTGCACTATTTTAGATTATGATAACATATTGCTTAGTGTTGTTATTTCTATTTGAACTGTAACTTAAAAAAATTGTTATTAAACATTGAAATTAATTTAGTTTTTCATAAAAAAAAGACTACATTAACGTAAAGTAAAGTCCTCTAATTAAAATAGGTTTTATACTTAACAAAGTTAAAAAAGCTTGAAACATTTTCTAAGCACTAAGCACTAAACGTAAGCTATACGGTGTCAGTAGAAAAATAAAAAAAAATCGGTCAGAGAGGATTTTTATTTAATTTTACTTCCCGCTGTCTTAGATTTAAAATTAACAATATATTTCTAACATAAATACAATTTCTTTCAAATCTGTTTAGATTTCTTTGTGTCTCATAACCATTGTTACTTTATAATTACTTATTTTCAGCGAAACTATAAGTTTATTATTTTTTCAAAAAGTGATATTAATACAAAAAGCTCTAATAATTAAAGATTAAAACATAATCTATCTACCTAATACATACATATATTAAATATAAACCCGAATTAAAACATAAAAAAATAAAACTCAGCTTCACGCTATATCCCGCACACAGCAGGATAAGCTCTCCATTCTCCACTTTCCGGCAAATTCTGGAATCATTGCGTGTTAAGTGGCGGTAACTTAACGCCGTGCTTTGCCCATACACCAAAGCTTAGATATAAATATAAATAAATATTTAATTTCCTCGAGTCGGGATCGAACTCACAACCAGTCGCGTTTACAATCACGCTTTGTGCCTCTGCACCACGGTTGACCTCTAAAGAAGATTTAGTCCACGTAACCATACATCATGTCAGTATACGATTATCATTTTCAAATTTCTCTTCTGTAATACAGTGTATTTCTCATGCCAGTCAGTTTTTGCGAGCCATTGTGAGGACTTCGAGCTCATTTATTTGACGACTGACATCATATTTTGACATTTTCTTTCTGTGGAACACATTTTTTTTTCGATGAAAAATTGAATGTGCGTAAAGTAGAGCTTTTTATGATTTTTTTGGTATTTTATGTTCAATTTAATCAAGGAGGTCGTCGTGGCGAAGGGGCGTGCGACTGTGTCGCGACGGTTGTGAGTTCGATTCTAACTCGGGGAAACAATTATTATTATTATTAATATTTTGGTTATTATATATTAATATTTTGGTTTCTTCGCAAAATCGCGGCGTTGAGTTCGGCCACTCAACACACAATGCCTCGAAAATATATCTGTAATGGAGTGTCTTAACATTATGTTCCGTTCTGTCTGCCCTGTTATATGCAGGATACTGCGTGAAACTGAGAAAAAAAATATCAAATAGTATATTTCCACGCGATATTTCAGTAAACGGTAATGATGATAATGTAATAAAGCTGTCGCCATCTGGCGCAGTTGACGTGTGCCAAACTAAACGCGATGGGTTTGGGTTTAGTCTGAATCTCGATAATAGTATATAAAACATTCACTCATACGAAATTAGCATCTGAGTGCACCTTTAAGTGTAATCGGCGTCATTTAGTTACATGTTTCTTGGCTCTTCTTATTAATATGCATTTATACAAAGTAATATTATTTATGGCTTACTGAAACATATAATGTATATAAAAAAAATATATAGAGGCCCAGTCGTGGAGCAAGAACACAAGCGTATGATTGTAAACACGACAGGTTATGGGTTCGATTCGATCTCGAGAAAATTAAATATTCAATATTTTAATTTCTTTGCTCTGGTGTCGAGACAAAGCGCAGCTCTCATTTACGCCACTCAACACGTATTGCCTTCAGAAATTGGCGGAATGTGGAGAGCAAAGTGTCTTAACTATAGGCCCCCTCCGCCTACCGTGCTACATACATACATGCGGGATACAGTGTGACAGCTGACAAAAAAAATTGAAAGAAACAGTTTCGATCAACTTACACTGAAAATCTCTCTCTACTCGTGTCGTCTGTCAAACGCAGCGCTAAGATTGATGATCTAGACGTTTTGTAAATTGTAACTAGGAACTAGCAGTATTTACTATTCTTTTTTTTTCAGTAAATAAATCAGCTTCCCGCTTTATCCCGCGTACAACGGGATACGCAGGGGGAACCTAGTATTATGCACTCCGTTCCCCCTTTTCCGCCGAAGTATTTTCCTCGACAAAAGAGCGAAGAAATAAAAGTATAAATGTAAATAAATATTTCATTTCCTCGAGTGGGGATCGAACTCACAACCAGTCGATTTCATTGGCTAGCTTCTTTTTATATTTGGTTATATAGACCTACATATTTAATTAAGAAACATTTTGAATTTCGCGACGGTCGTTACTTACAGTCAGTCATTCACAGTAAAATTCTTAACTTAGCTTTTTAGCTGGATTTTATGTCAATAGATTCTCTTTGCCTAAATAAGTTAAATGAAATGCACAAGAATTATTTCTTTATTGCTCGAATTGAAATATAATCTATTATTAACTACGAAAAAATGGCAAGGTAAGTAGTCTATGCAAAATTTGAGGCCAATCGTAGCAAAACGGAGGTGTATTGACCACAGTTTCGCATCAGGAACCGTGGACCGCGGTAACAATGGTCCATCGATACAGACATTTCAATCTCGTGTATTGTGGTCCATTCATCTGGTGCTGCGCTTGGCGTGTGGGGCCGAATGCTTCCGTGAAAATAAAGAATTGAACGCAATAGAAATCTACATATGTATATTCACAATATTATAGCGAGCAGGAAATATGGTTTTATGATTGAAATGTTAAGATATTAATATATTTTTCGAGTAACGTTTGTTTTATATAAGATAGAAACCAAATATAATACTCAATACAATTAAAATTATTATTTTTTTAGCGTCCCGCACACAGCAGGATAGGTAGAGGGAACCTAGTGCTATGACAGTACGTTCCGCATTTTCCGTCGACTTCTAGAGTAGAGGAATAAAGATATAAGACTAATAAATATTTCATTTTCTCGAGTGAGAATCGAATCCATAACCTCGTCTACTGTCTCTCTTTGTGCCCTACTAAGAGCGGGACACAGCGTAAGGCTACAAAAATTATGTTGCTAAAATCTTAGAAGGCTTTAATTATTATTAGGCTAAGATCCCAGGGCCGCCCGACCTACGTCATTTTGGCCAAGCTGAAATGTTGAGCACTAATAGTCTAATATGTAGTTAAGACAGTATGCGTACTCAATAATTTTAAAGGTGGGCCTTTTCAGAGGAAGCTTCAAATAAAGGTATATATCTGTCTGGAAGGATGGTCGGGTCATGGGATTGGTCTGGGGTCTTGAAATAGTCCGTAAAAATAGCGTAATATTAAATTGAAGCTTGCTAATATAAGGTATTTTTCCCCAATTTAAAACAAACTATAGGACGTCTGGCAGGAGGAAAGGCCTATAGGTTATAATAGATTAAAGTTGTATATTATCTTTAATAACATATTTAAATACGAGCAATTTCTACTTTAACGTAGTACCTTAAGTTGGCGCAACCCCTAAAAGGGACCCATATTCTAGTTAATATAATATAATTAATTAATCTTCAAAATATCAGCATTGCTAAAATGACGTAGGTCTGGGGGCCCTGGGATCTCAATCTAATTATATCATACGTAATTTCAACGTATTGTTATATTTTCAAAATATGTATGTTCTTTCTTAAATTGGCGTCTAACTATATTTTTTTAAATGGCCTTCTCCGTGGTTATTTTTTAATATTGCTCACGATTATAAAATTCATTGCTTGATACTCGTCGTATAACATAACAGATAACGAAGCATAAGGAGTCGATGGATATAACCCTTAACGATTTTACTGCAAATTGATCATATTCCGATACAACATTATAAAAATTAAATTTAACAGTAAAACATCCAACACTTCCCCACAGAATGTTTCGTTTACCGTTTATTTCAGCTTATGTAAGTTAGTTTCTTATTTAAATACTCATCTACAAGGCGGAATTGCAGGCGAAAGTAAATGTTTGCATGTTAGAAATGGCGCTCATAAAATATTTTCTTTAGTGGGCTATTTTAATTTTGTCTGGTCTATTTAGATCTACTGCCCTTTAAAAATAAACTTCCAAACCTTTAACTTACAAAGTTTTTGTGCTAAAAATAATTAAATAAATGCCATCGTTGTAATTACTTGTACTTTGGTGTTATATTTATAAATCTCTTTGATTATCATTGCCGTGGACCAGGCCTGGACTTTTGCTTTGAACAGATTTTTTCCTTTTTACTTTTCAGTATCATTTTTTTTATTTTATAATGCGGTTGGCACAAGATTATGTTTGTATATATTTTTTGTTTTATGTTTATTTTGTACTATTTTGTTTTATATGTATTTGAGTTAACTAACTAAAAATATTCTAAAATATTTGATTAATACCTCATTTACTTAATTTTATATAAAAAAAAATAACAATTTATATACAAAGTAGGTAATAACAAAAAATATGTTTGTACCAGTTGCTAAAGTTGTTTAAGTTCAATTCATCACTTAGCATAGAAGTAAAATTAAATTAAATCAGCTTCACGCTGTATCCCGCACACAGCAGGGTAGGCAGAGGGAACCTAATGTTAAGACACTCCGTTCTCCACTTTCTGCCGAATTATGGAGGCCTCGTGTGCTGAGTGGCGGAACTCAACGCCGCACTTTGTCTCGACACCAGAGCGAAGAAATGAAAATATAAATGTAAATAATTATTTCAATTCCTCGAGTGGGGATCGAATCCACAAACAGTCGTTTTTACAGTCACACTTTGTGCCTCTGCACCACCATCGGCTTCAAGTATATAAACATAATAGTACCTCTCCTAAATGATAGTAATTTAATATAATTAAACCAATTCCTCTTAAAGATACTCTAATAATATAAACTATATTTTAAGGGCGCAGCGCAGATATAATTTTAGTCAAATAAGACTCCGACACGATACGCGTACCGTAAATAGTAAGAGATAGGTACATGTTCATGTCAGGCCGTTGTGGCGCAGTGTCACGGACAAACTCAGGGGAATTCATTTATCTAAATTTATTGTAGGTTTTGTTGCAGACAAAACGCGGTGTTAATTTACGCCGCTCAACACGCAATGTCTCGAGAATTGGTCGGTGCGTGAGGATCGAAGTGTCTTAACATTAGGTTATATGCATAGATAAAAGAGGTTATATATATATATATATATATATATATATATATATATTATATATATATATATATATATATATATATATATATATATATATATATATATACACATAAGTTACTAGTAACGATATCATTAGTATCTAGGGAACCTAGTGCTACTACACTCTATCCCCTTTCCGCCGAACTCTGGAGGCGTTGCATGTTAAGGGGCGAAACTAAACATCGCGCTTTAACTCGACACCAGAACGAAGAAATTAAAATATAAATAAATATTTCATATCCTCGAGTGGGGATCGAACTCATAACCGATCGCGTTTACTGTCACCGTTTGAGCCCCTGCGCCACGACTGACCTCAATTTATAAAAGAACATGGTAAAATAATTTAGGTACGGCCAGTTCATAAAAAATATACAGGTTATCGATTTAGGTGTTGTAGATACCACCTGCCAATGAGGGAAAAGTCGACTGATCGATGCTTTTGAATTATTTAGATAGTAAGCCTATGTTCTTTCTTCCACGCTACGTACAATAACAGCGTACTTATAACGACTGTATGGAATTTTATATAGAGTTTTGATTATAATTAGTAGTTGGTCGCAGATGCGCGTTTTGAAAGCGACGGGTTGTGAATTCGATTCGCACTTGATGAAATTAAATATTTAATATTTTCTTTTCTTCCCTCTGGTTTCTTCGAAACCAAAGTAAAGAAGGACAGAAGAAAAGAAACAACGTTGATTTCCACAACTCCACACATCACCCGCTAGAATTCGGCGGTAAATAGGGAACGGAGCGTCTTGACTCTATGCTCTGTATGTAGCAGGGGCCTCCCTGTTATACAGCGTGTAGCTGAAAAAAAAATAGTAAAAAAAAAACGGCGTCGTTGAGTTCCTCCATTTGACAATTATTGTATCAGGGGTGGAAGGTTCTATTGGCATGTCCTACGCGGGAAAAAGCGTGAAAATCTATATATATTTAAAAAACACTCGTTAACTCGTATTATGAACACCCGTAAAAGTACCCGCAGAAATGCTGAAATGATCTGAGTATAGTGCTAAATATAAGTATTTTGAATAGTCTTTCTCAATTACTATATACACTTTAATATTTTATGAGTAAAACAGATATACAAAAACGAGTACAGGTTTATTTTAAAACATTTTTATTCCACACTTAGGAAAGAAAAATATTTATTTAAAAGACGTATAAAAAAATTAACGGAGCGGGACTCGAACCCCGGAGACCACTAAGCCGTACGTTCAAAAAATGTTACGTTCAAATTTTTATACGTTTTATAGATAGGTTTAGTTTGGTATGTACATATGTACCAAATATAAAGAAACTAGTAATTTTACATATATATGTATATAATATAAGGTAAAAATGATGTTAGCTCGTAAAGTCAGAGTCGACTGTAATAGAGCACTTTAAGAGAGATCACGCACGCAGGTACTGCCTCTATACGCAGCCACTGCCCCCGTTACAGTACTAAAACCTACCGAGATCAACTCTTATATCCTTTGAAGGAATTTCGTGCTGAGAAATTACATTTCTAGCTCCTTTTTTTTGTATAACAAGATTGTTAGAGCTTACTTTGACAATTTAAATTTAATTTTCTATTTTGAACTAGGTATGTAATGTAATATAATATTTTATAGAAAATATTATTAAATTAGTGACGTAAAATGTATATGAATTTAGTTGTGTACTTATAATGAAAAGGTAACAAAACAAATTAAATTCAATTATAAATTTTGGGAATATCTAAAATTTACTAAAAGCATTTTATTTATGTTATTTTTCTGTTCCACGACTTATTTAAAATTTTGAATATATCACGTATATTAACGATGGTATACAAAATATATATTAATAAACGGCTTCAGAAACACATGTCAGTTTTCCCTCGAGAGAGCACCACATGTCATCCTACGCGCAAACGACTTTCTTTCCGATAAAAATGCACCACGTCACTCAAAAGCAGTAAGTATAAAATAAAAAAAATAAATCAGCTTCACGCTGTATCCCGCATACAGCAGGGTAGGCAGAGGGAACCTAGTGTTAAGACAATCCATTCCCCACACACAACTATTATATATTATTTATAAAATAATATATAATTATAATACTTTTTGTTCGTTAATTACGTCGGGCACTGGCGCGACTAATCTTTAATATATCACGTCATTAAAATTTGCACCGATTCATTCGGCGCAATTTCATATATTCAGGCAAATTTCCTGTGCGTTCGTTAATATTCATGTTGTTTGTGTCCGGTCACTCCTCGCTGGGACTAATTTGTCTCTCGTATATTGTAATTTATTTGGAGTGATTTGTTTTACAGCTAGATAGATGTATTATTATGCTTTTATGTACATTTGAGGCGATTCAGCGACACGTTGTGGGTTCAATTCTCACTCGAGGATATGAAATAATTCATATTTTTATTTTTTCGCTCTGTTGTCGAGGCAAAGCGCGGCGTTGACTCACGCCACTCAGTACGACTGCAGCTAAAAAATAGACTTATATTATACTTATTAAGAAAACGTATAAAGAATTCAACGTAGCGAGAAAAAAATATACGCTTTCTTTATATAATTAAACCAAAATATTTATCCAAAAATATTATATTATTGACTAAAGTTTTGAAATATTTTATTTAATTATAAATTAGAGGACTGTACAACGGTATCGGTATTTAAAATATAGTATACTCGTATGTAATATGCATTGAAACTTAAAGTTGTTAAATCTCATGAATCTATCTAGAATTATAGATTATACAAACGAACAATATACAATTTTAAAATTATAGATATCTCTGTAGCAAAAGAGTAGAGATTTTTGACATTAAGCCTTCACATCAAAAACTTTAACAAAGTACCTACCTAGTGGACAAACAACATTTTTATATTAATAACGTTATAGTTGAAAAAGTATTCAATTTCATCGCTGTTTGTGACATAATTTTAAATAACCAGGATTAAAGTGGATGAAAATTTTGTATAGCTTGACCCGGATAAATGCGCTCAATATTGCATCGGGGTGGTGCACTTCATAGTAGCGAGACTTGGGTGACGCGCGCTGCATACTGCACGAGCCGTGGCTACTTGCCGTAGTGAAATGTTAATGAATACAATGGTTTTATTAAGTTTCATTAAATTTTAACTGGTGTTATTGTTTTAAAGGAGATTATTTTTTTACGTAATTATCTATATTATTTAGACAAATCTGCTTCTTTATTATATGACTAGTTTCAACTTATTAGCGTTGTATTTGTTGTTGTTGTTGTAATATCGATAATTGGTTACTTATCGAAATATTTTCTCATTTCGGAGTAGCAGTTTTTGAGAATTGCCCGCTTCAACCAAACAAACTCTTCAGTTTAATTGTGTTTGGGTAGACATTTAGCTGTATCTCGCATATAGCAGGGTAGGTAAAGGAAACCAAGAAACCTAGTAATAGGACAATGGTATAGATAAAGATTTATATTAATGTTAGTATACATATGGAATAAATTTGTGTCTTCTATTAAAAGCCTTAAAATCCCTCCACATAGAGTTAAACGAACCTGGTTTAGTTCGTGTCACTAGTCGAGAGACTGCCAGGTGCCAGCAGATACCGCATTTATCTATATATCTATCTTCACTCCACTATGGTGGGGTTTCATAAAAACATCCTTCCATGTGCCACACAACTACGGAATGGCCTACCTGCGGCAGTATTTCCAAGTCGATACGATCTGGGTACCTGCAAAAAACGCGTCCATCTCCATCTCATAGTATATAGTTGGCAGCTCCTTTGATGTTACACGGAATCATGGGTCTTGTCTGTTCCATAAAAAAGAGAAGTTTACATTTATATCATCCTTTTTAGTACCAATAAGAGAAAAAGCCATTTTATTTACTCTCTCGTAAACTAATATATTCATAACTTGCATACTTTCAGGTAGGTATATGTATATTCAATAACTTTTTTTAAGGCTTGACCTTTTTTCAGATTTTATGTATACAGATTTTCTGGAAACCGTAACATGTTAAATATTAAGTTATGTACTTATTTATATAAAGAAGTACATTCAGCATCTTATTACTTAGAGTATTTATTTGTTCCATACTTCGTGTCCGAATTTTCAATATTTTCAATCCGACGTGAAACTTTCCTAAAATTAATATTTGATATGGACATTTCAATCGGAGATTTTAAAAGGTTGATTTACTTGCTTTATAAGAGTATAAATATTTTTTACCGCATTTTTAGGATTCCGTACCTTTAAGGAAAAAAGGAACCCTTATAATATTACTTTGTTGTCCGTCCGTCTTGTCTGCCTGTCTGTCAAGAACCTTTACCCCAGGAGCGCTTGGAGATATCGAGTTGAAATTCAAACCATATACTTGGGACCTACGGTCTCTTGTTTTACGGTCTCGTATTTCGACAATATTATAAATTATTATATTAGAATCAAAATTAATAGGGTACTTCCGCTGGATCTAGAATTATGAAATTTGGCAGCTAGCATCTACAGGTAGTGTTAGTTCAGGAAAAAAATCTGAAACACAAGAGACGTAGACACAAGTTTGCGTGTTGACCACAAAAAAAACCATTTGTCGTATCGACAGTCTTCCAAAACCTTCTAGCCGCGCCCAGTGCCAGCATTTCGAGTGACTGCCTGTATCACGATCATCTGGAAAACAAGGCCAAAATGACCTCAAAGAAACTTGAGGTCATCAACAGAACGAGACAGTTCTTATTATTTAAATTTTCTTTTCCATTTCTTCGCTCTAATATCGAGGCAAAGCGCGCCATTGAGTTCCGCCACTCAGCAAGTAATGCCTCCAGAATTTTGCGTCACTTTACGGGAACGGAGTGCTTAGCACTAGGATCCCTGTACCTGCCCTTCAGTATGCGGGATACATCGTGAAGCTGTTTTTTTGTAATAAAATTTACGTCAGAACAAAAAAAAACTAGGCAACAACGGATATAGAAAATAATTTCAAATACCTATTTAAACCATAAAAAGTTGAACAAAAGCGCACATCTCGTTCCGCACTGTTTTGAATTGCGTTGTCGTAATGAATGAATAAACGCGAATAATGAGACGTCTGTGAATGGAAAGAAATTGAATTAAATGTACTCCACAGTACGGCCAACGAGTCGTGGCCACTCTCAAGTTAGGTTTTCTAAACTTTTGCGCATTGTACACTTGGGAAAAAAATAATCAAAAGCAAGGAAAACGTTAACATCATATCTACGCAGCTACAAGTGTTCAATTAACTTTAGGGTGGCCACGACTTGTTGACTGTACTATACCATTCTACACTACACCGTTTGATACAATGTACAAGAGTCGTTCAACTCACGCGTTTACATTTTGAATGAAAAATAATTTCATTTGCTAACATTCAGACTGCGAATTCACGAGTTAAATGATAAAAATTGTTTATTTTTATGTTTTAATTAATGTATTATAAATTATTTTTATGTTTATCAGAGAAAATTTCAAAATCTGACAGAAAATTGTGTACGGAAAGGTATCTTGATGGGAACGGAGTGCCTTAAATCGTGTAACAAAGATAAACATTTTTTTTTCTTTTTTTTTTAGGTTGCCCTTTGCCTGAATCTTTACACACGATTTTTTTTTACTATTTATATTATATATATTGTAGACCACATTCAATACGGTATTGATTCAGTGATAATAACAGCCATGACTGAAACATTGGAAATTGTTAAACATTGTGTTCTTTACTTTATTCTTAGAGGAGTAGAATGTATTGTTGGAATTTTCTGGTGAGAATTTCTTAGTAGCACGAAAACAAGATACACCTGAACATCGTGTATCAATTTCAACAATATTTCTACCTCAAGATCTGCCTTTACTTAAGTTTAGTATTCCAGATTACATAGTTATTTCAGTCTAGTCTACTAACGACGATTACAATATCTTAACTATGATTTGATGTTAATATTTTTGTAATGCATATACCTTCTCTATGCTTTGGTCTCAACTTACAGGTTTTAAAGCCTATATTTAGATAAATTCTATTTTATATAAGGGGGGTACCGGTATTGAGCGCGGCGTTAAGTTCTGCCAATCAATTCGGGAAGAAGTGAGAAAATAAATACATTAAATATTAATATTTAACTTAAGTAACTATTTGTCAATCTCAATTGAATTTCCAACGTATTATAGTACAGTTAAGTAGTGGCACAAATCGAGAGGTGCAAGACAACCGAGCTCGGTGACCTAAAAGCAGCATCTAGGGCGCCTTTTAGCTCGTCTGTCTGTCTGCGGAAATAGACTCACCGATATCTTGTATCACCGACGCCAATTTCGCCCCGTCCTTTAAAATCTTTTGGGTATTGTCGAATACGAAAAGTACTCAATGCTCGATGGGCGAGGTAGAGTGGCGTACTACTCTCAATTTCAGTTTAAATCTTAATGTGTTTTTTATATAAGTTATTGGGTATGTCCCTGTACCTTACATATTAATATATATCACCAATTAAAAAAATATCTGTATGTAATAGAGGAAAATCGTTAAAAGATCAATTTCAAAGCACACATTTTATAATGAATATTCATTGATGAAGTCATTTTGTTAATTTTTACAAAATGCATGTTTTTTTTCAAGTCAAGGAATGTTAAGGTCGCTTAATCAATATTTAATCCGGTGGTGGCGCAGTGGCACGAAATGTGACTGTAAAACCGACTGGTTGTGGGATATTTACCTTAATTTATATTTCCATTTCTTCGCTCTGGTGTCGAGGCTAAGCGCGGCGTTAAGTTCAGCCACTCAACACGCAATACCTCCCAAATTCGGCGGAACACAGACACTAGGTTCGATCTGTCTACCCTGCTGTGTGCGGGATACAGCGCGAAGCTAATAATAAAAAAGATAATATATATATCTCGTAATAATATACTAAAATATCCTAGATTCAAAATTTCTCAACGTAACTTGAGTAAATTAAACTTTTCACTTTTAAATGAAATGTGTAAACTCATAGTAACCTTTTATTCGCTTGTTATATTATTCAACAATACAATAAATCGAGTGATAAGCTGCTATCGTTTTGGAAGGCATTTGCATTTCGAGTAATTTTCCAATTAAACTGAGTCAATATCTGACTGCTTTTCAAGGATTACCTCGTTGAAAGGTATATCATTTGAATACTGTACGATTTCGCTTTAAATAAAATAGAAATATATGAAAATGTTGTGTAAAAAATTGTTGACTTTATAAAAAATATTTTTAACTGTTTTTACTGTTTCTATTTTATTGCTGTGGTAAAATGTTGTAGTTTCAGTGAAATTGAGATTATATAGTAATTGATGTGCGTACTTATATAGTATATTGTTTTTGTTACAGGTAAATAAGTATCTTTCGAGATGAAGTCTTGGGGCGAAGCGCTAGGGCGGAACGCCTCAGCGCATTTTTCTGGTGTTGGCAGACTTCGCAGGGCCTTGCTACTTCTAGCGGCCGCAGCGTGTACCGCCGCCGCCGTGTTGTACTGGCGACAACAAAACGACAGCTCAGCACATAGACCACTGCATTCTTTGTATGCGTAAGTATGATCGAACAAGGATTTATTATAATATTTTTCTTTATTCAGTTTCACGCTGTATCCCGCACATAGCAGGGTAGGCAGAGCGAGTTAAGACACCCACTTTCCGCCGAATTCTGGAGGCATTGCGTGTTGAGTGGCGAAACTGAACGCCGCGCTTTGCCACGACACTAGAGATTTCCTCGAGTGAGGATCGAACCCACAACCAGTCGCACTTACAGTCACAGTTTGTACCCCTGGCGCCACAGCAATACGACAGTTCATTGAGGGACAGTACCTCATATACTACTTACTTACTTACTGTTAGATAAGTTACAAATAGCCCTGAGAATGCAAACAGTGCCGTATGCCACGGGGCCTCCCGTGGATAAAATAAATTTTCTTTTAATACACGGGTTAAGCCTTAACATTTATTACCTTATTATATTACTTTATTATCTTATTATAGTTATAAGTATTTTGGTGAATGTATGAGATGCGTGTGCGTGATTTGTGTTATATAGTGTAATAATGTATGTATGTACATGTGTATGTATGTGTTGTGCTTGTAGTATGAGATTCTTATGATATTGTTTGCGTAATATGTTTGCAGAAATGATGCTGTTCTCTCATAAGTTTTAAAATTTTTAATTTTTTCATTTAAATGTTACCCTAACTAACGAGTTTTTTCTGCATGTTGAGTGCAAGAACTCAACGCCGCGTTTCGTTTTGTTATTAGAGCGAGGAAGAATAAATAATTCCACCGAGTGGGAATCTAACTCATTTCCCGGCAAACACTGTGCTACTGCGTTACGACGGTCTACGTAATCACATCCTGCATTTGAAGAAAATGGCTTTTTAATATTTTTGATATCTGTTTTCCAGAAATGTGGAGCCACAGTGGTCATGGATTTGCAGAAACGATCGATGTGAAAGACTTTTGGCATCCGAAACCAATTTGTTGCAATCTCTCCAAACTTGCAATATGTTATGTGCTTCCACACAACTTTGGCCTCAACCCACCGGACCGGTCAGCCTCGCGACGGCTGCAGCACACGTGAGATCGAGTGGCTTCTCTTTGAAAATAATAGCTTCACCCTCTCGAGATGTTACAGACCATCTTAACGAAGCGTTTAGTTTAATGCGCGATGATTTGAAATCATTAGAACGAAGCACCGGGATTGAAAATAGGCGAAGTGAGAGCGCCGTTCGGGAAGTATTAGTTCGCGTCGCCGTCAATGGCAGTGGGGACCCTCGCATGAGACAAGATACGGATGAAAGTTACAAATTGGCGCTAAGACCAAGTGGAAATTCTTTAATTGTCGATATCGTCGCACATTCGTTTTGTGGAGCTCGACACGGATTTGAAACGCTATCACAGCTAGTCTGGCTAGATCCTTACGTTGGATCTCTTTTAGCACTCGAAGCAGCCACAATAGAAGATTCCCCCAAATTCCGATACCGCGGCCTTCTTCTAGATACGGCAAGGAACTATTTTCCTGTTAGCGATATCTTACGCACAATCGAGGCAATGAGTGCGTGCAAAATGAATACATTTCATTGGCATGTGAGTGACTCACAATCGTTTCCTTTAAAGTTGAACAGTGCACCGCAACTGGCGCAGCACGGAGCCTATGGCCCAGGAGCTATATACACGCCGGAAGATGTCAGACTTATTGTGAGAAAGGCGCGAGTACGAGGCATACGAGTTCTCATCGAAGTCGATGCTCCTGCGCACGTCGGTAAAGCTTGGACCTGGGGACCTGTCGCAGGTCTTGGTCACTTAGCACATTGTGTCGAGCTAGAACCGTGGAGTACTTACTGCGGAGAACCACCCTGTGGTCAACTAAACCCACGCAATCCTCACGTGTACACGCTGTTGGAACGTATTTACAAGGAAATTATTGAATTAACAGGTGTCGATGACATCTTCCATCTCGGCGGAGACGAAGTATCAGAACGTTGCTGGGCGCAATACTTCAACGATACCGACCCTATGGAGCTTTGGTTAGATTTCACGAAACGAGCGATGCTATCTTTGGAACGTGCTAATGGGGGAAAACTTCCGGATTTAACTCTTCTCTGGTCGTCCCGATTAACTCATACACCATATTTAGAACGCTTGGATAAGAAACGTTATGGCATACAGATATGGGGCGCATCGCGGTGGCCAGAGTCACGTGCTGTGTTAGATGCAGGGTATCGTTCGATTCTGTCCCATGTGGACGCTTGGTACTTAGACTGCGGGTTCGGTTCCTGGCGGGACAGCTCTGACGGACACTGCGGACCGTATCGATCGTGGCAGCAAATTTACGAACATAGGCCATGGTTTGAAGAGATGCCGGCACTAGCCACGGGCTTGGAGCCTTGGAGAGTCGAAGGTGGTTCTGCCTGTCAGTGGACTGAGCAGCTCGGATCGGGAGGGTTAGACGCCAGAGTGTGGCCGCGGACTGCCGCACTTGCTGAGCGCCTGTGGTCCGACCGCGTAGACGGTGCGACAGCTGACGTGTACCTCAGGCTCGATACTCAACGATCTCGTTTAGTCGCCAAGGGGATTCATGCGGCTCCTCTATGGCCTCGTTGGTGTTCCCACAATCCACACGCCTGCCTCTAAGCGACTGCACAGGCTGAAGAGCGACTTGCGCAGTTACTGATAAAGTACAGATATTGCAACAATTACATGGCCGCTCTGTGTTAAAATCTAAATAAATAAAATTACAACAAAAGCAATATAAGCAAAGATATACTATAAAAGACATAACCGTCAGAAGTGATGGAAGACAAAGATAACTCTTTTTTTAAGCAAAATTCAGAGCAGCCATAAAGAAGACAAGGAATATTGACGTCTGCGTTTACATTAGCTAACACGAAGAGATCATCCTAAATTCGCTTTGATTGTTTTCATAAGTGTAGGTATACTTGAATTAAACGACATAATACTGTTAATTTAATCATAATTAAATCAATAACATTTTTGTACATAATAATAATCAAATTACAATACGATTAGATAAATCTGTACAGCTTCATAATATATAGTGGAAAACTTAAATCTTGATATTTGTAGTTTTAATGAACTAAAATTATTTAAATAAAAAAATATATTATATATATTTAAACAACATTTGTAAAATATTATGTAGATAGATAGGATCTATTCGACTGCCATTTTAGTCACAAGTTTTTGCGATGAAAAAGATATAAGATAAGGTGTCGTATAGCACACAAATAATTCTTATTGTTAATTTATAACTGTTAGTTTAGTTTTTATATGCAACTTACTAATTTAAACGATGGCAGGCATATCTTAGCTGCATACGAAATGAAAAATTGTGTAAGAAAAAAAATATATGGAAAATAAATTAAAAATCCTAAAGTAAATACTACTGTTGTTAAAAAAATCAATCATTTAGAGACGCTTTTTTTTGTACCCAAAAGTAAAAAATGGGTATTGAAAATATAAAAATATATATATTATTATTAATATATTTTACATAATCAATTGTGTTATTAATATAATGTATTTTTAAGTGTTATTAGCATGACAATTTATATTTAGTGATTATTTATTGAAGGAATCGTGAATTCTCCATACTGTATACGTTTTATTCTACTATACTGAAAAATTCAATTATTTAATTTTTTATCACTTGGATTGTATAAACGTCTCTTCAAAAGACATTACTCATAGTATAATATTTATATTTTTGTAAGTACTTATTAACAATATAATCGGTTTTTTTTATATTTTCTTTGTATTGTAGTTATATTTGTATATAGTACAGTTAACATAAGCGAACTAAACTAATTAATTTATATAGAAAATACCTACTATTAGTATATAATTAAAAAATATTTAATAGTAAACGTTCTCAAATATATCAATATTTAAGAATTATTAACAATGCACTAAGTAGGATAAATTGTACATATATATATTTTTCTTTTCTAGCTGTGTTGCAGCGTTTTATGAAATTATTTATTTTATATTAAATCGTTTATTATTATTTTTTATTAACATTGTTTTAGGAATTCGCTTTATTAAAATTTTTAACTAAACACTGAAAAATATAAATTACAAACTTTCATTTGTAATTTATATTTTTCATTTCTATTTGTAATTTACTGTTGTTCATATTTGTTGTAATTTCTGTTGTGAATAACCCTCCGAGGCGTTTATATAATCTGAGTTCCATTGTTCTTAAATTATTAATAATAATTGAAATAACAACGAGTCGATGCTACGTCACAAATGATTCGAACCTATACAACTGTAAAACGATTTATGTCGTCATTAATTGCATATATATATTTTAAATATTACAATTTAAACACAATTAACTTTCATTTCACTTTCAAATCAACTTTGTGTTCAAAAAAGTGAAAAATAATTAAATCCATACAATTATAAATACAGCAAAAGAATTAAATTGGATAACTCAATTAAAATTTCATTTTTCATTTTAAAAATCATGAAAATTATAGAATTTTTATATAAATACAGCATTATCTGAGTAGATTTTAATAAATTAAATATCCAAAATTTTATTGTACGACAAATTCCATAACTTTCCTATAAGATATAAACCATATAACTTTTGCTCTGTTTATAATACTAGGAAAAATCATTTTGTTTAATCAATGAAAGACGTATTTTGTGTGATTTTATTATATATTTTTTTGTATTGTATAGGTATATGAAAACTAGTACATGGGGCCATGCATAAATGACGTCATACAAATTTAATGATTTTTTGACCTCTTCCCCGTCATCACAGCTGATCCAATTTTACACCTGGAATTTAAACCACCGCCTTTAAGTGTGACGTTTTTTATGAGTAATCCCTACATTCTGTAAATAGCACATGTTTAGTATAGTTCAATTGACGAGTCGTCGACCCTGAAGTTAGCTTTAGGATGGCTGCGCAAATTTGATTTCGTGATTTTTTTTCAATTTTTTGTTTATTATCTCTCCGAATGAATGATGCGCATAAGTCAGATACCCTAACTTAAGAGCCACGACTCGTCAACTGAACTGTACCAGTAACGGGAAATAACGGGACACCCCGAGATTATTTTCAAATAATTTGTGGAACATTTACATTTACTTAGTGTCATAGTTTTAGCACAGCTTTTTTGTACTGATTATATTTTTGAAGTAGCATTTTTTTTCTATCAATAATTTAATGTATTATTATTTAGTTTAATTATATCTTCATTACGTTTGAAAAAATGGTTTTTGGATTGAAATTTATCCTTTTAACTTATAATTCATTTATCTTTGTATTTGATGTTAATTAGAAATCATAAAAAAATATTTGACATAATTGAACGCAAAAGAAACCGTTTAATAACTAATAATACTCAACTACGCTATATTCACATATTAGGATGAAATCCTGTTACATTTAAAAGCTTTGTCGTGTTACGATTATTTTTATTATTTTTCTTCATAAGGAGCTACCGTTTACATAATTTTGTGATTTTTTTTAATATTTAATCATGGATTTCGAATAGAAAAGATTTTTTTTTTAATTTCTTAAATAATTATTAATTCAGCATTTACTCTTTTATTAAAATTATAAAAAAAACAAAATAACATGTAATATTTTTGATTTAATTCTAGTATGCACGATTTATAATAACCAAATTTATTTTTTTATTAATACTTTTACTTAATTAATTAAAGTGCATCATATTTAAAGGTAATGAAAAATATTTATTAATTCAAATTAAGTTTAATAATAATTTGAAAGCAGTAATTTATCCATTTATTTAAACATTGTTATTACATATAATATTTCGGTAGCCCTTATATTAAATTATGTAGTAAAAACTGGCACAATTTTGTACATTTTATAAGTAATGTTTGGTGCTATAGTGATTTTGTGGTGTACTTCTATGAAATAAATAAGCTGAAATAAATAATGTTGGATTTTATTTAATAAAAAAACACTATTAAGAAATAAATTAATAAAATTTATTAATTGACCAAATTAAAATTAATGTAAGGCAAGGTGGGTTTATTTATTACATTGTAATTATATACAGAAATTATTTCTTCCTAAATATATTGCTGATTCGTCGAGTCTTGGGAGTACCCTGTAAATGATAATTTAATTTTAATAATATAATTTATAGCTAAATTATTTTTATTTTAAAATAATTGAAGTAATAATTGAAATAATAGACAAACGCGATCCAGTAGTTATTTGGCATTTTTGCATTCTTTCATTTATTCTTTCCTATAAAATTACGAACTTACAAACCCATATATTAGGAATTCTTTAAAAAATATATATTAATGTTAATTTTACAAACAAATTGTCTTTCAAAACGGATGCTTAAAAAATGGATATTTCCAAAATTTTTCGAAACATCAATGTCTTTAATTTTAAGTATAATAAATAATAACATATGAAACTCACTTCAGCAGTATCGTTCTTGTTCGACCTAAACAGTGAGCGGAGCCGCGAGGGCGTCGCGGTCTTGCGGCTCGGGGCGGGCTCCATGTCCACTCGGAGAGACTCGCGCAACTCTGAATCCTATAGGTGTTAAAAAAATTATACATGTCAAACTACGTAAAAAAAGGATTAAATACGACGATAATAAAAAAAATAACAATTAAGAGAGCCTTTATGTAATATTATCATATATATATGTGCGAGGGCACAGGCGTACGATGACAAAAGCGACTGGTTGTGGGTTCGATTTTCATTCAAGGAAATAAAATATTTAGTATTCTTTTCCTCCGCTTTTTTTTGACTTCTGCTTTGACTTCCGCGCGACACTCAACACGCAAAGCCTCCAGAATTCAACGGAAAGTGGGGAACGGAAGTATCTTAACACTAGGTTCCCTTTGCCTACCCTGCTATGTGCGGGTACAAATAAAAGAAAAAATACAACGTGTACAAATAAAAGAAAAAAATAAGTGTTTCAATTTAGCAAAAAAAAGTTATCAAAAGCTAATTTCACATTGGTTAGCCATATGAATCTTATCTCCCAAGTTTTTATAAAGCTTTGTTTACATAAAGAAAATCTCCTTTCTTTATTTCTATTTCAAAATTAAGTAAATTCTCACCGTAGCAGATAGTCTCCCAGCCTGTTTGCTCGGCGTGGGAGGTCCCGGCTTCTTATAAGCTGTTATACCAACCTCCTTCCTCTGCTGTCTGCCTCCGAGAGACATGCTGCCGGTACACTGTAACAAATACATTTATTAATTTAATTACAATAGAGGCAGTTCCGGCGCAGCGGCACAGCGTGTGACTGTAAACACGACGGTTTTGAATTCGATATCCATTCGTAGTAATGAAAGCTTTTTATTCTCGCTCTGGTATATTACATCAGATTTCAACCCGGGTAGGGTTGACAGAAGAAAATCTACTATACATATACATCGTGAAACTACAATATTTAAATATTTATTGGTACTATATACCTTGATATATGAATAAACTAAATAATTATAACAATTTAATTTAAGTTTTTAAAACTCTTATAAAAGGAAATTGAAATTTAAACCTTATATAACAATCGAATAAACAATGGTGTAGACAACACGACGACTAGAACTTTGTAGAAGTTGTGACAAATTTAAAATACCTGCAAGGATTATTCCCGTTTCCATGGCAACGTGAAATACAAACATAGACAAACAAACACTTTACTTTTGTGTGTTTTATAAAATGAAGTCATTCATAGGATTATTCAATTGTTTTTGCTTCACGATGAATTAAAAAAAAATGTTTTAGCTTCACGATGTATCCCACACATAGCGTGGTAGGCAGAGGGAAATTTGGGAACCCAATTTTAAATAGAGGGTCCTAAAATTGTCTAAATGTGAATTAAGACACTTACGTTTCGTTTTCTATCGGATTCTGAAGGCATTGCGTGTTCAGTGACAGATCTCTACGCCGCGCTTTGCCTTGTTACCAAAGCAAAAAATGAACGTAATAAATATTTGATTTCCTTAAGTGGGTATCGAACCCACAACCAGTCCCGCTGATAGTCGCACGTTCATGTCCATTGTTCATGTACATCCATCACACACAGTCGTCAAACATTATTTCCAAGGAAATAATTGGGGAAATCACAATGTGTGGATACTTGGAATACATCATTTCAGATTTTTGAAAAAAGTATAAATTTTGAAAATGATAGTAATATGAAGCGAGTTGTGGCGCAGGGACTCCAGCGTGCCAATTGTAAATGCGACAAGTTGTAGGTTCGTTTCTCACTCGAAGAAAAAAAATATATGTCATATTGTCATTTTACTCGTTCTGGTAACGATGGCAAAGCGCGTCATTGATTTCCGCCACCAAGACGAAATGCTTCCAGAGTTCGGCGTGAAAAGTGGGAAGCGGAAGTGTGTTAATTGCAACACTGTATTTTAATAATTGTACACTCAGGGAGAAAATAATAAAAATTGAAAAATAATCTGACCAATCTAACTTAAGAACGGCCACAACTCGTCGACCGTACTGTATATGGCACAATAAAACAAAGCATTCCCTTACCTTAATATCCTCTTCGTGTATTGCCGACGAGAACTGAGTTTCAGCTGGATACGAGCTCTTCAAATGCGGCGGGCACAATGAGTTCCGCCATCTCAGCTCCGATATCCGGTGTCCGTGTCCGTGTCCGTGTCCGTGTCCGTGTCCGGGGGGCGCGTCCGGCGACCGTTTGGGAGTACACAGTTCTCCGAGCCAACGGTTGTCGAATACTTCGCCTTCCTCGTCGGACATGTGGAGCGTTCTTGTTTTTTTGTTTTCTGTAAGTTAAATATATTCTGTAATGAGTTGATAAGCAAAGCGCGGTGTTGAGTTCCGCCATTTAGCACGCAACGTCTAAATTTCGCGGTGTGGGGAACGGAGTGTCTCGACACTAGATTCCCTCTGCCTACCATAGTATATGGTTAATATATAGCGTGAAGCTAAAAGAAAGAAAAAAGAAAATGTTAATATTATTAGAGGTAATGTTAAAAATATTTTTTGGTTAAACCGAAGGTTTAGAAAAGAGTTTGTTATGAGTTCGATTCGGCTTAAAATAATTTTCAAAATAAGAATTGAGCGTCACTTCCTTTAATATATTAAACACTACACAATAATCTGCGATATACAATTTAAAAGAACTGCAAGCTAAATATAACAAAAAAAATAAAAAAACCATTTATAAATCTCATAATATAAACGCAAAATGAACATAATACATATAAAAATAAAGTTAAAAGCTGACATAACTGACCTTTCTGGTTATTATTAGAGACTGGCAGCGACCGCAGCGAGTGCGCGTCGGAGGGACGCGACGGCTCCTCTGGTGGTGGCACCAGACCCGACTGGAATATTATTTATTTTATATAGCATTATATATATATATATATATATATATATATATATATATATAATAAAATTGTAGCCGATCGCTGTCTGTACAAAGAAGTTATATGGGAATTTCTATTATTAGGGACATTTGTCAATATAATGCAACCCGTTTGTGTATGCTTATCTCAGGAACGGCGTAATAAACTTATCTTAATATTAAGCGATTGTTTTACTTCAATCGATTCATAAATAAAAAATATATATTAATTTAAACTACTTTGTTCGACAGCCTTTTTCTCGAATTGTCTTTAAAGTGATAATGCAAATAAATAATTCAGTAGTTCAAACGGACGAGGCCTCGAGGGGTTCCATAGTTTATATATAAAGTTTAGACCATTCTGTCGCAGTTTCTAACTTTTGAGCAAAGATGGTGGGTTCGATACCAACTCGAAGACTTAGAAAGCGGATTTTTTATTTCACGCTATATCTCGCATAGAGCTCGATAGAAAGAGTAAATCTCGTTTTAACACAATTTTCCGTCCTTTTTTCGAGTTTCTCTTGCTTGAGAATTAGGCGGAAGGAACCAAAGAAAATTCCTTAATGGAAGCAGAGTGTCTTAACACTAAGCAACACAAGTTTCTTCTGCCTACCATGTTATATTCGGAATACAGTGCGAAATTAAGAAATAACTTTAAAAAATGTACTTGTTTGTCACATTTTTTTTTTAATTTTTATCTATAACATTAAATATAGTGTAAACAAAAGAACATTTAAATATCATACCGAATGAGTATGCTGCAACGACATAAGAGAGCCAGACCTCTGTTTCTTCCTTAACCAGTTCGCCTCTTCCTTCTCCACCAAGAACTTCTCACCAACCTTCCACAATTCATTAGTCAATCTCTTTATATGATCCTCATATTCTTTTAACTTCTCGTGCGCCCTTTGCAAGTCCGACTCCAAGCCCGCCATTTCTTTCTTCTGTTTCTCTTTGAACACCGCTATCTGCTCTTGATACAATTGATTCTAGAAACAAAATAATTACAATTAATATTTAATTAAGATTAACTAAATATAAAACAAACAGCTATTAAAAGATACCCAAACGACACGTGAGCGCATGCGCATGCTTTAAAATGGAAAACAATTACCTTTTCAAACATATATTCTAACGAACACTTACTATAAATAATAATAATAATATACACAAAAATAAAACAAAAAGCATACATAAAAAAATAATTTATTAAGCAAACATCACCATTCCGTGTGTAAATAGAGCCACCACATTACTTGGTAAGCCAGTATTAACAATATTATGGGTAGTATACTGACCATTTTGGCTTTCATCCTGTTTAGCTTATCCTCGTATTCCGCCCGAACTTCCATAACGGTTATAGATTGTACATCCTTAGCGCCTTCCCCTTTTTGCGCTCTTGACACATCTTCTAGAAGCTTCTCGAACGATTTCTGCAGCTCTTCTATCTGGACTTCTAGACTTGTGTTCTGGAATGTTCCGGGCGCTAGAGAATTCCGTTCGGAGTCGCTGGTGAACGCTTGCTTAATTTTTTCCGGAGATATCGCTCTAGAGATAGATCTTTCTATCCACCTCTCCAGGTTCATCGCGCATTCGGCCAAGTCTTGTATAACCGCCGCGTACCCTCGCTCCAGTTTACACATCGTAGCATCATTGACACGTCCGTCCAAGCTTAAAACTTCCCGCCGAACGGTCCTCTGAATCGACACCACACGACTCAACTTTTGCGTGTATAATTCTTTAACATTGTTAAACGTCTTCATACAAGCCGAAAGTTCAGTTAAGAACTTCCTCATATTTATAATTTCGCATTCGTTTATACGATTGACCTCTAATAACCGATCTCTCTCTTTCTGCAAAGCTACTTGTTTGTCGGAGCACCTCCGTATGTGGCGTTCCGTTGTTTCCAGAAAGTTCTCCAGGTCCTCCATGGTAACGGTCCCCGCGGTTATGCTGCGTCGGATGTCGCTATCACAATTGGAATTACCGAAATTGGTCAGTTCTTTCAAAACAGTGTTAGATTTAATTTCAGCAATACGTTTCAATATGATTGCTTGATATTTGGCTGAAACTTTGATTATTTGAGTCGCCCTATTCTCTGTGGCACTCATTTTGGCAACTTGTTTCCTCAATTCGGCGATCTCTTCATTCTTTTGGTGTACAATCTTCTTTAGCTGACATGATATCTGATGACAATTCTCCTTGCTTAACTCTAGTTCCTTAGAAACGTCCAGAAGATTGTTCTCGGACTCTGCTATAATGGATTTAAGGTATGTAATATCACTTTGTAGGGTCGTAATGGTTCTATTTTTGTCCTGTACTATCTTTTCCAAGTCAGTAATGGGCTTATAGCTGTCCATGGACGAGTGTGTGTCAGAATTATCTACCTGGTGATGGTGATCTCGATCTTTCTCATGTCCGGAGTATTTTGATGAACGCTCTTGGCTGGCTGCAGCAACTATAATAAAATTGTTATAAGAAATTAATATATAAATAGCACAACTAGTCACAATAAGCAAATTCATTTTATTAACTATGTTTAAATTATGCATTAAATTTGCGATTCTAATTTAATTCTAAACAATGTTTATTTAAGAGATATTATTGTTTTTGGTTACTTAATTGAACATTAATAAATTACAATGTAGAGTTGGACAATTCAATATGAAATGTCTCCAGAACGAAAGGGAAGGGAAACCGGACCATAAATAGTGAATTACATCTACCTGTAGGTTATACATATAGATGTAAAAAGTGTTTAATATTATATATTGAAATTAAAAGAACACTATTCAAGCTATTTTTTAAACCTAGTTTGAAATTACATATACATATTAAAATTTTTAAAATATATCAACTCACAAGTATCTCTTTGACCAATGGCCTTGATCAATTCTTCGTTTTCCTTCTTCAATATTTGTATCACATCATCTTCCTGATTCTTGGCGTCTATTATACTTTTCAAATTAAATACTTCCGATTGTTTAAATTTAAATCTTTATTCATGCTGTGTATTTGTTCATTTAATAATACTATAACTGCATCTTTTTCTCTTACTTGATTTAATTTTTTTTCCTTGTCATTCAAAACTTCTTGCATTTTCAATGTAATTGTATTTATTTCGTCTTGTAATGTAGTTATATGTTTTTGACGACTCGCAAGTTCCGCTTCGGCCTTCTGTTGATACTCTTCCAAGATAGCGCATTTATTTATTAAATTTATTTTCTCTTTTTCATTGTTTTCATTTAGATTATTCAATTCGAGTTCTAAGCGTTTTTCTAATTTAGCTATATCTAAAAGGTAAAAAAAAAAAAAATTTTTTCAGCTCCACGTTGTATCGCTAAATAAAAAAATCATAAGCAAAAAAACTTACCTAAATCTTTCTCATCAACCATTTTAAACAGTTGTACATTTTCATTCTTCATTTCATTCAATATTTTATTTTCGTTCAGAAGTTTTTTCAAATCTTCATTCAATTTATCAATTTTACTTAAACATTCATTCTTTTCTATATTTATATCACTGTTATCTTTTTCTAGCACAACAATTTGGATTTCTAGTTCTTGTAGTTTTTCTTGTAATGTAGTGTTTTCTAATTTCTTAGATTCAAGTTCTGTCATTAATTTATTAGCATTTGTCTTTTGTTGGTGTAAATCATCTTGTACTTTTCTTATTTTATTTATATTTTCTATATCAGTGGAATCATTCTTTATTTTCAATTCGTTATTCTCTTCTTTTAGCGTGTTTATGTCTGAAATAAAATTTATTAAATAGATATTAAGCCGCAAGTCTTTTAGTTTTTTTTTTATATTTTCATTATTTTTAAGTCAGATAAACTTTCCCGAAGTGGATATCAAACCCACAATAACTGTGTTAATATTGTAATATAATATTCTGTGACAACGGAAGTAGGCGCCGTGTTTGTGCTTATTAGAGAGAAAAAATTGTAAATAATTCAATCTCGTAGAAATCGAACCCACATGTGTTTTTTATAAAAGCAGCTGATGTGGGCGTAAAGTCAGCTGCTAATTTGCACCACACCCCTCTATAAAATAATAATATATAAATATAAATAACAAAAAATAAAATAGTAATCATTAACACTCACTTTCTTCAAAAATCTTGATTTTTTCAGCTAAATCTCTTTTTTCACATTCAATAGTATCAATACATTCGTTTTTGTCTAATATAGTATTTTTTAACTCCAAAATATTATTATTAAGTACTTCATTTTGTGACACAAGCTCCTTCTCTACTTTCTCCTTTTCTTTACGAAAATCACTCAACTCTTTATTTAGTTTCTCAAAATCATTTTTAAATAATTCTTTAGCTTCAGCTAATTTAATAACAAAATTAGACTTATCATTATCGATAGTATTTTCCAAAGTTTTTATTTCACTTTGTAGCCTATCATTCGTTTTTATATGTTCAGCGATTATTTTGTTTAAGTTAATTTTTTGATCCTCCATCACAGATTCTGTGACAGTCACCATGTTTTTAAGTACTTGCCTTTCTGAATCGAAATCAGTTATGAGTTTATCTTGGTTTATTTTTTGTGCTTTTATTTCATCTTCCAATGATTTCATAGCTAAAATAATAATAACAATTAAACTTTGAAGGAATCGTGTTGTCGATAATCATACTAAATCATGCATACATACATACGTCAACTGTATAAAACAAAATACTGTCAATATTAAGACTTAAAAATAATATATATTATGTAAAAAAAATAATGTACATGTTATTTTCAGCTTTACACAGTATCTCACATGCAGCAGGGTAGGCATATCAAAGCAAGTGCTTAGACAACCTATTTCAAACTTTCTGTCGAATTGCTTTTTTTGCGAGACATTGCTTATTTTGAGGAGTTGCAGAACTCAACGCCGGGCTTTTGCCTTGGTGCCAAAAATGAAAATATTAATAAATAATTTATTCGTTCGAGTGACATATTTATCAATAAAAAAAAAATAGTAATATATTATCTTTGTTCAACTATACATAGATTAAAGATTTCTATGTAAAAACAGTCCCAGAAATAAGAGCACAAGAAACATTATGTTCTCATTTGATTTTAGTATCGTCTAACTATCGCCAATGAGCAAACGCGCTAAAATATCTCCTGTGTGTATTATAATAACCAAAGAAACAAATGATTCAGTAACATAGATTCAGTTTAATAATACTTAAAAATCATTATTAAACAATTATACACAAATATTTCGTCGTTTGGCCAATATTTGCCACCACACTACCAACAATCCCGTCGAATATTATTTAGTCTGAACTGAGAAAAAGTGCTATTACAGTTTTAAGTTTTATTAACATAAGATAACAGTTGATTTTATGAGTTGATGCATATGGTTTAAAAAAAATTACGAGCTCTCGTTGATAGAGCGAAGTCGAAACTAAACCTTATCTACCTATAATAAGGTTTAATTTTATTAAAATTATTTCGTGTGATGAGTCTGTGTGTGATTATTTTATTTCTGGTTATACTGAATCTTAACACTTTTTTGTAACATGTTTGTATGCAATCTATAATCTAGTGGATAGTTTGACCGAAGCATATTATACTGTATATTTGATGCAACAAGAATATTTATATCAAAACAATATTTTCTATTAATTGACATAAAGCTCGATTATGTTCCCTACAGAACATAATCTATAATTCTTGTCTTTTATATTTTCTATTTAAATGTACAAAACAAACCTGTATTGTTTTCTTCTATTGTATGCTGTAACTTTTCTTTCTCATTTCTAACTGTTTCCAATTCGGACGTCTTTTCTTTTAGATAATTAGTCAGCTTTGCAATCATCATGTTGAGATTATCAATTTGACATTCATACGTTTTTTTTAGTTTTTCTGTTAAATTCTCATTATCTACCAATTTGTCCTTCAAAGAGTGCACTTTCACATCTAACTGTTGTTTTAAATCATTTAACTCTTGGTTAAGAGAATCATTTTCTATTCGTAATTGTTGAATTTCTTGTGTTTTCGTTTCTAACATGTGGTTGTATGCTTCTTTTTGTTTCGACAATTCTGAAAAAAAATGCACAATTTTTTTAATAACTTTACGCTTTATTTCCACTCATGGCAGGATGAGAATAGGCATTCCATATCAATACATTCTGTTTTCCGACTTCTGTCTGGACTCAAAATATTAAACTTACCTGTTTTAGAATCATTAATAATTGTTTTAAATTTTTGGACATCTGTTTCAAGTTGATAAATTCCAATTTCCTTTTGTTTCACCTTTTCCGACAATTCCTTAATAACAATATCTTCGTCCTCCAAAGCTTTTTCCAAATTCTTCTTTAGATTTAACTCTGAAGTCAAATCACTGATTACTTGAAAAATTACATTGCAATTTTCAAAAGCATTTCTTTTTTCCACACACCCATATTGGTTCCAATATATGAGAGGAAATATTATGACTCTTAACATTTTCAAAAAGTTTGTTCAAGCCACTATTCAGTATGGCGACAATTTTCACATTATCTTCCTCTAACGCTGAAATAAATAAATAATCCGTTTACAAATAATAAATATATAAAACATTATATTATATGTTTAAACAAAAAACACATACTTTTGTAATCAGATTTCAATAAGTTCAAATCTATTGACAACTGTTTGATTTCTTCTTGCTTTGTATTAATTTCTGATGACCAATTAATGTTCTTTTCTTCAATGTTTTGTTCTAGAATTTTCTTTTCTGATTTTAATATTTCACAGCCTTTTTTCAGATTTTCAAGCAAAACAGTAAGTGTTTCTTTTTCTTCGGAAAGCAAAGTTTTTTCTTTCATAAATTGTTCTTGAAGATTTTTATTTTCTTGCAAGTTACTAGCAAGAGATTCTATATGTTTAGTCAATTTGTGGTTTTCGCAATCTAATATACCTATCTGCTCTTTCAATTCACTATTACACTTTTCTAATTCTCTATTTCTACTGATTTCAATTTCCATATCTTTATTAACATTCACAAGCTGCGTTGATAAGTTGTCAATTTCGTTTTTGAGCACAGCAGTATTAGAGATAACTTCTGCTTTTAATTTATCAACTATTTCTGTTTTCTCTTCTCTTAAATGTTCCTTTTCCTTTTCAACTAACTCTTTTGAAAGTCTTTCGTCCACTAATTGTTGTGTCAAACATTCTTTTTCCTGTATCAATATATTTTTTATTTCTTCTACTTCCGCCAATTGCTCTGCAATCTTTCTTTTTTCTAATAATATTGTTTCTTTTCCTTCATCAGCGATTTTAAGTATAGATTTCTCTTCCATGAGTTGTTGAACTAAAATGGCCTTTTCATTTAGAAGGCTGTCTCGTTCATATGTTACAGTTTTGTAATTATCTTCTAGAGTATCCATATTTCGAACTAAAACATTCTTTTCTTCAATAAGAACTTTCTTTTCGTTCTCTAACATATCGGTTTTAGCCTTTTCGCTTATTAGATTATCTTTCAATAGATCATTACTGTGAGCGCTTTCATCATAAGTATTTCTCAATGATTCTATTTCAATATCAAATTTACTTTTTTCTCCTCTGAAAACATTAATCTGTCCTTCCAAAGTTTTAATCATCAGTTCCTTTTCGTCTAACCTAATTTGACTTTTGTGAATTGATGCAGTCAGTTCCTCAATTTGAATATTATCTGTTGTAATTTGTTCCTGCATATCTCTGTTTATCTGTTCCCAAGCACGTTTTTCGTTTTCAAAATAATTTTGTAAATGGTTTAATTCAAAACTCTTTTTTTTAGTTCATTTTCCATATTTTCTATCATTGTGTCTTTCTCCTTGATGAGTAATTCATGTGTACTGTTATCTTCTTCTATTGTATAATGTAATTGTGTATTTTCTTCTTTGAGCGATTCTATCACTTGAGAGTTACTCGTAATAATACTATGTAATTCATTCTGAGACTTTGTAAGTAGAATGTTTAGATTTTCAATTTTTAAGCAAAGTTCATTATTATCAGTGTCCTTGTTCACACAAACTTCCTCATTATTTTTAATGGTTTCTTCGAGATTTAATTCCAAAATCTTAATTTCTGTAAAATTGAAACAGAATTGACAATAAATTTTATTTTACCTCTTATATCTTATAAGCATATTCTATTATACATATTAAAAAGATATTTGATTATGAATATGTAAATTATCTTACCTTCCACTTTAGCCACATTATCTTTTAATGCATCTTCGAGTGCATTCCTTAATTTATTAATTTCGTTCTTTTTGATTAGTATTTCGTTATTAAGCTCGTCAGCCATACCATGTAAGTGATCACACTTACTTAGATATTCTTTTTCTATGTTATTTTTGTGCACATTGATTTGTTCTAACTGTTGTAGTAGATTCGTTTTTTCATTTTCCATCTCTACTACCTTTTGATTTTCATGTTCTAAACTCTTTTGCAAATTACCAATATCAACTTTTAAATTATCAATTAGTTCATCTTTAACTTTATTTGTGGCATTTGATTGAGTAATCTGTTTACTTAAAGCTTCGGTGAGTTCATCTAACTTTGTCTTAAGCATTGCATTTTCAGCATTATGATCTTTTAAAATATTTTCCAGTGATTGTGTCTTCTCTGATATAATTTCTTCCAAGTTTTTTATCGCTAAAAGTAAAAAAATAGTACACAAAAATATAATTAGATATGTTTGTGTCTCACATAACTATACATTTAATATAAGTGATAGTTACTTACTCAATTCACTTTCTTGAAATTGGTCAAATATTTTCTTAAGTTCCGTCTGCAATTCAGCAACTGTGTCATTACTTTCATTGAATTTTGTTGTAAGGTCCTGTTTTTCTTTTCTAATTGCATCCATCTTTTGCTGAAGTTCATTATTCTCATTAATCTCAGATTTCAATTTCATTTCAATTGAATTAATATGTTCATCTTTTTCACGACACTTTTCGTCATAATAAATTTTGGTTTCATTTATATTTTTGTTGGATAATTCTAAATTATTTTGGTTTTGAATAATATTTTCATTTAATTGCTGAACAGTTTTATTTAAGTCTGTACATTGTTGCTTTAAATTTGAATTATTCTCTTTTTCCGTGGCTATGGTTTTGTTCAAATCTTCAATACACGTCGTTGTTGTCAACAATTTTGAGTTTAACCCCTCAATATCTTTAGACAATTTTTCATTTATATCTTTAGCCTGTTGGAGTTCATCCTGAATACTAACTTTATACTCGATCTCGTTTTGCAATTGAATCTTTAAAGCATCAATTGTAGCATTGATTTCATCCAAATTGTATTGCAATCTCTTCTTCTCTTCATTATGAGCAATTTCTTGATTTTCTATTTCTTTGTGAATTTTTTCAATTTTTACATCACGATTTTGCAATTCTGCATTAAGTTTGTTGTTATGATCCTCTAGAATTTTACAATGTTCATTAGATTTTGTTAGGCAAGCTGTTGCTTCTTGTAGGTCTGTATTAATTTTTTCATTATGTATGGTATACTGTTGTATTTGTTTCTGAAGTTCTGTAATGTCATCTGTTTTCTGCCTTAAATTGTTCAAATAACCTTGTATTTGAATATTTAAGTTAGCCATATCATTGTTATATTTACTAGTTAGTTCCCCTCTTAACTCCTTTTCTTTTCGTAAGTCGCATTGTAATATTTCAATCATTTCACCTTTTTCGAAAATTTTATTTTGTAACTCAACTAACTCATTGTTTCTATTTGAAACCTTTTCTTTCAAAGTCATCATTTGTTTTTCGTATTCGTCTCTCATTTTCAATTTAGATGATTTTTCACTATCAATATCACTTTTTAGACCTTTTATAATGTTTTCTGACTTTGTTATTTCATCAGACAAACTTTCCAAAAGAGAAAGCTTTTCTTCTTGCAAAGTTTGAATTTCTTTCATTTTCGAATCGATAATCCTTCTAGAATTTTCTCCAGTATCACGCAATCTTTGTTCTAGCTCATTTACTTCGTTATTTAACTTTGTGACTTCATTGTCGTAACGAACTTTTAAAGTGTTTTTGCTTTCTATTTCTTCATTAATGCGATGTTTCAAATTAAATATGTCTGTATCTTTTTCTGAAATGATTTGTGCCATATTTTGCTGTTCTTCTTGACTTTTTTTTGTTAATTCATTTAGTTGATCCTATAACATAATATGAAATTAGTAGTATAAAATGAAAATTTATATCTAATGCAAATATTTTTAAGTTAATAATTCTGGCACATAAGGCACAGTTTTCGCCGCTGGGAATAAAATGTCTTAGCAATAGTCGCCACCTCTACCTACTCTGGATTGAGGGAACTATTGTTGTGTTTTTTTTTAATAAATAGTTTCTTCAAAAAGTAAATTAATTAATTTGTAATAAAACTATAACTTTATTTACCTGCAACATCTGCATCTGTTGTTTAAGTAGAACTATTTTAGCGCGCTCTTCACTTAGTTGTACTTCTATCACATTAGCGCAAGCTTCACTGCATACGGCTAGAGAACAAAAAAATATTGATAATTTTAATTAAGCCTTTAATATCACAAAAAAAACGAGAATATTAAGGCAAAATGTTTGAGCTCAAAGTTTAAAATATTTACATGTTGGATATTTAATCCTTTCTTCTTTGATTATTTTAACATTTGATATTTATCAATGTTATGTTTGTTAATATCATTTATTTACATTTAAATTTTTAATACGAATTTGTTAAATTGCCACATAAAGAAATTTTTTTTTTCAATGTTTCTTCTGTATTTTTTTTTCAGTTCAGCTGACAGAACAGAAGAACTTTGACAGAAGAAAAAGCGTGGCATTGAGAATCGAAATTAAAGATCAAAAGAATTTTCGAAATTGGCGGAAAGTAAAAAAAAACGAGTGTTTCAATGACAAGACTACTGTGCTCTGCCTACATATATGTCTATATGCGAGATACAGCGTGTTAAAAAGAAACTTACATATATTATGAGGCAGTGATTGAACACTTGCATCCAAATCATCACATTCAAGTTGACTCAAGTCAAGACCATTCAATCTGTTATGCTGTCTCAGTTCTGTCACCAGTTCTTTTAGAGAATGAACGTGATGCCGCTCGGTTTCTAGTTCTTCAATTAATTGCGACGCTCTGGTTGATTCTTGTTGACTTATTGCAAACCATTTATCGCGTTCCCTTTTTAAATCATCCAACTAAAATAAATTGAATGTATTATTAATGTATACATTTATATGATGAGCCAAAGATTTTTTTTTATAAATATATATATTTTTATTTTTTTTTCAAACCACATATCTCGTTATACATACGTTCATATTTTTTTGTGATAATCTATACTTATAATAAAATTATAGCCGACATGGAATATATATACATGAAAATCTATTAATGTGGCATTTATTAATGTAAAAAAAATTCTATTTGTTGATTTGCCCATTTGTTGATTTGTATGTGCATTTGTACCAATCTTAGAAATGGCATAACCAATATAAATGTGATTATTAAACTTATTTAGATCAAAATGAATTGCTGTGTTAGACAAAACTTATTATAAATTATTGTTTTATTGATTTGAAATCAGGTTGCTAATAATAAAAAAATGTAAAAAAATTACCTTATTTTTAAACATATCCCTTTCATATTGTAAATCGTCCAGTTGCTCTTGCACACTAACCAGTCTTTCCTCAGTTTGTTCCAACTGCTTTGCTAACTTGGCAGAGTTAATATTTGAAGTTTCAGCCTTAGATTCACACTCCTGACCACAGCAGGTTGACATTTTCGCTTTGAGATTCATTATGTCCTGTTTGTAAACTTCTTTATCTTTCACTGCAATTTAAAAGAATTTTGTTATATTCGAAATTATTGTATTGTTTCATAAAAAAATCTACTATTATACTAAAAATATACTATTTATAGCAATGTTTATCTGTAGTATAATAAAATTGTAAAAAGAACTATTTAATTGATTTATATATATAATAATCGTTTAAATTATATTAGCACCAAAAATTTCAATGAATAAAAATAAAAATAAACATAATTGAGGGCATGGTGGCACAGTGGGTCAGCTGAACAACTTCTAAAGCAATAGTTCTATGTTCAGTTCTTACTCAAGGAACTCAACTTGTTATGGCAAAACAAAGGACAGCATTGGGGCATCTAGATATATTTTTAAAGGCGGGGCCTTAGAATAAAAGGTTTTATTCAGGTCTCATTTTTTGTTGAAATTCTTATACATTTGTTATAATATATTTTATTGTTAGCAGCTCAGTGGAAATTTTAACAAAATAAATCTAAAAGAAGTATCTTACATAATTTCTCCATTTTCATATTAGTCCTAGTCAACTCTTCTTGTAAATAATTCTTGTCAAATCTCTCAGCATCCAGTGCAGCTTGCAATCGCCTTACTTCACTGTGTAAGGAACGAAGAGCTGGTGGTGTTTCAGCTACTTTGAAAGGTTGTAGTTCCGCCGCAGCCGCATCCTGCCCGCAGGCCTCTGATAAAATAATGTAATTTTTTTATAATAAACCAAATATTTACATGTGACTAACCCTATGAACTAAAATTTATGTTCATTTGCTATAAGAAATACAGTTTAAAATTTTATATAAATTTTGTCCCTGTCATATAATTTTTTTTTTTGTTACCATACAAGGTATGTTGATATTCTTACAAGGGTTTCTCAAACTTGTTTTTGTCACTCTCAGGGGAGATTTTTACTAAACTTTGCTTTGCTAGATAATATAGTATATAGGGTAATAAATAATTCCCCATTTCTAAATGTTTATATTTCCCTATTGTAATATAGACTGCAAAAATAAAAATTAACAATTATAACAAATAATCAAACCTGCAATAGCCATTAAAACATCTGTAGATGTGATACTAGAACATTGCATTAAACATTTTGTAAATTTCAATATAGTCTTTTGGTCACTGCCACTGAGCTTACTGCACATAGCACTTTTAATATCTACATTTTTTGAGTTAATGCAGACAAAAAAGAGTAAAAGTGAAGCCGCCATACATATTTCTTCTTCATTATGTGGTTCAACTGTGCCATTATGAAATGTAAATTTTGGATATTTTTCCAGAATAAACTCTTGGATTGTGTGTGCGTCTAACAAAGAGGATTTTGATTCATCTAAATTAAAGTTTTCTCTCAAATGTGATATGATATTTATAAGAGATTCTAGTGACACAGGAAATTCTTTTTTATTTTCTTCTTCAAAGTAGCAATTAATCTGGAACCAAAAATTTTAAAATTGTAGAATGTAAGAATTTGAAATAACAATTTAAGTCGCATAACTAATTTTACCAATGGTTTAAGTTATAAGGATATGTTAATAATATTTATAAATCATGCATATATTACAAAAAAAATGCTAGTTAGCACGAATTTATCGAAATGATAAAGTTGAAGAATTTGCAAATAATATGCAACGGTTACGCACCTGGCGTTTCAACAGGCGGTTAAAAAAACTGTTACACAAAGAAGCCATAGGAATGATATTCTATTTAAATCTTTTCGTGTTCAATAATTATAATAAAAAGGATTACAAGATAGCAATGTGTAATTTAATAAAAGTATAAATACTTTAAGAGTAAACTTACCCAATTCCCTAAGATTGTTTTCCATTCCTGTAACATTTTTCACGGAATTAAAATAGTAACGTTTATAGTAGACACTTCTTAAATACGTCGGTTTATATTAAATTAAATAATGTAAATAATACATAAAAAAGTATAAAAACATTAAGGCGAGTAGACTAAAGATTTATATAGAAACGTTCGACAGTTGTTATTACTTCGCCGTTGCAGTTTGAAATGTTTTTTTTTCGAAAGTAACATTTACTTCAACCGTTTCATTACATCTTACAACCGGTTTTGTTCTACAAATTTACAATATTATTAAATTATATGTAGTTTCTTGTAACAAAGATAAATTTTATTCAGTTAAATGTATAGTTTTCAAATAAATGAATGCAAATTATTTTTTATATTTAAAATCACAACTTAATTATAATTTTACAGTAGCAATATCTATGAATACTACGCTTTATAAACACAGAGTAGGCTCTTCGAGCTTATGTGTTCTGTGCTTAAGGATGACAGTGACACTAATCACAACACTTGATGTTGATATAAGAAATAATTTAATTAAGAGTAGGTCTTTTATATTATAGCAGTGTTTTTATGTTTTATTATTATAAATGTAATTTTAATTTAGTCTTTAAATATTTTTTCTATAGAATGTGTTAGGATCAAGGTTGTAGTTTAAAAAGACAGTAAATATTTACTTATGTTTTATTCTCAAAATATAAAAAATAATTATTAGTTAATATCATGTCACCGACAAAGGCTGCTGGTTTAGTTGTATTCAGACAAACAAATCAAATTATACAGTTTCTATTACTACAAACTTCTTATGGCGAACATCACTGGACACCGCCAAAAGGTATATTAGTAATAATTTTATAGAAACCGTAAGAAATGGATAATAATTATTTCTAGAAAAATAAATAAGTCTTATTCGAAATAATATTTTTTTTATAATACGTGGTTATAATAAATTTACTCTATATTGGAATAATACAATATTTTGCATGTTTACATAAGGTCATGTTGATCCTGGGGAGTCAGACTGGGTGACAGCATTACGTGAAACAAAAGAAGAGGCTGGCTTATCTGAAAAGGAGTTGGAGGTGTGTGAATGTCTTAATTAAGTTAACTGACTATATTTTTATATAGATTGTCTTACTTAATAACAATATATAGCTGTAATGTTAAAAAGATAATTCAATTATTTTATTTAATTAAATAAGTATATTTGATTAAGACTAAGATGGTTGACATAAATAAAAAAAATGCAATTTTTCTGTACACCCACATCTCTTAATTAGGAGAGCAGCACCATGTAAATAAGCAAAACCTGCTTTATTTACATGGTGCTGCTCTCAGAAGACTGCACTGAAGTGTTTTCAAATTTGACAAAAATCAGACAACAGTGATTTGGGACTGGGTTCTTTCTGCCTACTCTGATGTGCAGGGAAAAGATTAAACTAAAACTTATAAGACATACATCTGAAGCTTATAATATGTGTCAGTCAATCATTTGTGCCACCTATATTTATATTTATTTTTGCTGTGCAAGCATGAGTTACTTAAAATATAAAATTGTATATTTAATTTCAGATTTATAAAAATATATCAAAGACTCTTAATTATGAAGTGAAAGGGAAACCGAAAGTTGTGGTGTACTGGTTGGCTAAATTAAAAAATCCTGAAACAACAGTAACATTATCTGATGAACATCAAGATTTAAAATGGCTTCCACTAAAAGAAGCAAAAGAAATATCTGGATTTGATGATATGAAAAGTTTGTTGGAAGAGTTTCACAAAAAAGCTGTTGAAATTCTGTAAATGACAACAATTAATCTAATAAAGTAAAAATTATTAAATTGTATAATGTTGTTCCTTAGCCAAAAATGTCAATATGATATATTACTAGAATAGTTATTTCTTTTATTTTGTTCTTCAATCAGAATAAACAGACATAAATCTTGGATTTTGTTTTAACCTGACCTATATATTATTGAGGGTTTTAATTTTAGCACATATCAAATTATATATTTTAAGTATATATGCATTTAGCCATTGTTGTATAGTGTGACAGTGTCGGACTGCAAATATGAAATGAAAAAAAAAACTATTCTTATTTTCACTTACTTACCCACATTGCCGCACACCTACAACAATTTGCGTGTGTGTGTATATATATATATATATATATATATATATATATATATATATATATATATATATAAAAATGCTAGGTTCCCTTTGCCTACCTCAGAAAATACACAGGTTGTAAATTATATTTGGCTTACTATTAACTTATTATATTATACTTACTCTCTAAGCAAAAAGTGAATACAACAAAGGTTCTGATTTTTGAAAGAGATGAGGAAAGGACAGAATGCAAAATCGGTGTAAAAGGTAAGATATTAGAACAAGTGAATGAAGTGGTATATTTGGGAGTTTGTTCAGTAAAGATAAAAGATACGAGATTGATGTCGAAAGGCCATCCCACTGCGCCACGATGGCCCCTAAGTATAATAATGGCTGTACTAAACATATTAACGTATTCAAATACGTTCAACGTACTATTGACTTAATACTGACAAGGCAGCCAAACAAACAGCGCTTCTATTTTTGTGATATATGTATTTAAACAAACCTATGTTAAAGGATCGCTGCGTAGAAGCACAGCGCACTTAATGAAAAAGCGTGAAGGTGCTATTTTTCAGCCTGGGATTGAACCCACAGTTGTCGTGTACTTATATAGGGAGCCCTTTTATCTATATATAGATATGTCCACACATTCATATGAGTATTCATAATATATGGTTAAAATAATAAAATTTTACTGATGATCTGTAAAAGGCTTGACTTTGACTTTACCTAGAGACGTCTGCTCGTTGGGCGTTGCGTTGCTCCTGTTGCTGTTGCGCATAGTACATAATGTTTTTATATTAAATATTATCCACACCATCTGAAAAAATGTGCGGTTACGTGAGAGCTTTCTGCCACACGCCACGCTATGGAATGTTCTACTTGCGGTAGTGTTTCCGTTTTTAAATACGAATTGGATACCTTCAAAAAGCGCATCTATTTCCAACTCTGATGTTACACGAACACATGGGTGGTGGTGATCACTTGCCTTATCGGATGCCTTCATACGCTCATTTGCCTTGCTCGTTTTACATTAAAAAATACCTACTTGAAACTTATTTAAATAATAAAAATCTGATATATTGAGGCCAGTCGTGGCGCAGCGGCACTAAGTGTGACTGCAAAACCGACTGGTTGTGGGTTCGATCCCCACTCGAGGAGATGAAATATTTACTTAAATTTATATTTCCATTTCTTCGCTCTGGTGTCGAGGCTAAGCGCGGCGTTGAGTTCAACCACTCAACACGCAATGCCTCCAGATGTGGTGAACGGAGTGTCTCAACACCAGATTCCCTCTGCCCACTCTGCTGTGTGCGGGATTCAACGTGAAGCTGATAAAAATGTTTAAAGTCAGAGAAACAGGTCATTACGAATTTGATCACCACTATAAGCGTTACCAAATAACAGTTCTACCAAGAAATAATATTTAAATTAGCGTTAAAAAATAATTATTATGTGTTGTTACTGCTTCAAAAACATTTAAATGTAAAAAAAAAAAATTAAACAAACATTATTGTCTTTTGTATTTTAATTAAACGTCAAAGTAAGTAGCATATTATTTAGTTTGTTATATATTATATTTTAATCCTACGAAATATGTACAATAATATATACAGCTAATTTTTTTTCAATAATTTGCTTATTTGAAAGTTTGTTGTCTTCTTCCACCAGGCAGAAAATGTGACAAAATGATATGAATTTTTTTTTTAAAATACGAAATTCGATAAACCGAGCAAGATAAAAATAAATGACTGTATTTAAGTTGACAGGTACATTAAAAATAATTTAAAAAAAAAATTGAAATTGATATCTTTTTCGTACTCGACAAAACTTACTATACATAAATGAATCTAACAAGTAAAAACTCTTAGTGTTGTTAGCGAGATCTATCGATGTTTATCGAAGCAAACATAAATAGACTATAAAAGCAAAATCTAGCTATCTAGCAAAAATTATTCATAGTTGTAGATGATAGGAACGAGAAATAAAGATAAACTTGCTACGCCAAGTTTTCGCCTCCAAAAAGTTAATAAATCTTTTATGGGTATGAGTATACGTGTATACATGGTGGAAGTGTCAGCACTACTATAAATGAAACCACAGTTTTAAGTACTCTATAAAAGCTTAACACAATAAATAATAAATCTTCCTACTTCCAGACCAAATTATGAATGATAGGCCATACTTTTTTAATATAAGTAATAAGTATGCACTCATTTCATACGAAACTAACTAAAAAATAAGTTCAATTTTTTTATTTTCTTCGTTTGTATCGTAAGCTCCTGTACAAAACACAACAAAAAAAAATGCTCGTAGTTTTTAGATTGCATTGAATATTCATTTTCTGAGCCCCCAAGAGACCGTAAATCTAGTTATTTGATATTTATTTTAGCTTAAAATATCCATACGATGTTAAAATAAACAGTCTTGACACACATAAGAGCAGACGAACAACGAAATGATCTTATAAGGGTTACACGGGATTGAAAATATTGATGAAACTAATAATTTTAATAAAATTAATAATATTACGGTTTGATCATTTCATTGCACCTTTATTTTTATTACAAATCTAAAAGCAGTTGTATAATTATCAATAAATTATTGTATTTTACTGTTTTCTACTGTTTTTTTAATTTCTTTTGCAGGTCTTTGCTTTCCTGAGTGACAGGTCTGGTTGAAACTCGGCAAATCTTCACACGCGTGTAAACGCGGCCTTATATCTGCAGCTGCACCCATATTGTTAAATGACAATGTCAGTCAAATTTGTTATGTTTACTATATGTACACTATATTTTCGACTGAATTTCGCCGCAAGTGCTTTGTTAATGTGCAATTCAGTTAATATTGTGAATATAAACAATATGATATTTATACATTGTGTTTAATTACTGGCTTGCTTGTTTTGGTTTACTATATATAATGGATAAACTACAGGATAATGATTCTAAACCTTTAGATGTAAAAACAGAAGATGAAAAATCTTCCAATAATAAATTAAAATGTCGTGGGGCTAAACGCAAAAGGTAAATATTTTATTTCTCACAGTATAAAATATGATTACCACATTAGACTGTTAATTTCGTGTTATATCAATTTAAGGATAAATAGTGACAGTAGCACCGATGGAGATGTTGTTTTACCGGAGAATACTTTTGACATGGAGAAGAATCTTTACGCTTCAGCTCTTAAAAATAATTTAGATGATGTCAGTGTAAAGAAAATTTTAAAGGTTAGATTCTATTTATGTTACTACTATTACTTTAAATGACTTAATTACCTTTACTTACTAAGTACAAATAATATTGCAGAAAGTAGTTACAAATGACCATGTTCTGGCACTTGTTAAGTTACGTGAAGAAGAAGAGGACTCTGGAACAGAAGAGAATCTTCGTCCTAAACTAACAAGATCAAAAGCTAAGTGAGTATTTTGTTTAAATATAGTAAATATATCATTTTTTTAAACTTAAACTACATTACAATGTTATAACATGAATTAAAATATTTATTATTGAAATGTATAATTAATTGAGTGCAGTGGTGCAAGGGAACTGGTCTCCCCACTTAGGAAAATAATATGTATATTAATTACTTTTATTTCTCTGTTCTGATATACAAAGCAATGTGCCATCCAAAATGTAATGTCTGAAAAACTGAACAGAAATAGGAGAATGGAGATTTTGTTTATGACTAGGTTCCATCTGACTACTGTTTGCTATGTAAAAGTGTGAAGCTGTATTTTTTTTTGAAATTTTATTATATTTAATTTTTTTTAGAGAATTGATGAAAGTGTCTCCAAGTTCAGTTTCATGGAATTTGGAACTAACCCCAATAAAGCATATACCAGTTAATATCACACCTGAAGTGAAAGCCTTAATAGCTCAAGAACTACCTGAAGATGAAGATGATGAAGAATATGAGCCTGTAGGTAAAATAAATTTTCAAAACACATACATTATATCTCATGTACAATAGGATGGACAGAGAGAACTTAGTGTCAAGACACTCCATTCGCCTTCTGATTGATATTGAGACATTGTTGAATAGTGAAACTCAACATCTTATATACAACTTGTTTATAGCAACATAAACATTTTAAAAAACATAAAAAATTGATTTGATTTTGCTTATTATTATGACAAAGCACTTGTGAAATAGCACTTTGAAAATGTATTTAAAATACTAATAAATAGCATTCTCTCACAATGATAATTCTGAACAATTATCTTCGGGTAGCAGAAATTTGTAAAAATCTTCCTACAAAGATGCTAGCAACGTAAATGTAACAAGCATATAAGATTTTTTTAGTAGAGGAATAACACTAAAAATGTAAAAAGTCTCACATGGTCTTAGCAAAGTGAGAAATTGAAAATAGTTTATTGTTTTCTCATTGCCCACAATGGCTTCGAGCATATCCCTAGGAGTATTTAATGTTTCTGAAGTTTTGATTTTTAGATGACCTTGCTTTTTCCTGGAATCTCAGTATAAATCAAATTTAACACTACAAATATATTCATTTATTTATTTTTCATTTTATCAACAAATTGGTAATATTAGTAATTGTCTTTTATATGAATATACACAGTCTCTCAGGCAACATTATGTGAAGTGCCACCTGGTGTGATCACTTTATGAGTTCCACATTTTTGTATTGTGAGGAAATGACTTTGCCATGTACCAAGTCCCTGATAAAGGTTTTTCATATTAGTATCTTTAGACCCCTATGTGTCCATAGTGTCATGGGACTACAGTATCATGTATGTTATTAATATTATTTGTGTTACTTAGTACCACATGTTGCAGTATGGATTCATTTGGACGTACCATCATAGTACACTTAGAGGCCAGTCGTGACGCAGCGGCACGAAGTGTGACTGTAAAACCGACTGGTTGTGGGTTCGATCCCCACTCGAGGAGATGAAATATTTACTTAAATTTATATTTCAATTTCTTCGCTCGGGTGTCGAGGCTAAGCGCGGTTAGTCAGAATATTCCCCATGATAACGACGACGACGCGCGTTAAGTTCTGCCACTTTACACGCAATGCCTCCAGAAATCGGCAGAAAGTGGCGAACGGAGTGTCTTAGCACTAGGTTCCCTCTGCCTACCCTGCTGTGTGCGGAATATAGCGTGAAGCCGATTTTATCATACACTTATGGTGTATAATATAAGTCAAGCTGCTGATAAAATATACATAATGGTATGTTAGTTGCTGTTTTCTCACATTATTGAAAGATGCAAAATTAACATAAAGCTATCATTTTTTTACAGAGTGACGACGATCATGGCCTGGAGTCGAGTAGCGATATAGACTCACAGCCTCGGACTCCGGCGACGCCCAAAAGTCAAAAGAAACCTAGTCCTCAGGTAGTTCAAGATGGTCCTTTTAAAGTGCCACAGGTAAGATGAATAGATAAATTCTATAATATATAGATACAATTTTTTTGTTTCATATTTTGTGTCTGTATTTCAAAAACTAGAACACATTATTGATGCTAGTTGTGGCGTATTGGCAGTGGCGTGGGAATGGAGTGTCCTAACACTAAGTTGTGTGTGAAACAAGAAATATAAAATAATAACATTTACAAATGATATTTCAGGAAGTCAAAACACCAGTGTGTAGAAAACTACATTTGGAAAATGAAGAAGCCACCATAGCTCTACGTACTCGCTCTAAACTTTCCCTATCAGCGACTCCCATAGAACATATAGAGGAATCATTTGTACCACCTGATGACTTGCCAATGCCTGATGTCGATGATCTGTGGAATGAATTCTTGAATGAATGTTTAAATCCCGCTTCTAATGTGAGGAATGAGGATGATGATGAAACTGATCCTGAATACAATGTTGCCGCTGACCCTGATGCAAGTTAGTATGGATTTTTAAAATCAACCTTTTTAATATGTAAATAACTAAATTCTGAACAAATTTTTGGAATTAAGATGTGTCGCTTTTCGATTACACTAGCTTTTGTACTTGAAAAGTGATAAATTAAAATTCCTTTTTTCTTTTACTTCAGTCCTAAGTCCAAATAGATATAGCTAAGGGTCTTGTATGATATACAACATTATAAGAAACTGTATGAACGGTGGGTTACAAAGCAACAATAAATGCGATGTAATCCTCTTTCCTCAATAAATATTCTAATCATACAAAAGATATATATTCAATTTGCACCAGTAGTTTCTAAGATTAGCTCGTCCAACTAAACAAATTCCCTTCCTCGGCTTCCTTGGCCTTATAATACCAGTAAAGATATTTAATCAAATTGTAATAAAATTTGGAAGTTAATAAATTATTGTTGCTGTGATATTTATTTAACAAAGTGATTAATGTTTGCCCCATTTTATTGTTGCTGAACAGATTTAGATGAAATTTTACTGTTATATATATAATATAAATAGTGATTAGACATCTGTGTGCTTAATGTTTTTCGTCTTTTTTAATTATGAGAGACTTACAAATTTTTTAAATGTATTTAAAAAATTAGAATAGAAAAGATCTAGAGAGAAGGAGGAGACTATTATAGGAACTTGAAATAATGTTTATTGACATATTTACTTTTCAGATGAAGAAGACGAAGAATCGTTAGAGAATAGCATAATAAAGATATCTCGTAAAGAATTGAGTGATTTAGTCACTGAGTTGTTCGATGTACTTCCAGAGGCGCCAGTGGAGCCTTTACAGGACATACAAAGTGTTTTAGAACAAGATAAGAGTTTTGAGGTACAAATTTATATAGTTTTTAAAGTTTATTTATGGGATAACGTCTGAATGTAAACGCGACCGTAGTGGGATCGATTCCTACGCCGTGGGATAAAGTATTTTCAGTACTTCGCTTTGGTTCGTCGCTTTGGTAAAAATATAAGATCGGTTGTGGTATTTGAGGATCAGAAACAGATTCTAAGATCTTTTTTAAGATTCCATTTCTTCGCTCTGGTGTCGAGGTAAAAAGCCTCCAGAAGTCGGCAAAAAGTGGAGATCACTTTCCATCAGGTAACCCGTACGCTTGCTTGTCTTTTCCATAAAAAAGCAAGTTACCCAAACGCATTATATAAGGTTTAGTGATTATTATTGTTTTCAAATTTTCCAGTTAAATCCTCAACATTGGGAAGGCAAACAAGAACCGATATCTGATGAAGAACATCATCCTACTTCAACAAATATGGCGGCGAAAATCAAAATGGAAACTAGACTTTCGATAGGAAAAACTGAGGTGGAGGAGAGTAACGAACTTGAACAGAATATTATAAATAATATCATCGATGTTCCCATGCTTGTGCCGATAAGTCGACCTGTGAAGAAGACCACGTGGTTATTATTTTATTTTGTAATTTTTCTTTTTTTATTTATTTTAGCACCATTTAGTTGTCCAGATACGATTTTTTATGTGTATATCAACTCGAGTTTTATGCCTATAAATACTTTAAATACTTTAAATATTTTTTTTTCTATGAATTTATCAAAACATTAATAATGTTACAATAAATTAAAAATCATTGCTAGAGACCGTCGTGGCGCAGTGGTACAGCGTTGAACTGTAAGCATATCAAACAGGACAAAGCACGGTGTTGATTTCCGTAAATCAACACGCAATTTGTCAAAACATCATCCATGCAGTGTGTGGTGTCGTAACACACGGTTACCTTTGTTTCCTTTGTGGGATACAGCGTGAAGCTTATAATTTCTTTTTTCTTTCAGTGCAGAAGCCCCAATGCCAACTCGATTGGTTATATCAGTAGAAGAAACGAAAGAAGTGAGAGTTCCATCAACAAACGGACTGTCCCCGCCTGCGCCTTTAAAAGACCTGGTTACCAATGAACCAACAACTGTTGAGATAGAAGTAGACGGAAATGTTAAGGTTATTCGTTTATAGCAATGTTTTTTCAGCTTACTAAACTGACTAAAAATAGAAAATACGTTCGATTGAGCTCTCCGCCCGAGGAGATTAATTAGTTAGTATATTTGTTTCCTCGCTTTGTAAATAAAAAGGGACAAGCGCGGCGTTCAGTTCTGCCACCCAATATGCATTGCTTCGCGATTTCGGAGGGGCATGTGGAAAGGAGTGTCTCAACACTAGGTACCCTCTGCCTACCCTGCTATATGCGGGATACAGCGTGAAGTAAAACAACAAAAAAAAAAACCGCTATTATTTTCCTATTTACAGATGTATCCGGAACAAATACTCATCTATCAACAACAACTACGACAACACATACAACTGGCGGCTTCTAATTTCTTACAATTATACATACATCCAACGTTGTGGTCTCATGCACCTCAATATAAGGAATATTTGGTACGTCCTTATTTCCTTATCTTCTTTCTCTAATTTTTTTTTGGCTCTACTGTTCTTATATATGTGTTTGAAATGCGGATGTATTGATTTTCTACGCACATAAGCTATTATCCCCTAATGACTCGAATGCTTGCTATTGTCAATAAAACGGCAATGAAACGTCATATTAATTTTTTTGCCCTTATCGAATACTTTTGTAACGTGCGTAGTTGAGAAGCCATATCTCTAAATCCGGCCTGTTCTCTAGGTTTGCATTCATCCCGTGTGTTAGTTACTCTGTTGAGGATAACTTTAGCAAAAATGTTTTTTTCTTTCTTTTTTGTCTCCTTTTTAATAAAACAATATTATAGTAAATATTGTCTAGTAGTATGATTGCACTTTGGAATATTTAATCAAAGATGGATGTGTGAATATTGGTACAAGTTGTTTCATATTTTTATTAAAGGCTTTATTAACAATTCTGTCCCGAATTGTCCAGGTGTGACTCTACGGGATTTTTATAATACATAATAATCATAAAAGTATCTATAATAGAAAATAAAAATTATAAAATAATAAATATATACAAATGCACTGTTTCTAACACATTAACATTATGGCGGTTATCAGATACAGATATCTAATACATTAGCATTATGGTAGGTAGAGAAAGTCAGCCTACGTTAATAAATAAAAAAGTGCATTAAAAAGTATTGATTCCTTTTTTTACAATGCAGCCGACGAGTCGTGGCCGCCCTAAAGTTAGAAAGCAAGTCTCGTTTCAAAGCAGCTACAACTCGTCAATTCGTATATTCGTAGCTATTTTAATTATAATATTTTTATCAACAGACGTCACTCTACTCGATGGTAGTAAATGACCGTATTGCAATAGTGGATGTTTGCAATTTGAAACCAGCGATAGAATTGTTGCAAAGTTGGGAAAACACATTGTCAGAAAACACAAAGGAGACTAAAGAGATGGTTAAGTGAGTATTTGTTATATGTTAAACACGAAAAATATTTTTTTATAATTTTTTTTTGGCAAACCCAAAAAATATTTTGAACTTTGATATTTCGGAAGACTTCTAAAAGTTAATGTATAAAATTATAAATATAAATTTGAACGTGGCAGGATTTGAACCCGCGCCTCTTGGTAACCGTCCAAGAGCTATGACCACTCAATAATACGTTCTCATCAAGTTACGTCGCTCGTTACAACTTATTTATGTTGCTAGCATCTCTGTAGGGAGATTTTTAAAAATACTACTACCCAAAGATAATTACTAAGATTTGTCATTTGACAGGACAGAATGCTATTTATTAAATATGTTTAACAATTTCAAAGTGTTATTCCGCACTTAGGAAAGAAGAATATTTTTTTAAGAAAATTCCTCTTGGAAACCGTCCAAGTGCTCTGGCCGCTAGGCTAAGGTACTTACCCGCGCCTCTTGGCTACTATCAAATCAAATGATATATCAAATGTTTTGTTTTATTTTTCAGATTTCTCACTGAGGAAGTGGACAAGTGGTAAGAAAAATATATTCCTAATATTTACTCATCGTCATACTCATTAGCAGGGTACACAGAAGGAGTTCAATGTTAAGACATTCCGCTCTCGATTTTCCGTCAATTTTTTAGGCATTGCGAGTTGTGTAGCGGAACTGACCGCCGCGCTTTGTCTCGACACCAGAGCGAATAAGCGAATAAGCGTCTGGTGGAATCGAACCTACAACTGTCGTCTATGCCTCTGCGTCACGACTAGCTAGCGATTATATATCCATATATAATCATCGCAATCATTATTTCAAACAATTGCCTGTTCGTGGGGAATTAACTGTATTAACCAAATGACAGTATATACTGTCAGTGTTATATAACACGTTAAAAAAAATGTAATAAAAGTGTTTTTATTATTTTCCAGTCGTCGTCGCACAGCCGTGAATGCAGTATATACGGGTGATTTTCATGATACATTTAAAAAGGTGGTGGCAAATAGTCCAGTGTTTTTATATCCGCATCTTTTACCGCCCGTGCCTTATAGATCTGAGTTTCATCATAAAAGGTTCAGCTATTTGCCTTCTGAGGACAAGTGAGTGTATTTTTTTGTATTTTCTTCTTATATACTGTGTTTTATTTGTGGCTTGCTCTTAAAATAGATGGAAATATCTTAGAGTTGCGTATGATGGATGGATTAACGGTACAGTAAGTTACAAAAAAATTGTGGAAAACGATTAACGTAACAAAAAGCCTACATCCATTCTCGATAAATGAATATTTTAGATTCAATAGTTAATTAGAGTAACTGATATGAGCAGGTTGATAGTGCTGGGGCTGGACCAGTTCTGGCGGCACATAGAGGCCAACCCGTCCGCGTTCCGAGTGCGCGCGCACGCGCGCGGGCGCGGCTGGCTGGCGGCGGCGGCGCGGCTCGCGCGCGCGTGCACGCTGCCCGCCGCGCTGCTGTCCGCGCGCGCGCTGCTGTGCCACGTGCAGGCCGCGCGCCGCGCCGGGGACGGCGTCATACACGTACGTCCATTTCAGTTTGGAGATAGATTACTTAAATTTATATTTCCATTTCTGGTGTCGAGGCAAAAGCGCGGCGTTGAGTTCTGCCACTCAACACGCAATGCCTCCAGAATTCGGCAGAAAGTAGGGGAATGGAGTGTCTTGACACTAAATTATCTCTGCCTACCCTGTGCTGTGTGCGGAATACAGCGTGAAACAAATTTGTTTATTTGATTTATTTATTTGGAGTTAATTGATTATCAGCGTTGATGAAATCTACTGATAGAGTGGTATTTGAAGTTCACAAATCAATGGTTTGATTGCAACTAGTAAATAATGAAAAAATTAATAATAATAATTTGACCATATTAGTGGATTACATTGATCATTAACTTACAAGATTACTTCTCCACACATATACATTATATAAATATATAAAATTATTATAATATAAAAAATATGATTTTCAGCGATACTTCAAATACAACGAAATAGAACCAGTGAAACACAAATTATATCCATTTAACCCTAAATTAACTCTCTATGAACAACCAGAATTGGAAATGCCTCGCATTTGGATTAAATACCTCGCTAAAAGTAGTAAGAGGTTTAAAGTAAGTATCTAAATGTAACCCTTTAAGAGATAAGGCCGTCATGGCGTTTGGCACAGTAGCCAATTAATGCGAACAATTATGGGTTCGATTCCCTACATTGTAAAGTTATTTTTTTTTATATAATGAATACACAGTGTATCATTTGTGTATCTGTAAATTGATTATTTCGTATTATATTTTACCTGAGATTGCGTTTTAAAATACAGAAGCTGTATTTAATTTGAGTACATCCTTATAATTTATTTCGTTTTTTTAAACCTAATTGTAAATAAAATCTCTTTTGTTTTTGAAAAATGCACTCATCTTCAAATATTATACATTTTCAGAATCATTTATATAAAAATAATATGAAGCGCCTTTGCCCAACTGAACCACAAGGCGTTGAAGTGGAATTAGGCAAAAATATTAATACTAATATTGAAAAAACTCCACTGCCCATAGACTTTACCAAAGAAATCTTATGCACAAGATTGAATGTGTTGCCTATAGCTCCCAAACCAGCTTTAGTGGACAAATTCGATGTGCCCATACAAAAAACTGAACAGACAGCCGCCTTACTATCGAATAATATATATACAATTATTCATACAAGTAGTGGCGCGCAAATAGTTCCCATACAGATACAAACGAGCACTGTCAACAGTACTATGACACCTATCTGCACCCCACTCGCCACAGATACAAAAATCGATAGCAGAATCGATTCAAATAATGAAAACGTTACGACTAGTAATAAATCGAATATTTATTCGATTCATTGTAAATGTTGTCGGATGTTTAGAAGAATTGTAAAAAGACAAACATTAATCACAGATTATTTTAATTCTAACACAAAACGAACAGAACGCTGCGATTGCACAAAGAAAAAGTATCCGAACATATCGAATAAATTAAAAATATTGATTAATAATTTTAAAAGGCTCTCAAATGTGATTTATGATGAATTAGTAAATAAAATAGAAGAGTGCAAAACTGACTTTAGAAGTAATAAGGATATAGATGGCAGCAGTTCTAAGGACTTTGGTAATTAAATATTTTTTATTTATTCATTAAGACATCCGTTTTTCGATCCATCGATCGGTCAATCAGTCAATCCATCGATCCATCCACTCATCGAGCCCTCTATTTATCCATTAAAAATTTAAGCAGTATTTAAACAACTTTCATTTAATGTGATTTTTTTTTTTGTAATTAACCTAATTCCTTAATTTTCAGAATCTGCAATAAAATTTCAAATTAAAGTGATGGACAGATGTAATATAGCGAGAAATAATTGGATAAAAAGATCAATACATTCGATATTCAACAAGTTCGACGTCATAAATGGTGACGTTTTTAAACTTTTTAAAGACGTATTTCAAGCGTTCGACGTAGAATTGGTGGATATGTATAAAGAATTATTAGGTTTCCTAACTGCCGAACAAGCTGAAAAAATGGATGTCTTCAAAGATTATTTCATTAGAAATTGTATGGAAGATTTGATGGACAAAGTTGAGGTAGTATGTTTTTGAATATTTTTTTAATTTCTGCGCGAATTTGAAACCGTTTTTAAACGTAGCGTTTAGCGCTCCGTTCTCCCTGACTTCCCCGCTAGGGATAAAGCGTGAAGTTAGTTATAAGTGGCGTAACTCAATTCCATAAGTCATCTAACTAAACATAGGAAATGAAAAAATGGTTCATATTTTTCCCAATAGGAATCGAGCCCACGATTACTAAACGTAAAGTAAAACAGACTTCCTGAAGGAGAAATAAATGTATTACATTTTATACTGTACTAGCGACCAAAATGCGGTTTTGCACTCTTAAATGCACGTTAAATGTTATTGTTATATATGGGCTGTGAGACCAGTCGTGGCGCAGGGGCACAAAGTGTGACTGTAAATTCGACTGGTTGTAGGTTCGATCTCCACTCCAGGAAATAAAATATTTATTTACATTTATATTTTCATTCCTTTGTTCTGGTGTCGAGGCTAATCGCGGCGTTGAGTTCCGCCACTCAACACGCAATGCTTCCAGAACTCCGAAGAAAGTGGGGAACGGAGTGTCTTAACACTAGGTTCCCTCTGCCTACCCTGCTGTGCAGGATACAGCGTCAAGCTGATTTAATTTTATTTTATTTCATTTATTTGGGACAACAATTTGATTTTTAAAATTACGTAACAACACAATAAATTTTTACGCTGGTTATTTTATTTTAATCTATAATATACTGTCCACAGGAGCAAGTACCAAACAAAGAAGAGAAGTGTAAAATATTTGAAGTCTTAAAGGAAATATATTTAGATAATTTATTGAAAAGCTGCGACATTTGTTGTAAGTTAATGGAATGTACACAAGAGTTTCCAGAATTAGTCAAATACATATACTCGTTGTTTCCTCATCGACGGAGAGAGTAAGTGACAATATTAAACTTTATAGTATATAAAATCAGACTTCACGCTGTATCCTGCACACTGCAGTGTAGACAGGGGGAACCTAGTGTTAACACACTCCGTATCCCACTTTCTGCCGAATACTGGAGGCATTGAGTGTTGAGTGGCAGAACTCAACGCCGCGCTTAACCTCGACACCAGATCGCGTAAAGCAGATGGTGTAAAGTAATGAAAATATAATTTTTAAATTCTTATTGATAATAATGAATAATCAAATAAATTGAGACACTTGTTGTGGCGCAGGTGCGACTGTAAACACGACAGGAAATGAGATATTTCATATTTTTATTTCTTCGCTCTGGAGGCAAAACGACGCAAAGCGTGGCATCGAGTTCCGCCACTCGACTCAAATTGCCTCCAGAGTTTGGCGGAAACTGTCTACCCTGCTGTGTGCGGGATGTCTTGTTTACTATTATTACTGTGATATTTTGAAGTACTACTAAAAATACATACGTACATATTACATACATATTTTATATTAGGATAAAAGAGACATGTCCGCCAGCCCCAGAAGTAATATCAAATGAAAAGGAGGAAAACCAAAACGAAACAATGAAGGTACATCACGAAACTACCGCCACTATGTATTATGAAGCTGATGACTCGAACAGGTATCGATAATAGAACCATGATCAATTTATTTTAGACCATCAATTGTGGGTTCGATTCCCATTCGGGGGATGTAAATATTTTTTCGTTATTGCGTATTAAATGGGCACTAACAGGTACTGCTGTGGAATGCTAAGTAGTTTTTTCATCTGTATAGCGGCCATACCATAAATTTCGTCACAAGGATTTTTTAATTTTTAGATCGTCTTTGTCACAGCTGGTCACATTTGTGAATCTCTCTGAACTGAGTGTCATGTCATGTTTTGTAATTTTTCACCTTATTTAATTCAGATAGTCTTTTAGAAATTATTTTCTCTGGTTCCCGATGACCGCCTTTCAGAAGGTAGTACTTGACGGTAAATGCAGTGGTTATAGGTTCGATTTGGTCTTGGTAAATAATTATATTAAATTTTCTATATGGATTGTAGTGTCTCACTTTGCTATATGCGGACACAGCGTGAAGCTAAAAAAAAATCTCTACAACATTATAAATATTCTTATTTAATTTCAGTGAAGAGGATGAGCAAGAGCAAGAGCAAGAGCAACAGGAAATTGACGACGCCAAAGAAAATGACACACCGTCATCACCCAGAGAGAATTCTTCACCTAACCGTCTAGTCATTACTATTAAAAGTGTATGTATTAATTGACCAGTTTAGGCTTTAATTTGTTGTGGTTCTTAAATCAATAAATCAAAAATCAAATTCACGCTATATCCCGCACACATCAAGGTAGGCACAGGGAACCTAGTGTTAAGACACTCTGTTCCCCACTTTCCGCCAAGTTCCGGAGGCATTGCGTGTCAAGTGGCGGAACTCAACGCCCCGCTTTGCCTCGACACTAGAGCGAAGACATGAAAATATAAATGTAAATAAATGTTTCACTTCCTCGAGTGGGCAACGACCCCGCAACCAGTCGATTTTTACATTATTTCATTATTAATAAACAAACCGGAGCCGTCTTGATGCATTATGGTGCCGTTTAGCTGTCAACACGAGGGTTGTGGTTTTATTTTTCAATTAGGGTTACTAATTATTTTACTTGTAAACGCGACTGGTTGTGGGTTCTGAAATATTTATTCAAATTTATATTTCCATTGCTTTGCTTTAGTGTAAAGGCAAAGCGCGGCGATGAGTGTTGCGACTCAACACGCGATGCGATGAAAATTCGTCGGGAACGTAGGGAACGACGTGTCTTAAAACTAGGTTCCCTCTGCCTACCCTGCCGTGTGCGTGGGATATAGCGTAAAGCTGATTTATTATTTTTTTTAAATTTTTAAAAAAAATTGTAAAATTTTATTTGTAAAGGTCGCTTGCTTAAATTTACTTTTATATTATATCTAAAAAACAGATCTGTTTGAGTAGTTTTGGCTTAAAAGAGTATAAACAAACTTATAATTGCATTTAAAATATTAATATATTAAATTACAGGAAAATGGTGATACATCAGAAGTTATAATAACAGAAGACGAAGACAGTGACGGCTCTTCAAATATGTCGACTTTAGTAATGTCTGAAGACGAATTAAAACATGAAGCTCCAGAATGGCGGCGAGACGAAGATAAATTAATTCTAGAAGTATTAAAACAATGCCTGACCCCTGAAGAAATTAAAGATAAAACAATAATTGAGATTATTGAAGAGAAAAATGTGATAAATATTATTGCTGAAAGTTTAACACATAAATCCATGTCCGATGTTAGAGAACGAATTTTGTATTTATTACGAGTTTTAATTGATAGTGAAAGTAGTAAATGAATTTTTGTTTTATATAGTATTTTTATTTATTAACTATCTAAGTCCATACTTTCAAAATATTCCAGTAATTTCATATGAAATAAGGTTTTAAAATAGCGATTTTTTTAAAGAATTACAAAACAAATAAACAGTTATTAAGGTCTTTCCGCTACATTCTAAAAGATCACATGAATAAGGTTACACCACGAAAAAGAAATATCATTGGCACTAGAAAGAAATAATTAAATTAATTGATAAGTAATGTTGAATTTGTGTGATTCTTATTAATTTAATTTGTTGGGAACGACATTGATTTCTATGTGAAATATTGCCTCAGTTAAAAAGGACATTGTTTTATTAAAGTATACATGCTATTTTTATGGTAATAATAATTGTTAAAGAAAAATTAAGATTTCTGGTCTCTTCAGTTTTATTTTCTCAATCTTCATAGTGGGTTCTTCATTCTACGCGACATAATTTTGCCCTACTGACACGCCTAAAAGCCATAAAACAATAAACATAGCAGAAACTTACTGTCAAATACAGCTGACCATGGCGTATGAGAATATGACAATTGACATATCCAAAATATTGCTTATTCGATTCGGAAATTGGCACAGTTCAAGTTTTAAAATTCATATAAAATTGTTAAATTAAAAAAAATGGAACAGTGGATTAGTGAAGGCTTATCCAAAATACTGGATTTTGAAGTTCCTGAAGATCTTATAAAGTAAATTATCTATAACGATTTTTATAATATTGTATTTAAGCCATATGCCATTGTATGAAACAAATTATTTTATTTCAGATACATTATATCGATTCAGAATGAAGCTGAATTAAATGATTATCTCAAGACATTAATTGATTTCGATAATTCACAGCATAAAACATTCTTCTTAGAATTAACTAAGAAGTTATTTCCTCCCAAAGGTTAGTATCCTCCATATCTATCTTTTTGCTTTGGTACGGTCACAGACTTAAAATATATTTTATTTGACTCATACAGGTGGATCTCTTACACGACAACAAAGAAAAAAAATAGCAAAAAATAAACAACAGCAAGATTTTGTAAGTTCTGAAAAACCAATAGTACAAGAAGAAGTTGAGCCTGAAAGTAAATCAAAAAAGAAAACAAAATTTGTTAACTTATACTCACAAGAGGGCAAAAATGCTCAAGTCATTTTAATAAAAGGTAGGTTTATATTACACATCCAATAAAACAATGTTTTGAATTGTAAACATTCTTTTGATTACAAAAATTTTAGTACTTCAGAGCTTAGTAACTAAACCAGTTTCTGGCTTTTTATTGTATTATTGCTAGTCTTACTATATAGTAACTTTTGTGATTAATAATTGTTATATAAAAGTTTAGTAGTATCATTTTGTCAGACATTAGGCATTACTATCAATATAAAACATGGCCTAAAAATAGAGATTAAATAAAGTTTTGATTAATCAGGCAGACATCACTGTGACTGCCAAGCATCTAAACATGAACTAATCAACAACTGTCTGCAATGCGGTAGAATTGTATGCAAACAAGAAGGTTCCGGACCTTGTCTGTTTTGTGGTAATCTGGTAAGTGTTACAAACTTCATTTTTTTAAATGTTTTATTCATATAATAAATATTTGTGCCTATTTTCTAAAATAAAATACTGACTATATTATATCTTTCAAATCTAGATATATTTACTTAAAAACTATTTATCAAATATGAGTATTTATTAGAGAAAATACTGTGCTCGTAGAAGATTACTGGTACTGAATTATTAAAAAAATATTAAGATTAGTTATATATTTTTTTTTCTATGAATTTATGATCAGCCAGAATAAAATTTGATTTTTGATTGATTGAATCATTTTCTTTTGAAGATGAACTCATTCTATAATGTCTTTTCAAGCATATAAATTGCTTCATTTTATATGCTTTTATGAATATTTATCAAGGACCTTACATAGTCATTATTTTGGTGGTCTAATTTTCTTTTTTATGTGACATACACACAATATCCATCTGTTCCTTGATGGTGGGCATTTTAAGGTATTTGTGCTCTTCTGCATTTCTTAGAAAACCTAGAAAACTAACAATCATTATATTTCAAAAGTAACTAAAAACTGTAAATTGTTTTTAATATAATATATTTTTTCATTTGTTAAAGGTCTGTACACCAGATGAGCAAAGGGAGATTAATGCAAAGACTAAGTCCAGTGCTAAACTTATGGAGTCTTTAATGGAAAAGAGCCGTCCAAAAGGCTGGGAAGCGGCACTCTCTCATAGGAATAGATTACTTGAATATGATAGAACTAGGTAGTAAATATTTTAAATAATAGAAATGATTTTTTTAGTGTGCATAGTTATTTACATTATAATAAAACATAAACAAACAATTTTAAAAATGTTGTCCATTTGTCTTTCTGTTCACTTTCATATCACAATTAATCATTTAAAATATTGCTAATTCTTTGATACTTAATTTTTTTAGCTTTACGCTTTTTACATTATATAGAGGTCACCAAGTGTTAATACATTCTGTTACCACTCGCCTTATTTTCAAGACATTGTGTGTCTTGAAAGTAATTTGGTAAAATTAAAAATAAAAAAAGATATATAATAAAATTAACTTTTCCTCAGTGAACGTCGAACTCAAGTGACAGACGACGATAGTGACTACTTCAATACAAACAGCGTGTGGCTCTCTTCCAATGAACGCGAGAAATTGCAAAAGTACCAACAGTCGCTGCACGATAAGAAACACGGCTCGAGACTGAATAAGAAAATGACGTTTGATTTTGCTGGTAAATGAGACATTTTTATTTTCACGCTGTATTCCGCACTCCACCTGTAGACAGAGGGAACAAGATATCCCCTTCCCCACTCACCACTCAATGTTCCTTGAGTTAAGTGGCAGAACCTAGTGTACTACTATATATACTCCGTCTCCCACAGAATTCTGGAAGCGTTGGGCTTTGAGTGGCGGAATCTGACGCCGCGCTTTGCCTTGACACGAAAGCGAAGAAATGAAAATGTAAAATATTTCTTTTTCTCGGGCAGGAATCGTACTCACAAGCTGTCGCGTTTACGGACACACGTCTGTGCCTCTGCGCCACGACGATCCTCTATTTGTTAATATTATTATTAATACCGATTTCATATTTTTTTCTTGTCTTTTCAAGGTCGTCAAATAGTAGAAGATACAACAATAGAACATGAAGTGGATGTAAATCAAATAAGGCAAATAACACAAAATACTTCGTTTAATCATCAAATATTGAGGACAGATCTCTTATCGGATACGTCAGCTGATCGTGACGTAGCACCCGGGGTCAATGCCCCATTGTTACAGGTATCGATAGAAATAAATAAACAAATTAATAAATCAGCTTCACGCTGTATTCCGCACACAGCAGGGTAGGCAGAGGGAACCTAGTGTTAAGACACTCCATACCCCATTTTGCGCCGAATTCTGGAGGCATTGCCTGTTGAATGGCAGAGCTCAACGCTGAATTTTGTCTCGACGCCATAGAGAAGAAATAAAAATTTAAAAAAATATAATTAAATGAAAACTGTATAGTTAAGAAGAGTTTTTTTAAAACATCGAAAATATGTCAAAATATTTTGCTAGGTTTGACATTTTTAGACTGATTAATACACTTAACACGTAAAATGCATTGGAATTAAAACGTTACGAAAACACAAAAAAACGTACACTTTATTTTTGAGTAATATTTTATTTTTATTTAATTCAAAAGTCACAAATTAAAAAAGAATTATATTAATTTCACTTTATTTACTTCTAGTTCGACCAAACAGTAGAAGTGCAAAATTATACACCAAAATCGACCTGGCTCCTTTCATCTCGTATCCAAGACCTGGAGTTACAGGAAATGAGTGATAATGGGAAATGTCTGTCGATGCATCAACCTTGGGCCTCCCTACTTGTTGAGGGCATTAAGATGTAAGTATTAAGTTGTTAAAAATGTTTTGGTTTTCTTTTTAGGATAAAATAGGGAGAATCTATATGGGATCATGGGCGTATCTAGAGATATGTTCGTATAAACGTTTTTTTTTTATTTATCAAGGCAAATTTTTAGTAAGATTTATGGATGGGCACAAGCCTATTCTGGGGTGGGCATGGGCCAACCACCCTATTCTTACGTCATGAATGTAAACTGGCAAATATGTTATTATGTCTGAGAAAGCAGCCATGAGTCACGATCACGCGTCAAATTCGCGCATGTACAGTCGCGTGCGTAATACGTAATAATATAAATAAATTCGTTTTTAATTCGTAATTATGTATGCACTTTCGAATGATACAAAAATGTACTAGTTTACATTTTTATATTATAAAAAACTAATACATGATCGTCCTTTATTTTATTTCACATTGTAGATAATACAAATTATTATTTTTTTAAATTGTGGATACCTTCTTATAGTATGTATATGGACACAGATATATTTTTTTAAAGTTTGTCTCATAGAAATTTGATTACTAGGCTGTTAGCAGGTTTACACTTTAAGCTGTTAATATACAGATGAAAGTATCACTTATTATTATATATATGTATATTTAGATATGTGTGTTTATTTAGATATGAGGCCAGTCGTGGCGCAGTGGCACGAAGTGTGACTGTAAAACCGACTGGTTGTGGGTTCGATCCCCACTCGAGGAGATGAAATATTTACTTAAATTTATATTTCCATTTCTTCGCTCTGGTGTCGAGGCTAAGCGCGGCGTTGAGTTCTGTCACTCAACACGCAATGCCTCCAGAATTCAGCAGAAAGTGGGGAATGGAGTGTCTTAACACTAGGTTCCCTCTGCCTATCCTGCTGTGTGTGGGATACAGCGTGAAGCTGTATATATAGAGTATGGCGTCGTAAATCGCTCTTCGCATACGCCAGCGTACTTTTTTGTCTGTGCTTTTTGTCTGTTTTGGACTCTTCTCGACTTTAAACCTTTATATTAATAAAGTCCCAGTGAAAATATACGACATTCATTTTCTCGCTCTGTAACCAGGCAAAGTGCAACGATGAGTTCAATCACTCAAAACACAATGCCTCCAGAATTCGGCGGAAAGTGAGCAAAGGAAGTCTCTTAGTGGGAAGGAAGTGTCTCAACACTAGGTTCCCAGGTTTCTTCCGCCTACCCAGCTATGTGCGCGGTACAGCGGGAAGGTAAACATCATTGAATAATATTCACCTCCACCTTCAAATTAGGCACGAAGGCCGTACATGGTACACGAGCCACCGCGGCCGCCTCTGGATAGCGGCCACTGTCAAACCTCCCGATCAAAATGTCGTGCGCGCTTTAGAAAATCAATATCGAGTCTTGTATCCAGGTAAGGTTTACTTCTGTTTATTCCATCGAATACTAGACATACCGCTTCGTTTAGTTCCACTAATCAAAACAAAAAAGTTTTGGAAATTGGAAAGTGAATGGAGAACGGAGTCTGGTCCGTTTGCGGGATATACGGGATATAGCGTGAAATAAACAATAAAATTCGATTCCTACCAGCTTTAGTTTAGTGAAACCTTACTCCGAGCTTTACTTTTGATCTTTACTTAATAAGATCAGCAAATAATTAGGTAAATAGTTAAAGATTTTGATGTAATGTAAACATAAGGAAAAATGTAATAACATACACGTTTAAACGTACCTATTTTATTTTATATATTATAATAGTAAAAATATTATTTTGTTACAGAAAAACAATTCAAATTCCCATCTTTCTATCCGACGGGGTGTCTCCTCGGCTGCGTCAGCGTCGACGACTGCCTGCCGCAAGAGGAATATGCTAAAATGTAAATTAAATTTATTTTAGATACTAATAGTAATTCCAAAATAAGATGATTGATTTTACCATACTTATAAGAAAAAAATCTTGTATTTCCTGCAATTGCTATCGAAAAAAATCAATACTGAAATATTAAAAATATTTTAAATACAAATTATTTAAACAAGATTTGAGCCAGCCACAATAAATAGAAATAGTTAAGGAATAGATATATATATATATATATATATATGCCGTTCAAATGTTCTATACATATTCTTAAAAAATATTATTCATAATACTATTATATTAATATTACTATTTATAGTGCAGTTTGTAGTATTAATAATATTTGTTTATTTTTTTCCAGATATCCCGACGGCGAAAGTGACAGTCCATACGTTTTCATTTGCTCCAATCCAGTCAGCTTAAGATTACGGTTTCCACTTAAAGGCCAACATAAGATTTGTGAGTTGATTAATTTTTTTATTTAATCATAATTGAATACGTAAATCATTTTTGTTTTTTCTTTGATATTATAATTTTTTTAATTATATAAATTATTATTGTTTTGTGAAAATAAAGTAGGGAAAATAAATCATTAAAATAGGAGCTTATAAATTATATTTTTTTGTTCTATAGACACATTTTTTTTGTAAAATATAAATGTGAATAATAAATTTCCCTTTTATTTATAAATGTCTACATATATTTATTTCAATTTTCAGATGCTTTAGACAAATCAATTCACCAAGCTGCAGTGAAATGTGTACAGAAAATGGCGAAAATGCAAGCAGAAGAAGCCACCAAATGACACAATTAAAATAAAATAAGATTTTTAATAAAACAAAATGGCATTTTACTTTAAAGAAATAATTTATTTACATATCTACTACAACTACAGTTTAACATAAATATTTGAGAAACATGCACTCTTACAGACAAAGAACTCAAAACAGCCATACACTTTTAATTCTAATTATTAAACATTGAATTACATACACTTATTAAAACATTTATTTATTAAAAAAAAAAAATGATTTTTTATAAATCTTATATTTGGCTTAAACATAAATATTATAAACTACTGTACTGTTTTAAGGAACATGGAAATTATATCCGGTATTATAGTACAAGTCTAGTTCTAAGTATATCTGTATGAAAAAAGATTTAAAGAAATGTAATAATCAACAAAAGGTAAATGCAGATCATGTACCTGCAGTAAATGAGGTAATAATAAAAAAAAGGTATAAAATAATAATAAAAAGAGGAATGTTGTTTTACGATACCTAAACTAAACCAAAAATTACATCGAAAACGCGCTTGTATTGCGTGTTAAGTGGTGTAACTCAACGCCGCTCTTTCATGGCAAAGAAATATCCTTTCTAACACCAGAACGAAGAAATGGAAATATAAATTTAAATAAATATTTCACTACTACTACTACTATACTGTCGCATTATTATTTTAAATTTAATATTAATTTCTTTGCAAGACGCTACGCAATTTAATACAATCATAAAAAAAATGTTAATCTAAACTAATTTTCTATTCAAGTGCATATAATCCAATGCCTAGAGATATCATACCAACAGATATGAAAACTTAACACTAAAATGAGCACCGACAGACAGCAGGTGGGTATATCCACTGTAATGCTAGCTATATTGCGGGAGATGGGGAAACTAGAAGACGCTTTGGCAGTCGAAGTTCAGTTCTTAGGAACTTTACGATTCCTTCTTTTGATTAAGTTGGGGGAAGAAGGCCTCAATGGGTAGTATGGGGTCGTCTGTGGCGATGGTAAAGTAGCTAGGTATCCTCCTGCTGTTAGAGGATATTGTTTTGAACATGCCAGGCGTGTTATAGTCCTTGCTGGCTGCTAGAGTTAAGTCTGATACTCTTTGGGAATGTTCGAACAGTCGTTCTATTGGCTCGTGGTGCTTCTTATCAGCTATTTTCATGATGGCGCTCTCTGATTTTGTTCTTTCGGTGATATCGTTTCTGTGATCGCTTGTTTCCGTCACTGATATATCTTGTACGGATTCCCCTGTGTCCGAGTCTTGGATTCTTTTTCTTAGCGGTCGTTTGTGGGGTGCATGTGTAGAGCTCTCGGTGTTTTCTTCTTTATCTGCTGGTCGGCGTCGCTGCCCGTTACGTATCCGCGAGGATATCCGATGTGTTGAAGTTTCAACATTGTCCGAATTTTGTTTTTGTCTCGAAGCATGTCTTGAATGTATTTCTTGTTCGTTGTTCTCTGTTCTGTTTAATTTGTGTCGTGGTTCTTTTGGTGTAAACTTTTTCCTTTCAGTAGTAGTTTCGATGTCAGTAAAAATGTTTTCTGTATATGGGTGCTTTCTTTGAGGAGATCTTGGTTTGGGAGTATTTTCCTCAATTTTCTCAGTAGTGCTTGTTGTAGAGTTCAAACGATTTCTGTAATCTTTAACGCTGAATTTAGGCCTGTCAAGTTTGTTCTTAAGTCTAGGTCGTGATATTTTCCCTGGCGGTCTGGAGCTCGCTTCCAAGCGAGGGGCGTAAGTCGTAATTTCATAATCAGTCTTGTCCTTTACAGGTGCAGTAGTTGATTCTTTGATCTCTACAGGTCTAACATCTCTGTGAAATGAAAATTCTTTAAAGTGTCAGCTCTGAGCGTGTCACTAATACTTACAGAGACGTCACTAGTTGGAGTATCTTTTTCATCTTGTTTGTGACTGTAATCAGGAATATCATTATTTTTATATTGATACGAAGTTAAAGGCGATTTTGGATGCTGGGGACGTGAAGATATTTTCATTATAGAAGACTCCCTGCTGTTATCTTTCTCTTTGGCTGCTTGTGTGGTCGTTTCTAATCTATCTGATGGCGTCGTTAGCGGGCGACGATGACCGATCATTTTTTTCTTTAGAACTGTTGGTCTTGTTGGAGAGGTAGTGGGTAAAGCACTTGTTGTCAATTCAGTGGTTTCGGTAGGTGTAGTCACTGTAGCTTCCGTTCTTGTTTTAACTGGTCTGATACGAGGTCGAATGGTATGAACATCTTCAGCAGTCGTTGTAGGGGCTTCTGTTGATAGAGCTTCTTTGTGAGTACTCGTTTCTTCTCTAGTACGGTTCAATGGTCTTCTTCGTCGAATTTTATTACGTTTTCTTATCTTGTCTGTACTTGTAGGTTCAGGTGTACTAGGCCGTTTAAAATGCCTATTAGGTGGTAACGTGGGCAGTGACTCTAACGGAATTTCAGTTGTTTCCTTAACGACATATAAAGCTGACGTCGTCTCAGTTTTAGGAGCTTCAGTTGGTTTCTTGGTCCGCCTATACGGTTTGTGTTCGGTATATGTTGGAGTCGATACTTTATAATAGTACTCTTTTAATTTATTTTTTCCAATTGGTTCAAAATCGTCGCCTAACGGACGCCTGCTTTGAGATTCCACTTGACTGTCGTAATTATGTACGTTTTCATTATTATCGCTTTCCGTTACAATAGCAAACTCCTCGGGAAAATCAGGCAAAATTGTTGTGGGTTTTTCGAATAAATTGTTAACATGATCTGCACTAGTGACCGGTTCATCAGTCTTTTGATTTTGGGCGTGTGATTGTGGAGTGACGGTCCAAGGAGCAACTGATGCGTGGCTGGTGACGTCATCGGTGTTTTCTATTACAGCATAAGAAGGACGTTGAGCATGAGTCAAGGCGTTCAAACTGCTTTCTAAGTCAAACAGTCCTGGCGCACTTGTGTATTGCTGAGATAACTGTTGAGTTAAACCTACATTATCCGATATTTTCTGTTTTGTTTTATCATAATTTGTATTTAAGTAGTTTTGATTTTTGTAGTTTTGGAATACAGTATTTTGAGCTAAAAGTCCGTAGTCATTGAATAAGGGACTGGCCAACGATGATGTTTGTATTGCTGGGGGGCTATAAGTTGTAACCTTATTGTAATCAAAGTTGTGGAAATTTTTTATAAAATGATCTTGTGGACTTGCTTTAAAGTTGAATTTAGTACCAACGTTAGGATCTATTTTCAATGAAGACACTGGTTTCGTTTGCGGTGTTGGTACATTGCCTAGGTCGTTTAATGTGGAAAAGAAATAGTTGTAGTTTTGGGCGGTTGTTAACTTAGGAGTGCTAGTAGCGAACAAAGCCGGCGTCGATTTAAAGTTAGGTGAAAAATTATAAGTATTAAATAATGTCTGCTTTGTAGTTTGTGGCGGCAAAAACGTAGTCTTAGTCGTGGGGTATACTGGATCTCTTCCTTTGACAGATTGCAAGCCAAAGGAACCAAATGTACCTGAAAATAATAATAAAATATATAAATATGCATGTATTTACTTATGACGCTGTAATACTTTAAACTCTTTTATATAACGCACCTAATATACTTGGCGGGAAGACGGTGTCTCGGAATGGATGTCCATATTGATTAATAGGGAATTTTGACGGCGTGTAAGACTGTTGTTGAGCTGTTTTCACAGATTGGCTTAAAAATTGTGACGCTGTATCTGTGTCGCCGAGTTTGAACACTTCTGGTTTGAAGATTTCCGTTTCTGCCGAATGTGGCCGCTTTCCCATCCGGTCTTGAGTGTGCATTCGCCTTAGTGAATATATCTAAAGGTTTCACGGTAGAATACTGCCCAAATTGAATCGACTGAACGTTAGTCAATTGCTGCAGTATGTTATTGTGATATTGGGGTTTCTGTTTCGTTTGCTGCTTCTGCAAGACTGGACGAGCGGCGTAAGCGTTATTCGGATTCCTGATGAGGACACTGTCGACTGGATAGTTCTGGATGAATTTGTAATGATTTAAATTATTCGGCAGGGCAAAGGGATTTAAGTATGAATTGATTGGTTGATTTGCTGGCTGGGGGTGGTTAGAAACGGACACGGTTCGATGAGTCGTCGGTTTATAGGACTGCGCTATTGATGTCAGTTTAGTGACATCTCTTGCGGCTAACGGTCGGCTAGAAGACGGATATAAGTCTAGCACGGGCACGGGTATTTTGTATGACGGAGCATGAAGGGGAGACGTTCCTAGAGGATTGTATAGAAGTCCACCTGACCCGATAACCGGTCGCCATCCTCCTTTCGAAACTGGCAAATTCTGAAACAAAAAGAACTAAATTAACACATTTGAAATAAATGAAACACTTCTGTTTATTTGAATTTGACAAGTTAAAATTTTGATAATAATATAGCAGAACTTACTCCTTGCTGTACCAAGGAACGACGGTAATGCGGCGTTTTGCTACAATTTGCAATAGACAGTAAAATTTGTATTGTTACCGCGACCAACCATAGCCGGGACCCTGAAATTAAAAAAAATGTTATATTTACTTCAATAGTTATTTTTAGTTTACCGAAGATATGTTTATGTTTTGTGAGAGTTTTCTTTACGATAAATTCTACAAAACATTATATCATACAAAGCATAATGGCACATTATTATTCTCTGAGCAATGGCAGAAAATAATAGCCAAAATAAAAATTATATTAAAGACTTGATAACGTGATTTTTTATGCTGAATTCCTATTTTATGTAAAAAAAAATTGAGACGGATTTTGGGTCACACTTTCTTTTTACTTCCTTTGTCATAACGTCATTAAAGACTAACGGGATATTAAACTCTTATAATTAATACATTAAGGCCAGTCGTGGTGCTGGGGCATAAAGTGTGACTGTAAACGTGACTACTTATAGGTTCGATCCCCACTGGAAGAAATGAAATATTTATTGAAATTCATATTTTCATTTCTTCGCTCTGGTGTCGAGGTAAAGCGCGGCGTTAAGTTTCGAAACACGCAATATCTCCAGAATTCCGCGGGAAATAGGAAACGGAGTGTCTTAACACTAGGTTCTTTCTGCCTACTGCCTGCCTATTTTTTAATTTTATAATTAATACGTTCACTGCGGCTTGAAGTATGAGGTTGAAAAGATCTCAACCGTCCTACAATGAAGTTAAGATGGACCTAAATCGATTTCCAACGTAACAGCTGAAACTTATCAAAAATAGGTGCCCGCAGTGAACGTATTAAATTAGGTGAAACATTATATTTTGTCTGAAGAAATGACAGTTTTAATTGTAACAAAGTTTCTTACAATAAATTCATTTAAAAATTGTGATCGAGTTAATGGAAACATAAATAAATGCGATGTTCCGCTTACAAACGCCATACATACAGATGTTTATATTTTTCTAGTTTTCTCGGCAATCATTTATCTATTCTCTACTCATTACTATTGGTGGAAAGATATATTCAGATAAAAAAAAGATTTATTAATTTTATCACATTGTCGGCTTCGAGTGTAAACTTAATAATTATAATAAGAAGATTTTTACAAATTTCGATAACCTGATCAGTATTCTTTACCATATGAAATAAAATAAAGGTCAGCTTTATATATTTTTTTTCACATTTTTGAACAGTTTAAAAATGTATATAACGAAAAAATTAAAAACAGATGGATTTAACTGACTTATACTCTATGCTGACGATATGGTATTAGGACTTAAAATTCATTGTAGAATCATTTTTCTTCTATTTCTATTTGTATGAATATAAGTTAAAGATAGATAGATTGAATTTCTAAAATATTTGCGTATTGATTTCAGTTGACTTCTCATATATTAACAATTGCCTTTACGATTTATTTTATGATTCTACACAACTTTATAATATTATAAATAAAAATAATAAGAAATAAACAAACGGAAGCACAATATAGTATCTAGAATACGCCGGTATGCTAGATGTAGAGCGGAACTGGCCATGACCGCGACCGTCTTCACTGTTCTGTTCCCACGATTTTGGATACGCTTTTAGCGGTAAATATGATCGGATACGTTTCGTAAAACTATTATAACATACATTTTGTATATTTTGAAAGTGCATGCATTTTTTTATGTTTTAAAATGTGGGTAAATTATATTGCTTCTGTTTTATTACGACAAACAACGTGAATTTAATATTTAAATAAAATTAAGTGTGAAAATAGCGAGGCCGGTCATGGCGCAGTGGCACAAAGTGTGCCTGTAAATTGTTTATTTGTGGGTTCGATCCCCACCCAAATGAAAGATGAAATATTTATTTACATTTATATGTTAATTTCTTCACTCTAGTGTCGAGGCAAGGTGCGGCGCTAAGTTTCGCTACTCAACACGGAATGCCTCTCAAACTCGATAGAATGTCAGGAATGTCTTAACCCTAGGTTCCCTCTGCCTACCCTGCTGTGTGCGGGATACAGCGTGTAGCTAAAAAAATAGAGATTATGAGAATCTCTATAAAAGAGAGCTTCACTCTGTTTCTTGCATACGAGGAAAGGTAGGAAATAGTATTTACTTATATTTTAATCCTTATTGATTATAAGTAAATACTACACTTTGCTTTGCTACTCTATTACAAAATAATAACAACACATTTTTTTATATAATAGAAAGATGTATTTATAAAATATGATCAATATAGATTTTCCTATATTTTCTATACATAATTTTGAGGCCAGTCGTGGCGCAGGGGCACAAAGTGCCACTGTAAAATCGACTGTGGGTTCGATCCCAACTCGCGGAAATGAAATATTTATTTACATTTACATTTTTATTTCTTCTCTGGTGTAGAGTCAAAGCGCGGCGTTGGGTTCTGTCACTTAACACTCAATACCTTTAGAACTCGCAGAAAGTAAAGAACGGAGTGTCTTAACACTAAGTATCGTTGGTCTACCCTTCTGTGTGCGGCATACAGCGTGAAGCTGATATGATTTGATTTCTATAAATAATGTTTCTCTATGTAATATTATGTTGTCGCCCATATGTCATACAGAAGTAACAAATGATTATGGTGGTATCACTTTCTAACAATTGCGTTATGCTACGCGCTTTTAATTTCAAATGAGGCACGTAACTCCATACTCGTAGCTATTCCATTGCTTATAACAGCTATAACTAACTATGGGTTTCTCAATCGATGGGAGTCAATCGAAAGTGTTTTTAATGTCGCAATAGGATACTTTTGTTGTTTGTGTAGAAAATATGTATGTGTTTCATAGTAGACGCCAGTTTTGGCGCAGGGGCACAAAGCGTGGTTGTAAACGTGACTTACTGTGGATTCGATCCTCGCTCGAGGAAATGAAATATTCATTTAAATTTATTTTTTCATTTCTTTGTTCTGGTGTCGAGGCAAAACGCGGCGTTGAGTCCCATCACTTTTTTAAACAGTTTTTAAACGTCGAATTAACATCTACGGGTTTAGAAGGCAAATCAGCAAAAAATAAACTTAAATACACTCACTACACATTAAATACTACATCGATTTTCATATGTCAACAGTACAAAGATACACCAAATTAAGAACAAATATTGCATGAGGATACTTCACCAATTAGAATTTAATATTTTTATTTCCTCGCCCTGGTAATGAGTCAAAGAGCGGCGTTGGGTTTCGGAACTCAACACGGAATGCTTCCAATATACGGCGGAAAGTGGAGTAGAAACGAAAGTGTCTTAATGTGAACGGAATGTCTAAACACTAGGTTCCCTGCTATGTGTGGAATACATGTTGAAGCTAAAAAAAGGATACTTCCTTAAGAACTTATCGCTTACAACGACATTATAACAATATCATAAAAAACCTATAAGCCAAAAAAAACTGAAATAAACCTATTACATTTGATATTACCTTGAACTGCGCCTGCGCAACAATGGAAACATAATTTTAGGAAACAGATTCGATTTTAAGCCGTCCCAAAGAACTGTGGAGCATCTCGTGCTGTTCACCAACCGTGGAACGTTTCACTCAAGCTATTCGAGAAAACACATATTTACGCGTCCACATATAGTAAATGATAAAAGTGTGCCGTATTAGGACGAAAATAAAAGTAATTTTTCAATACTAATTTTTCAATTCTAATTAATTTCACGAGATTGCAAGAAGTTACTCATTTTACTGTCATTTGCTTATTACGATTCGTTCTTATTGAAGTTATTGACTCATATTCTATTTATGTATGGACATTATCGATATAATCCAACGTGGTAGGTATTTGCAATGTAAATCTGAGTTTAGCAAGTTAAAAATTTGTACTCTTGTATAATATAACGTAATGGCTGTACATATATGTATATGCTATAATATAAGTTTTCTATGAGGAATTTTGTGAGTTTCGATTATTATATTATGAAAGTATTATTAATATATATTATATAGATCCTTTATTTCTACAAATACATACAGAAATCTAAAATCAAGAATTTAGTATGACAAGGGCGGACTTATTTCTAAACGAAATCTCTTTTAGCCAATCAGTGGAAGTGAGTGAGTGAGAAGAGTATGTATTTTAGGCATATTATCCATGCTATAAGGACCGAAAAATAAGCTTTGATAACTAACAAATATAACTATATTAATAAACACAATCTAAATATGTATACCACAATAGAGAATTTATACCAAAACACAGAAAAAATATATAACAAAATTTGACTTGAATTTCTTAAATTTTATAACACACGATGCGAGCAAATTTGGACTCAGCATACAAACCAAATAAGACTGTTTAATTTTTACTCCAATTTAAAATCTGAAGTATTATTATAGTTATTTAAATAAAAGTAAAATTTAAAGTGGCTACGGATTGTAACCGTAAAATGAAACGATATGCAAAAATGTAATTACCCGAGAGAAATTTCTGCTCTTACTCTTTATCCATAATAATTTTTATTTATAAGATTTTATTTATAAGTATCTAATAGAAAATGTAGATGTGTAATACGCGTATTTATTTTTGAGGCATTGCGAGTTTAATGGCGGAAGTCTACGCTGCGCTGTGCCTCGACACCAGGGGGAAGAAATGGAAATATAAATTTAAATAAATATTTCATTTCATCGAGTGGAGATCGAACCCACAACCAGTCGCGCATTGGCCTTAGTAAGCATTTGAAGCACTGGCGTGTTTTTTTTTATTATTTATATTACGCTGTATTTGAAGGACACGGAGAGTAAAAAAGATAAGTCAAGTGCGAGTCGGACTAGCTCACCGAGAATTCCCACACTAAATTCAGGATTATATAGGCCAATGTAAGGAAGCTTAAAAAACTTGACAAACTTATGTTTGCTGGCGTATGCACTCATTTCGTATGAAATAAATTCATCAGCTTTCCGCACACAGCAGGGTTGGAAGAACCTAGTGTTAAGACACTCCGTTCCCCACTTTCTGCCGAATTCTGGAGGTATTGCGTGTTGAGTGGCAGAACTCAACGCCGCGCTTTGCCTCGACAACCACGAAATGAAAACATAAATTTAAATAAATATTTCATCTCCTCGAGTGGGGATCGAACCCACAACCAATCGGTTTTACAGTCACACTTTGTGCCCCTGCGCCACGACTGGCCTCTTCGTATGAAATATTATATTCTATATTATTACATACAGAGATAGAAGAGAAAGATAAATTTTAATTTATTTAGTCCAATTTCAAAGAAATCTTTTATAGTTGCGATTGAATATACATTTCTAATAATTATATTTTTAGCTCATTATATTTTTCTTGTGTTTATATTTATTTTTCTTATCTCACTCGTAAGGAAAGCTACTCTAGCTACCTACATCACGCGTTGATGTCTAATATATGAAAGATATATTATACACAAAAACTATTTATTCTTTTAGTAATCCTTTTCATTAAATCATTTTTAAAGATGTTACAAATCAATAATAAGATACTGTACTTATTTTTGTATCAAAAAATATCCCGTAACTATCGTTTACGAAACGTAAACGCATATGTTAGAAAAGATAAAAATCTTAATTCTTAAGCAAAAAACATTTTCATAGAATATTAGGTAATAAAAGTATATCTTTATGAAGAAACCTCATATTGTTTTCTAAAAGACTGTCAACGTCCGGAAAATTGGCTTTATGGAGATCAAGTACCAAACAGAGCGGCAAGTAGCAAGGAAGTCAGTAGGAAGTTCAGTCGTAAGTTTAAAATATACGGTTTATTGAATTCAGTGCTATAAATATTTAAAAATAGAAGAAAAAAGCGAGTGTTGTTTTTACTAAAAACTCTGGATCCCACACAAAGCTGGATAGATAGAGGAAACTAAAAACTGAAACTGATAATACTAAAAACTTCATTTCCTCGAGTGGGAATCGAATGCGCAACATGTCGAATGGCGAAACTCCACGCAGCACTTTGCCTCATTACCAGAGCGAGGAAAATGAAAATATTAAAAATTTTACTTTCCCTAACAGGCAACGAACCCACAACCTGTCGCGTTTACATATACTTTATAACTACACCAATATACTAAAGTACGATACTTATGTGTTTTTATTACATCTACAAAAGAAACATACATACGTTTGTTTAACGTTCACATATAATTGCGAAATAGCGGTTTACTCAAGAGAGTTCGTGTTGTACGGCAATTCCCCTACTGACTGCACTGTACAGTTTTTTTTAATAGAATTGCTTAAAAATATATAAATTTACTGTTTTGTTCCGTGAACTTCTCACGCGAATCTTATGTAATTTTTATAAACATAACGTCTGTTGCCCAAGTTAATGTTGCTCTATATTGTGTTTTCAGTAAATGTCTGATGTGAATGTTCCGGTTCATTTAGATACTTATATGTTACGCTCTTTTGCTTCTAGTTTGTAATATCAACGGATTTTTTTTTGTTTTTACAGTTCTTTTTTTAGTATTTTTTTCGTTTTTATAAGAAAATGCATAAATGGATTGAAGAATGGATAAATATGTTTCATTTAAACTATTACATAGAAGCGTCATGTTTTGTAATTTGGGAATATTAGTTAAATTTAAAATAATTTGAATTTTAATTAAGTAAATTTAAATTATTTTAAAATACACATAATAACAATACAAATATGTCAATGTAATTAACATAGTTAACCAACAACAATTCAATATTTAGTATTTATTTTTCATTATAAATAAAGAGAGCAAAGTATGTCCTTCATTGAAAATTAAGGATTTTGAAATTTTACCCAAAAAATATTTGCTTTTTTCACCAAAGAAAATATCACTAATAACATGAAGTTGTTGAATAAAACAATAAGCTATTTTACATTAAATAATTAAATACATCAGCTTCACGCTGTATCCCGCACACGGCAGGGTAGGAAGAGGATTAAGAGGGAATTAAGAGCTAACACACCGTTCCCCACTTTCTGCTAAAATCTGGAGGCATTGCTTGTTGACTGGCAGAATTCAACGCAGCGCTTTGCCTCGACACCAGGGCGAAGAAATGGAAATATAAATTTAAGTAAATATCTCATCTCCTCGAGTGTGGATCGAACCCACAACCAGTTGATTTTACAGTCACACTTTGTGCCCCTGCACCACGACTGGCCACAATTATATTAAAATCAAAATAATTTATCCTCAATAAGAAAAAAGTAATTTAAACTCGATTTGACAACTTTCTGGATGTTTAAACTAATAATATATTAAGTATATACTAGGTGCAATGTACTACAAAATACTTCCCACGTCAATCCCCTTAATGTATTTTCATTGTATGTTGACGACAAAAATTCCACTTTCTGTTGAGTAAAAAGACCTACAAAACTTTGTGAGAACTGTTCCCATTGAAATGTTGTTTTATACATTAACAAAAAAATTGCGTTTGTTAGGTAATTTTGAATACATAATATCTATCATGACATTAACGTGCTATGTGACAATTAAATAATTTATAGACTACAGTTGTTATTATTTTCAAATAGATTATTTTCATGAGGACGTCGTGGTGCAGTGGAACAAGAGTGTGACTGTAGACGCGACGGTTGTGGATTCACACCCGGCGGAATAAAATATTATTTATGAATATTTTCATTTCTTCGTTCTGGTAACAAGGCAAAGCGCGGCGTTGTGTTCCACCAGGCAATACGCAGTGCCTCGGAAATTCGGCGGTAAGTAGGGAAGGGATATCTTTTTTCTTATGTTTTTAACACTGTTCCTTCTTCCTACCCTGTTATATGCGGGATACAGCGTTTAGTTATTAAAAAAAATTGTAATGTGAAACGAAATTTGAAATTCAATAGGATATTTAAATAGAATTTTCAATTTAAAAATAAATAGATAATATATTTTAATATAAATTGTTATTTAAATAGCATAAAAGGATCAACTATTTCACCATATAAATATAATTATAAATGTAATAACCCTTAAAATAATTCCTGAAAATCTTTTCTCCAGAATCCGGCGGAAAGTGTCCAACGGAGTGTCTTAACATTAGTTCCCTTTTCCTACCTTAGTAAACTTTAAAGGCGTGAAACTATATAATAATATAAACACTAGGTGATTGTATCGATATTGTTATTCTTTAAGCAAGAGGAAGTTCATTACCATGCAGCGCCCGTGACCTTCGACGGCACTACGGTCACTTTCGTCGCTGACGTGATGCGCTTACGCACAGACCGACGCTTTCTTATATCCTCTAGTCTTTATTTTAATATAGCTATTTCTATATTTTTATAGTATGTGATGATCATTTATTATGTTTTATCATTAAGTTTTTTTTATTTAGTTTTTTTTTACGAATTGGAAATAAAAATAATTAAAAAAAGAAAGCTCACTGAGGGTTCCGTACAAAAATTGGAGATTTCGAGCTCATCATTTTTTAAGTCTTTTCATCTGATACCTTACTTATACTGATATTTTATAGGATTAAACCACAAATGATTGAATGTTTTCAGATTTTTTGCTGAACTAGTACTGTACTAATTAATACCCGTCAATTTCATAATTTTAGGTCAACCGGAATTACCCTCTTAATTTTAATTTCCTTAACAGTGTTAAAATACGTTTTTTGCGATATAAATGGCCATATCTTTTTTTAAGTAAATGTAGAAATACGATCTTAGGAAATCATGGGACCGTAGATCTATACTCAGTATATGGGTTTGAATTTTAATTCCATATTCCAAGAGTTCCTGACATAAGTGCTATAAGTGACATAAGGGCAGACAGACAGACAGACGAACGGACGTAAACAAAATGATCTCATAAGAGTTCTACTTATACTGCTAAATGTGGGTTACAACTTAAAACATCCACTATGAATATGTCAATTCTATTAAATTTGTATTTGAATATGTTAAAAGAAAAAGTGTAAGCGTCTTAATTATTAGAATGTCTTATTATAAAATGTAATATAAGTATTTATTGTTGTAGGTTAAATTATATGCTGACTCACATTAATTGTATACCGTATTGTAAAAGTAAATGATTGACAGATTTATTAAATTCTGATAAAAGTTACATATTTTTAGTTCTGTTTTTTAGAACGATGATCGTTTGACCTGTAAGTGATATTTCGTTTAGTGCTCAATTATTTTCTATTCAAGGAAAAATCTAAGCTTGTACAAAAGAAACTTCGTTCAAATACAAAAAAAAAATATCTGAAACATAATTTATAAATTGTTTGGTAGCATAATACACACACAATAATAAAGAAATTAAAAAAATAAATCACCTTTACGCTGCATCCCGCACACAGCAAGGTAGGCAGAGGGAACCTAGAGATAAGATACTCCGTTCCCCACTTTCCGCCGAAATCTAGAGGCGTTGCGTGTTGAGTGGCGGAACTCAATGCCGCGCTTTGCCTAGACAGCAAAGCGAAGAAATGAAAATATAAATTCAAATAAATATTTCATGTTCTCGAGTAGGGATCGAACCCAGTCACCAGTCGATTATGCAGTCACACTTTGGCGCACAGCGCCACAAATGGCCTCAAACTAATACTATTATCACATAATAATAATAGCAATAAAAACGTGTAATAATAATGTCGTAACTCAACAATAAAAGTTTATACCTCCCGCCATTCCAAATTTGGGTGTGGATTACAAGGAAGGGGTCATAAAACCATACGCATGTATTACAAAACCTCACCTATTTAGGTTCAGCACTTTCATTAGGTGAAAGTTAATTAAAATTGTTTACCAAAAGTGTTCGCTCTGATTAACATCGAAGCACTAAGTTTAGATCACACACGGTGTCCGTCCACCGTAAAAGTGAAACGGTATCATCTTTAATGCTAAAACCTATACTTTATTCAGTTCAATATAAGCTATCAAATGCCTGAAGTGGGCTAGTGTTGGTTTTAAAATGTGTTTTGTCGTCGTGGGTGATTTTTATAAGTACAGGATCCAAAACCCAACACCGCTGTAGCAACGATTTCTTTAGAGATGTCCAGCATCGCGGGTAATCTTTTTGCATTATATAGTTAGAGTTACTAGCATCATCCACTGGTATGATCTGTGATCGTAAAAAATACCGCCCTAGGTCAAGATACTGATTATACAAGAGTAGACATCGAATGCTGTCCAAAACTATCTCAACACTCTGAGGAGATTCACGTCATCTAAATGAATATGCTGAGGTGAATGTGTGACTGTATACGCAATACATTCATTCGAGGTAGTCTCGGAGTATGTGATGTAGAAGATCAGCAGCTAGAGATCCCCTGGATCCCCGAGGACTAGAGGCAAGGACTGGATATCGTGATACAAGGCATGAGAGCCAATGGACTAGCCACCGAGAATGTTAGAAACCGTGCAAAGCTAAGTGGATTGAATCAAGCCGAGACTAATGCCATTCAGAAAAGAGTTAGCGTCAATAGCATCATGAGTCGAAAAAAAATAAAAAAATCGAATGCATAACAGTCGAAAAATGAATCACCAATCATGAAATGATATCTCTTATATCTTATATCTATTATTTGATCTTGTATGGTATCTAGGTATGTTTATTACTTGGTCTTGTACAGTGAGAATAAAAGTTTCTGACATGTGGTTGCTGCAAATCATGACGATGTTTTTTTTAACTAAAAAGAAGGATTATTATAACTACTTTATTAATTTTCCGGTTTTATTTTGTTTTTTTAGTTATATTTTCATTTATTTATAATTTTCTTTTATCAGTTAGTTAGCATTTGAGCAAAATCGAATTCCCTGATTATAAACTATTTATGAATGAGAAAAAGCCGTATAACACATATAAAACTAGTACTGAATTGTGGTGAAAAGAGCTTCGTTTCCTTGCTGTTTTAAATATCCGATACACATTCACACTCATATAATGGACATGCATATCAAATAATTGTAGAACCACATTATAAACTTTTTTAAATATTTTTAAAGTGTGAGGAAAGAAAACTTATTTCTAGACTTATTTAGAAAACCGTTCATATTTTTATACGTTTTCCAATTTAAGTAATATTATAAGCTTATGACTATAAAAAAAATCTGTTCCACACTGTATCCCGCACACATTAGGGTAGGCAGAGGGAACCTAGTGTTAAGACACTCCGTTCCCCGCTTTCTGCCGAATTCTGGAGGCATTGCGTGTTGAGTGGCAGAACTGAACGCCGCGCTTAGCCTCGAGACCAGAGCGAAGAAATGGAAATATAAATTTAAGTAAATATTCCATCTCCTCGAGTGGGGATCGAACCCACAACCAGTCGGTTTTACAGTCACACTTTGTGTCACCGCGCCACGACTGGCCTCTTATGACTATAATTATTTGTAATTAACATTCCGGAATACTGATCTGAAGAACATAAAAGTAAACATAAGTATAATACTATATAATATATATTTATTTTATGCTTTACTTCCCTAAAAGAAATTATTAAAGTAAAATCATATATTAAAAAGTCTTGACGAATATGGAAGTAAAATTTGCATAAACTATTTATTTAAATATAAATATTATGTACCATATTGTTGTACATAACGTACTTACATAATAATTTAAAAGAAACTTGCTATAGTATATACTAATTTATGCCTGGTTTTCCTAGTTTTCCCATAGCGATTAGAAAGCGGTCGAGTGTATAACGCGGAAGACCATTGAAAATTATTGAATGACGTTGAAATGAAGGAAAATTCTATTCAGGGGTAGTTTGATTACTTCTTTGCTATTAGTTCCCACGGCCGTAAGTTCTTGTGTAATGTCGGCTAGCAATATATTGTATTGTTTTAAATCGTATGACATAGCTGAGAAATATTTAAATAATATTTAATAGGCGTAAAGTCAACTAAGCACGACGGTTGTGGCGATTCGATTCCAACTCGGAGGAATTGATTATTAACATTTCCTCGCTCTGGTCAGAATGTCAGGTAAGCGCGGCGTAGTTCCATTTACAACTCAACAACACGTGATGTCTGGAAAATTGGATGGAAAGTGGGGATCATATTGTCTTTACATTAGGTTCCCTCTGCCTTCCTATATACCTACGAGATACAGTGTGAAGCTAAAACAATATCAGACGACACTATGTTGATTCAAGTCTAACTCTTGAGAAGGCTTGCACAGTTTTCATTATATTAACGGATGTCCCATACATCCGTTAATAATATGTTCAATATACATTATTTACGGATATAAACAATAATTTTATTTTAAAATAATAATAACTAAATACAATAATATTTCTTTTATTCCCAATAAAATAAAATAAATAACGGTTACTCAAACAACTTTCATACACATAATATATGAACGTATATAAATTACATATTTAACTTTCTTTTAACAAAACCCTAGAACAAGCGTGTGTAATTGGTTCCGGGCATATAGTCTATATTTTTCTGAGCTACAAGTGGATTTTCCACTCGAGTTACGATTACGAAAGACTTACTCCATATTATTATGATAAACAGCAAAATTATACGTCATTTATGTATATCAAATTTCTATGTTGGTATTTCCGATTGTGTGATTGAAGAAAGTAAATATTATTTCACCATAAAACATATTTAATATACTGTTACATTTTTAAAGTGTTATTCAACACTTAGAAACGATAAATTTACTTATTTAGAAAACGTATAAAAATTTTAACGTAGCGGTACTCAAACCCGCGTCTCCTGGAAACCAACCGGGCGCTATGACCACTGAGCCATACGTTCTCGGCATGCTACGTCGAAATTTTTATACGCTTGTTACAACTTAGTTATGTTGTTAGCATCTCTGTAGTGAGATTTTTACACATTTCTGGTACGCATTGATAATTTCTAAGTATTATCGAATTTTGTTGCCAGACGATAATTCTTGAAATGATCTTTGGGTAGCGGAAATTTGTAAAATATATTTAAATTAAATATACTCGTTAATAAACACTGAAACCTGTCGTAGCACAGGGGCATAAGTGTGTGATTATAAAACCAACTGGTTGTGGGTTTGATCTCCACTCAACACGCAATGACTCCAGAATCCGGCGGAAAATGTATTGGATCTAACAGCAGACTTAGTCAATGGTAATATTTGCAGGTAATGGTAGCGCAAGAAAAATTTTATATATATTTTTTTAAGTACTACTAAAATTTTTGAAAAAAAAAAACACTATACTTTTAGTCGTTTCATAAAAATTCAGAACACTTAGTTAATAAGAATCGGTCTTATGTTTTCTCTAAGTATGATTGTAGAGATATCGGTATAATACGTAGTAGATTATTCAATATATATATATATAAATAAAATGAGGATCGTTTTATAAAACAAACAATATTAATCTCAACGGACAATTGAAGAGAAACTATGAAATCAATCACGTTTTGCTTTCTTTAATCCGAAAATGGTATTCATAATGACAATGACAATATTGCTCGCGAATTTACATAATCTGTGGGTTTTTCTTTTTTTTATATCACGTTTCAATTGTATTTATGAGTATTTTTCAATTTTCAAGTCAAATTATACTAATAACGTAGTGTTTGGCGCTCCGTTTTTTCTGACTTTCCCGATAAGGAGTGATGTAACTTAAGTTTAAATTATTGTAATCAGTCGTAGTTTAGGAGTAACAAGTGTACGACTATAAACGCGACAGGTGATATATATTATTTTCCTTTTTTTGCTTTGGCAACAAGGCAAAGTGGAGGTTGAGTTCCGCCACTCAACACGTAAGACATCTAGAATTCGGCAAAAAATGGGGAACGAAAGTGTATTAATGGAAGCGGTGTGTTTTAGCACTGGATAATTCCATTTATAAAGCCGGAAATGTGCGGGATACAGCGTGAAGCGAACAAACCAAGTTAAATAAAGTATTGCAATCAAACCCTCTGCAATTAAAACAGTGTTTTGAAGATCGTGCTGACGACTTGATGAAATTACTACATACAAAGGTTTATTTATACACTATGCATTTTACACATTTTAATTTATATGCCTAATATATTAGTTTTAACAAAATTGGTTATCTCGAGATGATATGGATGAACAAAATTTATTGATTATGATTTATTTTTTAAGCATTTTTTAAGTTTTGTCATCAGCTCAAAAATAGGACATTAGATTTAAAAAAAAAACTAAAATACTTGTTATGATAAACGTACCTGTTCCGAACAGATACTTTAAGATTCCTGTACCGGAAAAAACATATATATAAGAAACTGGACTTAAATATTAGAAGTCACTGACTACAACTCTTTACTTGTTACTATCGCGCGTTTCTATTGATTTTCTATTATAACGAAACACTTACCTACTGACAAATGTTAATAGTAGAAACAGTTTATTTTTTATATTTGATTAAAGTAATTTACCAGATAAGATACTTTACCAGACTAATATAAATAATAAAAATTTAAATATATTTTCAGTTTATAAATGTAAAAGTTGTAGATTGGGTCGTTCTAGAGTTATCTCGGGATGCACTAATAAACAGTAACGGTTAAAGTTGCATTAATTCATATTGAACAAGAACAATCGAGATCTATGAGTATTTACGTCAAATAGTCTTTTGCTACAATAAATGACTAATTTATAAAGAAAAAAAATCACAATATAAATGAAATAAATTAGCTTCACGCTGTATCCCGCATAGAGCAGGGGAGGCAAACCCAGCGTTAAGTTACGCTGTTCCCCAAGATCTTTCTAGTAAGGTTTATAAGCACTTATGTTATTAAAATTATTAAAATAGCCTTTTAAAAGAACTTTTAGAAGAACTTACGTGAACAGTAACTGTTTTAAAATATTTTTTTTAATATATCGGTATGATAATCACTAGCTTTCCCGCGTGTGTACAGTTAATTCTACTGGTATTTAATTGGTTCTATTTAAATCTACACATTCTTGAAATGATATTTTTTTCTTTCTTTTTATTTTATAATATGTTTAATATCTAATATTGACTACTCCGACGAGATTTGTAAATTTTGTTATTTAAATGACATATGATTTAAACAAAAATTAAAAATTATCATTTGGATTTTATTTCTTAAATTTTAATTGCAACTACCATTTCTTTTCAAAATATTCTCCCGCCTTTGCAAAGTAAACAGATTAAAAATTATATATTCATAGTATTTATTTATTTATAAGTTAATAATTATACAATATTATTATTTTATTCCCGTATGATTATTTATAATTAATAATACAATTTTAAATTAAACAAAATCTTACCGTTCATTTTAACACGGCTATTCCGTTCACAATATAAAGCGGTGTACACACGTTAGCATCACTGTCACAGCACTCGCGGAGCACACGCACTGATGCAATGGAAAATCGCGTCTGACTACCACTGCCAATGCAGTGACCACTCAAATGGTGGTGAGGAGTGGTATTTGAATTAAATATCACGTTTACCTTTAGAAATTGGCCTCCAGTGGTTTGTTGCTTTATTTATTAATAAATGGATTAGACGGATCGTAATAAATTTAATATGGAAGTCTATTAAAATTATATGCAGATACGATTTTAATCATCATTGTACGCGGTAGTGCAGATCATATCTTAATTGCTCGCTCTTCCCATAATTTAGAAAATGATTGGCTAAAAGTCAGTGATACGTAAATACGTTAGAAATTAGATTTATGATGTCTCTTCCGACTTCCGTAGAATAATTGTTTTAAGGAACCTCTACGTCATCTCAGTAAATTTAAAAAGCTAGCGATAAAATATACTGAGGCCAGTCGTGGCACAGTGGTACAAAGTGTGACTGTAAAACCGACTGTTTGTGGGTTTGATCCCCACTCGAGATGAAATATTTACTTAAATTCATATTTTCATTTCTTCGTTCTGGTGTCGAGGCAAAGCGCGGCGTTGAGTTCTGCCATTAAACACGCAATGCCTTCAAAATTCGGCAGAAAGTAGGGAACGGAGTGTCTTAATACTAGGTTCCCTCTGCCTACCTTGCTGTATGCGGTATATAGCGTGAAGCTAATTTAATTTAATTTTATTTTTACAAATATTCGATTCTCATCTCATTTACACGGAAATCGGAAAAAAAATAAACACCACCTGCTTTTTAACATTTTTTTATTCAATCTTAACTGTGTGGCTTTTAAGGTATATATACATAGTTGGATCTCGTACTTTTTAATTTTTTAAGACAACCATAGCGCAGAGGAATTACACATTTAACTGTAGAAGCGCTGGTTGTAAGAATCCCACTTCCTCGCTCTGCTACCCAAAACAAGGTGTTGAGTTCCGCCAATAAACACTGATTATCTAGAAAATTTGTCGAAAATCGGAATGTTATAACACTTTGCTTTCAGTACTATATGCCGAAAAAAGCGTGAAGCTATAATACTTTTAATTAAATTTATAAAGTACGGCCAAAAAGAGAATATTTATGTAATAAAGTAAGGAAGTTTATTTTATTTAATAAATATTCTCTATTCTATGATTAGGATTAATTATAGTTAACTAGTTATAGTTAGTAAGTAGTGTCAAAAGCTTCCTTCAAACTAAAAGCTCCACTATGAATTAGTAACATTTCTTTTATTTCTACACACAATAAGAAGGCAAAGATTTACATTATTATATTTATTATACATATTACATGTTGGTAGTAAAAGAAAACTACTTTTCCCTTACTTTTTAGTAAGGGAAAGGTAGTTTTCTTTTAAAAAAATAATAATAGAGAATTTCGATATTATTGTAATTATTTTAACTGTTATTGTTAATGAAATCAGTTCTTGATAGAAACGGAAACTAACTAGTTTTTTTGACCCACTGTTTCTCTGGCGTAACCAGATCTTAAATTTAATCATAGATAAATTAGTTCTGTACATAGTTTCCAAAACCAATTTTGTGCATTTTTTATTTTATATCACATATATTTTATTACATTTTTTTATGACTGTAAAACCGACTGGTAGTTTGATCCTCATTCGAGGAAATTAAATATTTATTTAAATTCATATATCCATTTCTTCGCTCTGGTGGCAGCAAAGGCTTTGAGTTCTGCTACTCAACACGCAATGCGTCCAGAATTCAGCAGAAAGTGGGGAAGGGAGTGTCTTAACACTAAGTCTCCTTTGTCTACCCTGCTGTGTGCGGGATACATTAGATTTTATTAGCTAATATGTTGAAACGTTGTATTTAAATTTTATTCACACCGTATAAATATAAGAAAACGCCATAGTCGTCACATTTAATAAGTTATCATCTATTATACTTTCTTTTATACTCATTTCTATTCATTGCGGGCACCCTTGCGCATATAGAAGCGTGATAATATAATTTCTCCCGTCCCTTAGAATTTAAAATGTATGGAAAGTAGTTCCGGAATATTTTTGGACAATCGATAAAATAGAAAGTTAATTAGTTACATAGTATTATCATTGTTATAGCGTCACCTATGTTTAGTATGGTAAACATGTTTAGGTGACAACATCGAATTTTAATATAAAAATACAATAAAAAATTGGTAAATTCGGTGGGAATTATTTTTATTAAATAATTCAGCTTCACGCTGTATCGCCAAACAGCAGAGTACTACCTAGTATTAAAATACTGCGTTGCCCACTTCACACCTCCCAATTAGAAGAAATGCTTAAATAAAGATTTCATTTTCTCGAGTGTGGATCTAATTCACAACCAGTTGCGCTTGAAGTCACACTTTGTGCCCCTGCGCCGTAACTAGGCTCACTATTCATATTAATAAGAGACTATTACAATAAAATTGATTGAAATAAAAAAATAAAATGAATAAACATCACCAGAAATTTTACTAACAAAACCTAATCACTGAAAAATGAACTTATAAATAAATGAAACTTTCACACGAACAGATTCGACACTATTCAAAGCTGAAAACCGCCCATAGATGTCTATGGGCGTAACTAGAGGTGGGGACAAAAATCTCCTGTATATAACAAATAAACAGAACGCCAACACCAGGCCCTCTTATCCTCATTTAGTAATTATGTATTCATTTTAATTTAAATTAAATTAAAATTAATTTAATATTAAAACACACGCTTACAATATAATAATTTAATATTAGTGGCTATCAGAGGGAAGCGATGAAGTCAAACGTAACGAGCAGCTGATGCAAATGCACACGTAATGTGCACCTCAGTAATCAAAGGAAATCAACAATCGAATCGTATCATTAAAGTTATCTAATTAGTTCGGGAATTGACTCTTCCGCGTGAGCACTTCCGATTTGTGTATTACGTTGTATTATGTACGGAGATTTTTAAATAAGCTATTATTAAAAACAATATGGTTTCTAATCTAATCGAAATCATATCTTCTCGAAATATAAATTTAAATAAATATTTCAACTCCTCGAGTGGGGATCGAACCCACAACCAGTCGGTTTTACAGTCACACTTTGTACCACTGCGCCACGACTGGCCTCACTCGTGCATATGTATTTAAAAACAAAACCTATATAAGTAAAAACTCTTTTATAGAACATTGTTGTTACATATCAGCTTCACTCTGTAACCCGCATGTAGCAGCGTAGGCAAAGGGAACCTAGTGTTAAGACACGTGGCTCTACACTTGCCTCTATATTGTGGAAAAAAACAGAAAGGAAAAGAGAGTTACGATGTGATTCGAGTTGGTTCGATTCTCACTCAACACGCAATACCTCGAAAAATTCGGCCGAAAATGGGCACGCAGTATAACGCTAGATTCCCTCTGCCTACCCTGTTGTATGCGGGATACAGTGTGAACCTGAAAAGAGACTCAAAACAAACATATAATTTAAAATAACACATTTAATCTTCGCCATTACATTCGTCTAAGATCTCATCCGCAATCGCGATCACTTTGTGAGACGCATCTTGTACTTCATTGTCCGACAAACTATTTTTCAATAATATGGCCGTTTTTATTATACGACTGTCTTTCGAAATGTGTATTTTAGTACTTTCCCTCGCTTTTTTTAAGGTTATTTTGAGAAAAATTAACCAATTTCGTGTAAAAGTAAGGAATTCTGGGGTAATATTGAGTGTTAATTGAAATTCGATAAGTATGCAGGTCCAAGGTTGGCTCGTTAATGTCGCCACTAAGTTGGGGTCGTTTTTGTAGTTAATGGCGTGTTTGAATATTGAACATAGTGTCTTCCAACCGCCCTCATATTGGTTTCCCGAATCCTGGAATCATTTTAAAACAAATGTACTATAGTATCCATTTAAAATATATATGTTTTATTATTTTGTAGAAAAGTTAGTGGCACATCACATAATTTTTATGTTCTGGTTGAAAACGTAAGTTAGTTTTTTGCTACATATACAGGTATCGTATTTTGATATTAAATTTTAAGTGCATTTAAGTTTTTAGTTTTAAGTTTCTTGCTTTGGTTAACATTTAGTTAAATAGGCTAAAATAACTAAAAGTGTTCAAACATTACTAATACCATATACTGCATTTTGAGTGGGAGAATTTTGTGTGGGCGGATTTGGATAAAGTGGGAAAATGAAAATCGAACCAATGACTTGTCTCACCACGCGACAAGGGCCACCATATTTATATATTTATTTTATTGTCCTTTCGAAGACAGTACAACTAAACGGATGCAAATGGAATTGTGGATTGAAGATTGTAGTGAAAAAACATTAATATTTTATAATACTCTTGTCTCTTTGGTGAATAAAATTTTGTCGCATAAACTCCAAATAATTCTATACAAATAATGTTAATTTGTATATGATTTTTTAACAAATACTTGAAACAAAAATCTCTTACACGACAACACAACATCATTTGTATTCTAAACATGACGGCCCTCAACGCGGCGCCCTGTCGGCCGGCCGCGCGCGCGAGTGCGAGCGGCGCGCGCGCGGCGCTCAACGCCGCGTGCAGCAGCCGCAGCAGCAGCGCGGCGCGCGCGGCGGCGCCGGGGCGGCGGAGCGACCGCACGACCGCGTCCGTCTCTAACTCGAGTACTGATTTTGGCTTAAATTCATAAAAAAACTAATTTAGTTACTGTATCATTTTAATTAAACTAAAGTAAATAAAAAGTCATATAAATAAAGTTCTTCGTATTTTTCATAATATTTGCAATGGGAAATTGAAAATATTTAAAATAACAAAAAAGTAAAATGACACATTATTATAAACTCCATTTCTGTTAATTTTATAATTGTTGCAATCAAACCCGAGAATTGAAAATCATTTAAAATATAAATATTTTTTTGATAAGAACAGGATTCCACTGCCGCATAAATAGAATGACCTGAAGTATTTTATATGAAATAAGAAAAAAACACATAAAAAAAGAAAAAACACGTACATTATATTTATATTTGGCGAAATAATAGACCACTTGGGACAACAGTTTCAGAGCGGCGCAGGCCACTCCATCATCAGAGCTACTTGTCGCTGTGACGACGCGGGGAAGGAAGTCCGCGCGGTTTGTATATATCAATAGTACTGTTGAAGATTTTATTAATTTCATGTTTCTATTAGCGTAACGCTGTATCCCGCAAACAGCAGATAGACAGAGAAAACCTAGTGTTTAGACACTCTAGATCAACCACCAAAACGAGGAAATGAAAATATAAAGTTTTATTAAAAAGTAGTAGTGAATTTTATCATTTTAAAATTCAATAACATAACAGCAAATTGTACACGATATATGTGTGTGAAAATTTTTTAATTGATCTAATTCACTTTCCCATTCTGGTAGACAAAAAATGACTACCTACTAGATGCCGTCTGTATTACCGTGCTATTCAGAAAAAAGCTGCCATTAATTTGTATTAACACAAAAACCGGTAGTTTCTTTGATTTCGTACTTCTCTTTTATTAGCGTTTTTTTTAATAGTAAAAACCAACGCTACGCTTTGTTCAACAAAAATACACTAAAATTCGATCCCACAACCACTTGAAGTTAAATAAGACACTTCTACACTGCGCTGTGATGGTGTCATTGTAATATCATAGAAAAAAAAACGAATTTCTAAATAAAAAATTACATGTTTATTTTTTTGAACGTCAAATAATTCACCAGATCACTAAAGCTCAGACCTGAGAAGAACCGGCGCTAGAAACAAGGCGGTACTTATTTGTTCAAAATAAAAACTCACCCTTATTATCATCATAGTTCCCAGAAACCTCCAACAACAACAAACATACTTCCAAGCAAACAAGATCAAAACGGCCCCTACTCCCCGCGCTCTGTGCGTACAGCGCGGCTATGAGCACGGCTACTTGGTTGCAAGCGGCCGGCTCCAGCTCCGGCGGGGACTGCGCTATAGCTAGGTCCAGTAAATACGTTATGTTCGCGCTCGCTGTAACATATATTAGTAATTAATCATTTTATGTATTCTTAAAAAATATTGCAAATTATGTCATATCAGCTTCACGCTGTATCCCGCGCACAGCAAGGTAGGGGACCTAGTGTTAAGACACTCCGTTCCACACTCGACACCAGAACGAAAAAATGAAAATGTAAATGTAAATAAATGTTTCACTTTCTTATTGGGGATCGAACCCACAACCAGTCGTATGAAGTCACACTTCAGTGCCCGCAGTGCCCGTGCGCCACGAAATTAAATTAAATTAAAAAAGTAAAATTGTCAATCTGAACTAGGCCTAATACAATTATACAAGTAAAGGTTTATTGCAAAGTTCCCCTAAACTAAACACACCATGCGTCCAGAATTCGGCGGAAAGTTGGAAACGGAATGTCTAAACCGGCCTGCTCCTCTGGTACTAATCACATATTTAAAATTAAATCAGCTTCACGCCGTATCCCGCACACAGCAGAGTAGACAGAGTGAACCTAGTGTTAAGACACTCCGTTCCTCACTTTCCGTCGAACTCTAGATGCGGAGCTCAATAAAGCGCTTTGCCTCGGCATCAGAGCGAAGAAATTAAAATATTTAATTATTAATAGAAAAAGGGAGAGAGAGAGAGAGACTAATTCTTAGAGAAGAAGATAACATTTTTACTATTACTATACAACTGTGGAAAAATGTAGGTGACCTGTGACCAAGCAGTATAAAAAAAGAAAAACTAAAACACACGACACGTGGCTGTTCTTGGCATTGGTATTTTTTTAGCTATAAGCTGTTGCACATGTCAGAATTGAAAGGGGAACTTGTAAAAAGAGTACACGTATAAAAAAATTACCTAAATTATCGTCATAATCAATCAAAGCATTAGACAAAACAGAAGGTAGTATCGACCAAATCAACACAGAGAAATCGTTTCTAGAACTTTCCCCCGCGTCCCCTACACACGTCTTAAGTGTTTCAATACAATTTGTTACAACTGTCGTATCTTTACTTTGTATTATAATGTTCAATAGTAACTCCCATATTACTGGTTCCTTTGTTAATTCGTTTGGCAAATTAGTTTCAATTTTGAACCATTCCGATAACTGTAAGAGAATATAATGTTTTCAATATTTTAAAAGAATTTATTTTTTAGAAAACAAAAAAATTACATAAAAATGTCTTAAAATTTCAACGTAGGATAAGAACGTATCGCTTAGTAGTTAGCATGGATGATTTCCAAAAGGCGCACGTTTAAATCCCCTTACGTAAAAAAAAATTTTTTTTTTTATAACAAAATATATAATTTTTTTATTATATTCTTTTAATATATTATTAGTAACTAATAAGGTAATATAATTACAGGCCTTTTTGATGCAGCGACTCAGCGTCAAACTTTATAGTAGCGTTTATACGCGACGGTTGTAGATTCCGCTTGGGGGGAATCTACAACCGTCCGTAAAATAAAATATTTTCATTTCCTTGCTTTGATAACAAGACAAAGCGTGGCGTTGAGTTCCACCACTGAACATGCATGTTTTGGAAATTGACCGATAAGTGGGAATGTCTTCCCTGCTGCGGGATACAGCGTGAAACTGAAATAATCCACGCTGTATCGAATTATTTAGAACTTTAGAATAGATTAAGAAACAAACTCAAAAAACACCAAAATAAAATTATCAGAAATATTAATTTTTTTACTCACCACTTGTAATTTCAATAGATTAGGGATCCTCAGTGAAGTAAAAGACCAAAACAAAATGGCAGGATTGTGAGTATAGTATTTGGATGGTTCCGGATACAATAGAGACACCACGCGGTCTGTGGCTTTCTCTAAGTACACCCTCTGTTGTAAGGATTGTAGGGATCCGTTCGAAACGGAAGACATCTTCATAGAAAAAAAAATTAAAATATTTCTGAACATTAATTATTATATATGAGGCCAGTCGCGGCGCAGTGGCACGAGGTGTGACTGTAAAACCGACTGGTTGTGGGTTCGATCCCCACTCGAGGAGATGAAACATTTACTTAAATGTATATTTCCATTTCTTCGCTCTGGTGTCGAGGCAAAGCGCGGCGTTGAGTTCTGCCACTCAACACGCAATGCCTCCAGAATTCGGCAGAAAGTGGGGAACGGAGTGTCTTAACACGGGATGTGCGGGAACTGCGGGATACAGCGTGAAGTTGATTTTTTTTTTGAATTATTATATGAATGTTTTCTTCATATAAGGCAGTCGTGGCGCAATTGCGCAGCAATAGAAGTTCCATTATTGAGGTAATTAATTATTTTCATTTCCTCTCGCTGGTAACGGGACAAAGCGCGGCGTTGAGTGTCGTATATAAAACGTGAAGATAACACCAAGTTTCCTCTGCTTACCCTACTTCCTACGGGATATTGCTTAAAGCAAAAAAAAATAATTAAAATTAAATCATAATAAAATAAAAAAGTCTATTTACTGCAAAAACTAGCCATAATGCCTTTATTATGGGCCCTGGTAGTTTAAAATTTTTAGGTATCGTTAACAGATAGTCTACTAAATATGGCAATAAGAACGAAGTCGATTCTTCGGGACTGAAATAAATATTAAACTTTTATAGAAAACAAATAAGAAAAACATATGATCTAATGTACGGTCGACAACTCTTCTCCGCCCAGAAGTTAATATTAGATATATAATTTCAGGATTTTTTTTTATTTTTGATAATGTTTTACCCGAGTGTAAAATAAAGCAAAAGTTCAGAAAACTCTTAAAGAACTTAAAAACAGCCACGACTTGTTGACCGTATATAACAAAAAAACATTAGCGAGAAAACGTAATATTTTTACTTTTCTGACGACTGGCAGTAAAAATAGGTATAAATTAAAAAGCTGTAGGGCTGATTCTTTTGCAGGAGCATGCCTATGTTCTGTTTCATTTCTATTCCGTACTGTATATCCACTAAATCCATCTGAAATTGGATTACATATTATAGAAAAAAATCATAATTTTTAACGTCACGGTTTAGTACGATCGTGTCTTACTGTATCACAGTTATTACATGTTATACAACTATTTAGTTATAAGTTTTAACCACATGCGGGTGGAATGAAAGTGGAGAACGGAGTGTCAACACACTAGAGTAAAGACGCTGTGGTGTACATTTTCAATTTAAATAGGGGCAATAATAAAATAAGGGAAATTTGAGCTACATATGCGGGATACAGCGTGAATTAAAAAAAATTTAAAACATAGATTAAAACTGAAATATTATATGTATTCTATGAATCTCTATTTAATAAAGGCAGATTAAAAATTGAAAAAAAAACATTTTTTTTAATTATATAGCATAAAAATAGATATACTTATATCTTACATCAAAATCTTGACTGCAAATTGCGTTTAAATCGTTTCCCTCTATATACAAATATTTTACTGTCAACGTTTTAAGCATTTCTCCCAAAACTAAGCTGCTTAACTTGCGTATAGCAGGATCGTCTCTGTTAAAGGGAAATCATTTTTTATTTAAATATTTTCAAAGTTTATTAATACTTTCAAAGGCATTATAATGTTTATAATAAAGTATATAATTTATTCGTCAGCGAATTTATGATAGTTTTCCAAGTTTTAATAGCATAGTGTCAAGAAACTCTGTTCTAAGCACAACTCAACGCCGCTCTATATCTTACCAGAGCGTGTGGGAATCGTACCTTGAATAGACATTGTCCCGCTGCGCCATGGTAGCCACATAAAACGTTTATATTATAAAAAACTAATATAAAATTATAAAAAACTAGTATAAAACGGCGTTGAGTTGCGCCACTCAGTACGCAACGCCTCCAGAACTCGGAGGAAAGTGGGGAACGGCGTGTCTTAACACTAGGTTCCCTCTTCCTACCCTGTTGTGTACGGGATACAGCGTGAAGCTGATTTGTTTTTTTAAAACAATATATATAACAATAAAATTAAAGTAATCAAAATAAAAATAATATAGCTTCTATTAATATATGATACATAAATATTTTTTTTATTGTATAGTAGTAACTTATAATTGTGTCAATGCACCTCATAAACTGCGTTCGCGGTAACGTTATCAGATATCCATTCGAAAATAAAAAATCACAAAAGTCCTGTATAATTTCTATTTTCGCATTTTCGGTCATAAAATTAAATAGAAATCTTAGAAATATTCCATATTCCCCTGTAGTTATTACATTTTGATGGTCCTGTGTTAAATAGATAAAGTATAATATTATAATATAGGTATAAATTAAATAAAAAAAATAGCTTTTTAATTTAATATAGGTAAAGTACGGCCGATGTGTCGTGGCCACTTTGAAGTAAAATTTTGTTATTTTCCCGCACTGTACCAGTCGAGATAATTATGAAAGCCAGTACTTCTAAATAGTTCTCAACGTTGAGACCGATCTTGAGAGCGATTTATAAATACGGACCTAAATTTGTATGATCACAATTAAATAACCTTAGTTAAAATAACTAATTCCTTAATTAATTTGTGTATTGAGACTTTCATTTTGGAAGCTGCTTCCTTTAGTGTAGTCATTTCTTGTTCGTCAGTTATTATTTTTTGTACTAATCCAGATGGTGTTTTAGGTGTATCAATAATATTTGTTAATCTACAAATCATAACCAAATTAATTATTTTCAGTTAAATGTAATTAATGTAATGTATTATAAGTAAACGAGATTTTAATTTAATATTCAAAATCAAATCAGCTTATCTCTCACACAGCAGGGTAGAGTGTTGAGTGGCAGAACTCGCCGCGCTTTGCCTCTACACCAGAGCGATGAAACAGAATTATAAATTTAAGTAAATATTTCATCTCCTCAAGTGGGGATCGAATCCATAACCAGTCGGTTTTACAATCACACTATGTGCCCCTGCGCCATTACTGGCCTCGTAAATTTAATATTTAAAAATTATTAATAAATCATTGTATTTTCATCTTTCCCCTCTTATATTGATTTTTTTTTATATTTTTACTAAAGCAACTCCAAAAAAAGACATCAAAAAGCAAATATTCACCTAAGAGCGTTCACTCCCAATTGACAAGTAACATGCAGCATCGAACCCACATCCCCGTTCTCGCCTACCAAAACCACTCGACTCATAGTACTCGCGAGCAATTCAAACCACTTATCCAAGACCTCAGCTAGAACCATCGCTATATTACCTCGTAGGTCTAAAGAGACTGGTTGATACGATATTAGCGCGTGTAAAACGAATGTGCTACATAATATTGTATTTGGTTTATTATTAATATGAGAGGATAAGTTTTTAAAAGCACCTAGTAATTGTTCTGTGTTGTAGGCGCTTTGGTGAGATAGGGCTGATGTCGTTTCGTATTCTTTTATTCTATATGGAAAATGGAATATTTAGTTATTTATAACTTATTCTTAGATTTATACGATAAATTCGAAGTACGCAGACAGCGCGGCGTTGAGTTTCGCAACTTAATAACATAAAAATTGACGGATAGTGGGTGTCTGTTTGGATTTTAGCATTAAAGAAGTACAGATAATGTCCGTACTCTTGTTCCAATGAGAAGATGTATATTAATATTTATAATTTATTAATATACATATCGTGCAGAAATACTGTTAGGATGAATAGCAAAATAAAATTATATCTTTGCTCATATAAATTGTATAGGCGCTTTCTTTGTATTGTTATTCTGGGTAGCCTGTCATATGCGGAATACAGCGCGAAGCTAAATAAAAGCGATAAACGACATTTTAGTTTATATTTTTTAGCAACATATGTAATAGCAATATTATTTTTATAATATTACACTTTATAACATTTTGTCTTACAATGCCTGTTGTAAGGAGGCTTAATGTATTTAATGTTGGTCATATAGAGAAAATAAAGTAAAAATATTTCATCGTGAAATTTGAACAACGAATCACTAACCAAGTGTGTAAGAGTATGACACGATTGTACCGCTTCAGCTTCACGCTGTATCCCGCACACAGCAGGGTAGGCAGAAGGAACCTAGTGTTGAAACGCTCGGTTCACCACTTTCCGCCAAATTCTAGAGGCATTGCGTGTCGAGTGGCGGAACTCAACGCCGCGCTTTGCCTTTACACCAGAGCGAAGAAATGAAAACATAAATGTAAGTTAATATTTTAAGTCGATTACCGATCGTCGATATAACAGTCACACACTGTGCCCCTGTAAATGTATTTTAAAATGGTACCAGAAAGTTCGTATAAATTTAGAAAAATCTACTATATAAACAATAAAAAAAAGGAAAGTATTTAAATAATATAGCACATACCCTATTAGAAGATCACAAATGAAATGTAAGCATGTTTCTACAGCATTAATTGTGTCGATTGCTGAATAATGTACGAGACATCTTATTATAGCTGATAATGCATGGCTCGAGTGTTCTTCATCATAAAAACGTTTTATTCGCCATAATAATCGGATGCATTGCAAAATTGATCTATTCATATTTTAATAAATTATAAAGTTAAACAATTAAATTAAATTAGCTTCACGCCGTATCCCGCACTCAGCTGAGTAGGCAGGGGGAATCTAGTGTTCAGACACTCCGTTAGCCACTTTTTGCCGAATTCTGAAAGTAGCGTGTTGAGTGGCGGAACCCTCGACACCAGGGCGAAGAAATGAAAATATAAATTTAAATAAAGATTTTATGTCCTCGAGAGGGGATTGAACCACAACCAGTCGATTTTACAGTCACACTTTATTCCTCTGCGCCACAACCAATTGGACAATTATAAAGTTAATTATTATAATTTTATCATTACAATTAAATTAATAAATGGAGTTACCGAAAAAGAGAAAAATCCAAGTTTGATGTTGCCTCACATAGAAATACAACTATGTCATTATCCAATAAATATTCTATTAATCTTGTTCTTTCATTAGAATTAAAATTATATTTGTTAATTGCTTCAATAACGTATACACATGCTCTGCTCTGTGATTCTGTGTCTCTAGAAGTAAGTAGCCTTTTTATGTCGCTTAATACATTTTGCCGTCCATGTGGATTATAAGTTCGATTGAAATTTGTATTAATCAGGCTATGCATTTTGTTAGAAAAATATATATTTATATCACTAATTTTATCACAACTTCTAGATATAATGATAATATTTTATAATTATCGAGGAGGAGTAAGTACTTAAAATTCCCGCTAAAAGATTTAGAATTAGAACTCATAAATAAAAAAAATCAAGTAATGGCAACATTGTTTTTTTTAAATAATAATTAATTAAATCAATAATCAGCTTCACGCTGTATTCTGCACACAGCCGGGTAGGCAGAGGGAGCCTAGTGTTAAGACACTCCCACTTTCTGCCAAATTCTGGAGGTATTGCGTGTTGAGTGGCAGAACTCAACGCCGCGCTTAACCTGACAGAGCGAAGAAATGGAAATATAAATTTTAAGTAAATATTTCATCTCCTCGAGTGGCGATCGAATCCATAACCAGTCGGTTTTACAATCACACTTTGTGCCGCCACACCATGACTGGCCTCATAAACGAAAATGGTAATTCGATTATTAAAATTTAAAAAGTACCACTTAATTATGCTATGTGTGACTACACGAATAGCTAATATATATAATGGTACCATGCTTTTGTGTATGTATGTCTTAAACGACATGATCGATGATCAAGTTGCATTTAATGTATAAAATAACTTTCAAATATATATAACTACATAGCGTATTATTAACATAGCTTACTTAACCGTCCTATTTTGTATAATTTAAATATAAAAATAAATTTATTAAAAATACGGTATATAACTATTAAGAATCTGTTGTGTTCTCAATAATGAGGCAACATTTTCGAATGTCATTCTCATCTGGTTAGCTACTATAGCCTTTACTAAACATTGGATTTTGTATTAATTTATCGCTTATAACTTTTAAAACATTATTAAGCATCGAATTTTAAATCTGGAATTAATTAAAATAGAATTATAATGGTATGGGGACGTCAGTGTTAACGTTATAATATTAAATATTGTCGTTTTGTAAGGTGTATTGAAAGCATTCCATCCATGTTTAATGCGAGGCTATTGATATTTGCAGTCAGTCATGGAATTTTTGAAAGATTTACCTTCGTACGATGAGCACAACTTCACATTATTTAATACCGATCATGGCATAAGAAACTGTTCAAAAAGACCTTCAATATACCTCCCCACCAAGGATATTCCTTCTGAACAAAGTTGAGTATAAGATTTCATTTTTTGAACTGTTAGTTACAAATTGTTATATGTGATTATTTCCTTAACATCTACGTAAGTGTATATTAATAATCTGTAAAATTTCTTGTATTTTCAGTTATAGTGACAGAAAAGACTAATATTCTATTAAGGTATCTACATCAACAATGGGAGAAAAAGGTAAACAGTTTCTTATATGAATAGTACCCACCACAATAATATTATTTTAAATGTATATATGGAGAATTAAGTAATTGCTTTGATAAGAGCTTAAAATTATTTAGTCAAAATGAATATTGACATACATAAAGTCATTAACTAAATATATAATTTATTTCAGAACAACACTTCACCTAAAAAACGTGATCAAAGCCACATAGAACAAAATGGTGATGAAAGTCGACCCCGAAAAAGGCCTTGTCTAACATCTCCAATCAACTGAAAATATTTGTTTGCATCACTTCCTTTGTGCTTCAGTTACAGACTTTGTGAACACTCGGGCAGTTTTGTATTTACATTTGTATATCACATTTTTAAATCTAATTATACATTAAAGATTGAAACTCACTGGTTCTATGTTTTCTCAAAAGTTAGCTAACATTGCGCCATTTAACAATGTCTAGATTATTCGCGCCTATGCTGATTAATTAAGGATTTATATTAAAATATAATTAGCACCATATTTGAAAAATGATTCATTCCATAACAGTAAGCTTACATAGTTATTTTTCTTTTAAATAATTATTTTACTAAAAGTTACAATTACGAGGGAAAACTGAGGGTCTGCATACTAGAGGAAACAATGTGTTCAGTATTTTTATGAGAATGGTATGCTTGCCGGGTCAGGATATAGACTAGGTTAAATATTAACATTTTTTTTTTAAATTGGCAATTAAAAGAATTCCTTACAATAACATAAATATTTTTAGTTTGTGTGTCATTGACATAATAAATAGTGATCTAGAGGCATATTGAAGATTATTTTAAACATGTTTTTTTTGTTAGGTATTATTAGTATATAAATTTTATTAATATATATGTCTTAGCAGTTATTTTTTTTACCAATATTCATACACACAATGAAAATAATTTTATGAGTAAATGATATGTAATGAGCAACTGAAGCAAAATGTGTATAGCCATTTATATTTGAAATTATTTCTTGTTTTATTTGTATGTTTAAGAATTTAATTGTGTCATATTGCACTTTCAAAATAAATTTTTTTAAAAGTTCTTTTTCACAATAAGAAAAGAAAAATGTTTTAGAAAACAATTTGTTTTACGTTGAATATTCTTGTGTATTGCATTTAAATGTTCTTGGATTCTGTCCAATACCACCAACATTATTCTATTATTAATTTTTCAGGAATTTAAAAATTTGAGTTATTTAGCAATTATAAAAACAGAACAAAGCACATAAGTAGTTTCAAGTAAGCAATAGTTATTGTAAGTTCTAGGTAAGTTATGATGACAGTTGGTAATTTTGTAACATTTTCTGTATAAATATAGTTGTAGCCTGACCTGTAGTGCCAGATTCAGGATTTTGGTTATTTCTATAACACAAAATGACAAATATATTTAATATACAATTTAATATCTTTTATTTTCTCTTTTGGATTTCTCATTTAATTTTTTTTTAAATCCAATTGTTTAAAAATTACAAATAAATATATTCAATAGCATATTAATTAGTTAGTTAGTTTATGTTCTTGGCATTGTTAGTTTCTATAATAAATTACCAAACTGTAATCAAATCATAAAAAATTAAATCATATAAATAAAATACACATTTAGAATGAAAAATAATTTTATTCTAATTTAATAAGTTCCACAAATTGCAGAATCAATCCACAAGCCATGAACAATGTTGAGAAAGGGTATCTAATGGAATAATTTCTCTTAAAGTTAATAGTGATATCTTATTGTACACCTAGAACACCAACTTTAGAACAAGATAGCTAGTAAATATTGTTTAAATTCCATCTAGCCACTTAACTATAAAACATTAACACTAAAATGGAGTTAAAATATTGATATTCCAATTAAAATTTCAAGATTTGTCCAGCTCTGCCATAACATTAATGTCTAATGTATTTATTGTAAATGTCTTATTAATATAATAAACAACTTAATCTTTAGCAGGCACTTCAATAACTCGGGGTTTGTCAATAATTCTAGCAGTGCGGTTACCCTTCTCAACAATTCCGATAATCCAGGCTTGATAGCCTTCTTGTTTTTCAATATCTTTACAATATGCTGCAGCCTGCTCACGGGGTAGGCAAATTAAAAGCCCACCAGAAGTCTCAGGAGCATGTCCTTGTAAAAGCTGGAACATGTTTCCACATGCTTTTGCAACAGCTGCCATTTTAGCAATTACTGGTAAATTATGGATAACAAAAGATACTTCGTTCTTTTGGTGTGATGCAAGATTTTGGGCATGCCCCAAAAGACCAAATCCAGTGACATCAGTAGAACCATGAGCATTGTACTTGTGCATAAGACGAGCGGCAATCCTGTTGAGTCTACTCATTGAGTCCATTGCACGATGATAAGCTTTTCTTACATCTTCTTCTGATACTACTAATTTAATTCTGTTCCAACGCTCAGGTTGGTCAAGCCATTGGTGAGCATTTACTGCAACTTGGGTTCCAAGAGGTTTTGTGAGCACTAACACATCACCCATTACTGCATTATCTGGTACAATGTATTCATTTGGCTGACAAATTGTGGTAGCTACCCCCCCAATAGTGCACCAAGGATTGATTACAGTCTGACCACCAGTGACAGACGTGCCGGCTTCTAGTGCTGAATCTTTAAATCCTCTCATGATTAGCGGTATAACTACATCCCGTTCCTTTTCAGTCATTTTTGTGGATACTCCTAGTAACATTAACATATTGTCACATTCAGTAACACCCATTGCATATAAGTCGCTTAGTACATTGGCACACGCTATTTTACCCATCATGTAGGGATCGTCAACTAGAGGATAAAAAAAGTCAGTTGTTTGTACCAAACAAAGCCCACCGTGTCTCAGCGGCGTTACCGAACAATCCAAACCAATGCCGATGCGCGGGATAGCCACATGCATAAACTGATCTTGGTCCTGTTGAGAATAGTCTTGCTGCAAGGATTCAACAAGCTTAGACAGGACATCTTGTGGTACTTTACAGCTTCTTCCTTTTAAATCGGCGAATCTAGTTAGGCGGAAACTAGCTTCCAAGTCGTGAGCCACAGGGTCGAATGGCCGACGCAAAGCTAATGCATTAGGGTTACCGGCCATTTCTAGTTGCGCTGCAGATAGTGTATCTTGCGCTACACTAGATTGATACGACATATTACACAAAAACAAATTAGTATTTTGATCCGCCTTAAGGTAAGTTTATGATAAATGCCGAAATCCGACACGCCGCCAAGTGACGCTTGCAAAATGGCGTCTCCTTTACAAAGAGGAAATGGGAGCCAAAACTTCGTTCAAATGATAGATTCTTATTGGTGTTTACAATATGTAAACAAAGAATACTCAATTTCTATTGGCTCATATTATTTTAAAATTTCAAATGTACATAGAAAACTGACTTAAGTAGAAAACTTAACAATATTTATCATGTTATGTATAATATATTTAATATTTTACGTAGAAAAAAATATATATATCAAATTTTGAAATTATTATATATTTTATATTTATTACTTTAAATGAAGACAAAAATGTATGGCACGAGGATAGCAATATATTATCTGTAATTATGTTGCGTATTGCTTGTCTAGATAGCAACTATATAAGTTGACCAATGGCGATGGAAACAAAACTTTTGCAATTGGTGTATTTCATTTCAGAAAACAACGACTTTTATTTTTATTGGTGTATATATTATGTAATGGAATGTCAACCTTCTATATTTGAATATTTGTATTTTTACGGCGGTTAATTTTATAGATTAGAATTTAGAATGTAGATTATGTGTTTCTAATTAATAAATAATATATCTTAAATATACAGATTTATAACATGAAATTAATCCAATAGATAAAATGGATAAGTTACAATGGAACAAAGTAGAAAATGAAGCGGGTTATCCGTGTTACATTGAGTAAGTTATCGACTTTCACTAGGTTTTAAATTTTATGATAACAAATAACAATACAATATTTTATTAACTATGCTATTTTCAGCAAAAACACCGGGGAACAAAGTTATGACCATCCTGAATTTAGTAAAATTTTGAGAACTTTAGACGAATACAATGACATTAAATACAGTGCATACAGAATTGCATTTAAATTATTTTCCTTACAAAGGAGCCTTCAAGGTAAACTACTGTGCGTTTTTAGATATTATTCATGTACTCCCAGGATATTACTAACATTTTATAGTAACTGAAAACATTGCACAAATTTACGTAAATAACAATGTTTTACAGCCATATTCACATATTTGCTATATTTAAACTTTCAGTGCCACCTTTACGAATAAGTTCAGGTGTATTTGCCCGACATCAGCTTAGCTTGTCTGAAAGCAGCTTATCTCTTGATACAGCAGAACTAGAAGCTGTTCTTGCTGATATTTTCTTTGCTGCTGAAAAGGAAGGTCTTTTTTCTGGAGATGTTGACTTAGCAGTAGACCTTTTGATTAACCTTTTACTTAATGTTTATGATGAGTAAGTATTTTATTGACATTTTATTATGCAACTATTTAGATTTTCTCTTTATTTAAATAATACACATACAATTACACATCAACTATTACATTATAATAGCAATGGTTCCCATAATTAGAAATTTTATTTAAATATACTTTTACTATTTTAAAATTAATTTAGAAAAATACTACCTAGCTTAATTGACTCGAGTAATTTTTTAGCATGTATAGTGGCAACTCAAATTTCCTATTTATATGGATTAAGTATTTTACAGCCAAAAAACAAGAAAAAGGTATATAGAGGGATTTTATTTTCTAAATTGAGAAATAATATAAATAATACTTAATAATTTATAACTATATTTTTATTTTATTTATTTGTGTATAAATTTGTAATATATTTTATTTAATGATTAAGTCTAATATTTATCATATTTCTTCAAACATTGTTAATTATTAATAACAGTTATTTGTCCAACGTATAACAACAAGTCAGGTTCATTGAGTTTCTATTATACTTAAAACATCCATTCATCCCAACTTCAGATGGCTAATTTTCATAGTATTTTTTGTATTTTTTACTATCACACTGTATTTTGTGTAAACTGTGTATATAGTAGGTTAGACAGAAGGAACCCAATGTTAGGATATTCCATTCCACTTTATCATTGCATGTTGAGTGGCAAAACTGGCACTATGTTTTACTTTATTAACTCAATTTTTTATAAATCAAATAAATAGATTGAGGCCAGTCGTGGTGAAGGGCCATAGAGCGTGACTGTAAAATCGACCAGTTGTGGGTTCCATCTCCACTCAAGGAGATAAAATATTAACTTACATTAATATTTTCATTTCTTGCTCTGGTGTCAAGGCAAAGCGCGGCGTTGCGTGCCGCCACTCAACACGTAATGTGTCCAGAACTCGGCTGAAAGTGGAGAGCAGTGTGTCTTAACACTAGGTTCCCTCTGCCTACCCTACTGTGTGCAGGAGACATTGTAAAGCTGATTATAATTTTAGGGACAGAAAAACTCCCATACGAGTGCTGGCAGCAAAAACCTTGTTAATATTACTAAGTGAGGAATCTATATCAGAAAAATGGCTGGCCCTCGCAAATTGCAGTGCAGATCACAATGGATGCGTGTCACCTAAAAGGCTAGCTGCGCTATTAGCACACGTAACAGCTTTACCTAAATACTTAGGATGTCAATGTGATTATATACAGAGTGATGTCGATTCATGTTTTGAGAAAGTAAGTAATTTTTATAGTGTTTTTTTTTATTTTTGGACATTTTCTATATTTCTATTCATATCAATTCATATTAATAAATCAATTTATTTATTTTTTATTATTTTCACATACCCTGCATAGAGTAGAGTAGGCAGAGAACTTAGTGTTAAGACACTGTTCTGACCAAGTTGTGACTGAGTTTTCAGTTAATTACTGTCACATTGCTCCACAACATATTCTATTCATGTTTTTAGTTTTAATAGAGGGAAGCCAAATCTCCCATATTTAATGTGCATATTATATATTTCAAATAAAATAATATAATATATTTTCATTACTTTCAATCACTATTAAATCATTGTCAAACTAAAATTTACTCTTAAAAATTATAGCACTCTCTGTATCAAATGTGCCTTTTACTCTAATTTAAACCTAAATACACTTTCTACAGATTAAACACTACTACAGATTAAATTGGTCTAGAAAATAGAAATAATTTTAAAATCAACATTACAGAGTGCAGGAATGCTCGGCATAAGTGCTCAAGTGGTAGCTGAATGGGGCGCCCAACAATGTGCAAGCACTAGATGCCTGACTGTAGTCCAGAGGGTCATAGCTAGTAGAAACTGTTCTAATGCTAGCGCTACTTGTGTTATATGTGCACAGCCTCTCATACAGGTAGATTGATTTTGAACTAAAATCTTGTGTTAAAAAAAACAGCATCACGCCGTATCCCGCACACAGCAGGGTAGGCAGAGGGAACCTAATGTTAAGACATTCCGTTACCCATTTTCCGCCGAGTTTTGGAAGCATTGCATGTTGAGTTGCGGAAATCAACGCGATGCTTCCTCATAGCAAGGAAATGAAAATATCAAATATTACGAGAATTCGGCGAAAGGTGAGAAAGGGAAGTGTCTCAATAAGAGCGAAGTATCTTAACACTAGGTTCCCAGGTTTCATCTGCCTACTCTGCTACATGCAAGATATAAAATAGAACTATAAAAATATAATACACCAATTTTTTCAGGTGCTAAAATTTAAATGTTCAAAGTGCAACCATTTATTCTTTTGTGAAAAGTGCTACTTATATGACAAGGATACATCAAATATTTCTGGCCACAAGAAAACACATGTAGTCCAAGAAATTATTGATGGAGAGGTAATAAAATTAAGAGAAGATTTTCTGAACAGTATAACAAACACACACTATATACATACACTATACACATTAGCATATCAGAAATATTTTTAAGTCGGCAAGGCCCGCCTTTCCTACGCCCATGACTATACAATACGGTCGGTGAGTCGTGGCCGCCCTGACATCAGCAGTATTTCACTTGTGATCAATTTCTTCCTGAATGAATAATGCGCAAAAGTACCAAAAAAGTTCAGGGCCGACACGACTCGTCGACCGTACTATACAGTGTTTTTGCTTGAGAAATAAATCGAAAGCCTATTTTATAGAGGATTTCAAATTTTCTATCTTACTTTTTATTATTTTTACATTTTTTTTTTAAATTCTTATTTTATAAAATCTTTTTCTAAAAATGTTGCCTACTTAGTCTCCTTTAAAAATGGTTTTTTTACTTGCAGGTAAAACCAACAGAATGTCTAGGTTTCATGAAAAACATGAAACGATTCTTTTTTTGCACTAAAACGAAAAAGAAAAAGACAAGCAAAAAGAATCGCAAAGGCAAGAATTTAGCATCACAAGGTTCCGTGAGAAGGAAAAACGAGAAACCTGCGATATATACTTCCACTGTAGGGAAGGCATCGGGTAATAAAGCTAATCCGGCCTTTACGTTACAAGATGTTATAAATCAATTGGAAAATGAAAATAAGTAAGTAAAATATAAGCACTGGCTACTGTTTCGCGGTCGTGGCGTAGTGGACGCGTCAGCGTCTAACTACAATCATGTTTACAGTTGTAGGTTTGATTTCCACTCAAGTGAAATTTATTTTCATTTCCTCGCTCTGGCAATGAGAAAAGGCGCGGCATTGAGTTGCGCCACAATACGCACTTGAAAATTAAGTGGAAACTGGGAAATGGAGCGTTTAAATACCTAGACCTAGGTTATAATAATAATAATAATACTTTATTGCACATGAAAAAAAGAATACACAATTTACATACAAAAAGGGACATGTAGGTACTTATATAGGTACATATATAGGTACTTAAATAAAGTGTGAGGCTAAAGAAAATAATGAGTAACTGAATGAATAACGCACCAGTATTAGTGTGTATACAGGGTCTCCTGCAATCACTATCTCTTTACGAGCGTCCATCAAAGCTCGCCCTATTTCTTAAGGAGCGACCTACTCAAGTCTCCACCCGGGACGCTGCTAAGACCATCCCAGGTCAACAGCAATATAGCAAAGTCGAAAAAGAAAAATCTATTGTACCCATACTTAATAACACCAGTGTGCACGTGCACTCTGTAAACTTTTAATATCACATTACTATTAGTGCAAGCATACTTAATAACGCATAAGATAAGATAAAAATATACCACGAAAAAATCATTAATATAATAAAATGAATATTTCATTATTTGTTGTTGTTTTCAGAGTAATTAAAGAGTTAACGGACCAATTGGAGTCTGTAGCAAAAAGTGACAGTGATGAACTAAAATCTAAAGTCGATCAACACTACAAGCAATTATCTACACAAATAAATAGGCTTAAAATGTTAAAGGTACTCTTGCATATTCCAATTGCTTTTCAATAATATAATTCAAACCTAAATCACATCTGGAATACATTGTGTCAGGTTATTGCGGTACAGTGGAAAAGTGTAGTTATAGCCAGCTATAAAGTAATAGTTGAAGATTTGATTCTCACTTGGGGTAACGAATTAGTTTATTTCCCGGCCCTGACACTGGGGCCACACTATGACTAACGTCAATGGTGCGCATCGTAAAAAGTATTGAATTTATATTTATCATATTCTTAATAGGATAACTTACTCAATCAACAAAACGTGCCCACGGAATCAAAAACAGATGGAAGTGACAGACCTCAAGCCTTCGATCTTTTCAGTCCCATACCGTTGGTAGATGATAAGCAATCAAAAGTCACTGATAACAACCAGCCGAGGGTACTCAGCATGGACTCTGGAAACTTCTCGGTCACTTCTAAGAATCAGAATCTATTGACAATGTCGGGAGACGCGTTAAAGCCTGTTGTGATGCATGCCACATCTGACAGTATATCATCTGTGTCTATGAATGATATGAGCAATTGGTATAATGGTATGTATTTTTTATTTTTAACTTAACTAACTTAACTTAACTTAACTTCACGCTTTATCCCTAGCGGGGTAGTCAGAGAGAACGGAGCGCCAAACGCTATGGTCTCTACATACCTCTTTCGCCTCGTCCACTGTCATCAACTTCTTCATACATGCCCTCCGGGGGGTCCTCATGCTTTTTACGTGACCTTCCTCCAGTATCTTTGATACTGTGTTTTCGAAGGTCAACCGAGGTCTCCCCCTACCTCTCTTACCACTCACTTTTCCATCATAAATCTTTTTTGCCATTCTTTCATCACTCATTCGTTCGACGTGCCCAAACCAGCTGAGCACGTTCTTCTTCATTCTCACCGTGACATCCTCGCTAGTACCTGCCATTCTGTGTACCTCTTCATTGCGGATTCGATCAGCTAAGCTGACTCCGCATATCCTACGAAGAGATCGCATCTCCACAGCATTCATCTTTCTTTCGTTCTTCTTCTGTAATACCCACGTTTCGCTGCCGTATAACAGAGTCGGTACCAAAACTGCATTGTGTACGGCCAAACGCGCAGCTGTGCTGACGTTTCGCCGTCTCATCAATGCAGCTAAGGTTCCGTTAACATTGTTACCGGCAGCAATACGCCTTTCCACATCCATCTCGTATCTTCCATCTCTACTGAACATACTTCCCAAGTATACCACCTCATTCACTTGTTCTAATATCTTACTATTTACACTGATCTTGCATTCCGTCCTTTCTTCATCTCTTTCAAAAATCAGAACCTTTGTCTTTTATTTTTATGTTTTCTTTTTACTCTTCTTTTTTTAGCTTTAATTTTTTCTCCTGTGTGGCAAGTACAGCAGAAAATTGTTCTGATTCTAGTGAATCACTTGAAATTCGACGCCAAATGAAAACAGTTTATATTAAACATATTTTCAATTTCTGTTCTGGTTAAGTGCGGCGTTAAGTTCTACCATTCAACACATAATGCCTCAAAAATCAGGCAGTGCGTGGGAAACGGAGTGTCCAAACACTAGGTTACCTCTGCCTATCCTGCTATACGAGAATATGCGTAAAACTTAATAATACAGTATTGAAATTCTAATTTTATCATAACTATTTCAGAAACAGAAACAACCAAGCACAACCAAACACAATTGAACACACAAAGTATATGTGCAACGGAAAAACGCTTCGCTGCTGACTTACAAACAGTGGAGACCAGCAATCACAAGATGAGAGCGTTAAACGCCGATCTCGATACGGTGTTGGATAGATTACAACAGATATTAACACATAATTTTGCAATGGATGGTATATTAATTTTTGTCTTTATTATTGTATTATTTGAGGCGGTCATGGCGCAGTAACTATAAAGTCGATTGTTGTCAGTTCGTTTTTAACTCGGGTGAATGAACTGATGTGGTCTTTTTCCTCGCTCTGTTTAAAAGACAATTTTTTGGATGCAATGACGGAAATGTTTTCCATTAAGTCCCGGGATACAGCGTGAAGTTTAAAAAGTGTTCTAACATTAGGTTGTGTCTGTGTACTCCAAGAGTAAGATGCGTCAATATTTAAAACATCTTACTCTTGGAGTATTTCATATTTTTGTTGAATTTAGCTCTTCTAGTTTTTCTAAATGAGCGAAAAAAGTAAATATTTGAGGCTGTTGTGTTATATTGACAACGTCTGGCTGTAAATGCAAAAGATATGGATTCGATCGCCCATTGGCAGAATGATTATTTTAATATAATTTAATCCTGCCACTCAAGTTGTCGTAAAAATGAGTAATATATGTCTTACTATTAGGTTCCCTCTGCCTACCCATTCGGGAAAAGGCGTGAAGCTGTAAATAATTCCACTACATACCTTCAGCTACCAAAATATGGTAAAAATCAAAACTAAACAAAACGTATACAGTAAATAAAAAGTATAAAATTTCCACAAAACATGTTTTTTTGGATTTCAGATTCGTGTTTCGACAATACTCAGTTACGTGAAACAGCAAACGAAATGGAAGGTCTTTTGGGTACATTAATACGAGGTGTGGAACAGCGCGCTACTTTAAACGCTAGTAAAGGACTCGTCTAGGTTATAGATATGGAAAAAAAGTGAAATATCTTGTTATTTTTATTCATGCATCCATCCTATATGACGTCATTAAATCGCTCGTTTTAACTGTGTTGTTGAGATTGTTGTTGTTATTGAGATTTCTTATTAAATTAATAGATAAACATCAATATTGATCTATTGTAATATTAATTTCTTAATAGTTATAAAATTCTTTGAACCTTCATTCCAAGCTTACACGAGGCGCAGATTCAAATTCCGCTACGTTAGATTTTTTAACACTGCCATGTACATACACATAAACAAACACTGTCGCCACTTGAGGCAATTAGGAGCTAGGAAGAACAAATTTTGACAACTTAGAAAATCTGGTGGGGAATGGAATGTCTTAACACTAGATTCTCTCTCTAGATAGGCAGTATCTAGCTGAGTACACAAACAAATCAAATTTGGGTAACTTTTACGCCATAGGGAGTTTATAGTTAAATTGAATGACGTTATATAGAATTTGTATAGTAATTATTAATAATACCGTAATTTGTTCTTGTTATATGCTCGATAGTCGCTAGCATTCGTTTTATATTGAAATGACATTTTTTTACTTAGAATTTTTTAAAACGTAAATTGTAGACAATTTTTACTATAATTTTGTTAGTATTGTTTCGCTGGTAACGAATTTTCTTTTTAATTGACTCTTCATTTACTATTAGCTAAATAAGACTTGAAAATATTATCATTTGACTTAAGTATTGGTTGTGTTTCAATATATATGTATATTACTGTATAAAAGATGAAAAATTTATTTGTTAACCAAACATCTCACGAACAAATAACAAATGGAAAAAGATATTTTTGTGTTACTTAGTTCATTTATCGAACAAGGTTACATATAGGCTATTATTATATTACGTTAGTATTGTCGATGTGATTTACTGTGCCTGTAGTCAGTCACTTTCGACACTTAGAAGGTGACACATACAACTAAGAATATATACAGGGGGTGGAAGCGTCAGCGCTCCTTTTACGGCTACAACATTTAGGGTAAAATATTTGAAACCCATACCTAAAAAAATTATCTATTTACCACAACAGATTGGATTTGTTTAATTGTCCGTAGGATACTCCGTTTGATATTCGGTAGGATTTATTTTTCATTTCACGAAACTCATTTTTAGTAACGTTAAACTTTGCCGCCAATACCTACGACTCCATTTCGTAATGAGGATTTACGGACGACGAGGAACGATAATTTTATTATTTATTTTGTTTGATAAAAAAAGACTTTTCATTTTTGTATTTTTTTAAAAATGTATTAGGCTTTTATAGAGTAGTTAAAGGTGTGGTTTCATTTGAAGCGGTGCTGACAAGAACACTCTGTATATATAGTTAGTTTTAAATAAATGTGAACTAAATAAGATATAAGAAACTCCGTCCCACTGTATCTGGTGCTCAAATAATTTTAGGTTAAAAATAAAATAAAATAACTAGAAAAATAACATGCCATTATATTTTATGTAATAAAAAAAACATTTACATACGGTCGTGTATTGTTAAAATAAAATAATATCATATAAATTATGTCTTAATAAATGTTAAAAATGATTTATTATTACTTAATTACTTTATCGTGTTAAGCGTAAGGACAATATTCGAGATTTAAAATAATTATTAAATCATTAATAATTAAACGAATATACACAAAATTGATTTGTTATATAGATAAGTAAATAGTACTTTTCTAAATATTATTTTAAAAAAATATATAAAGTTCAGATATACTATTCTAATTGCATTTAATTTAAAACCATTGTATGCCATATTTAATTAATAATTTGATTATAAATCTTTATAAAAAAGTTTGTTATTAAAAAAAAATTGTGTCATGGATGTCTCAATCTGTAGAAAATTCTAGTGAAATTAGTCTATGAAAAATATTTTATAATTTTATAATGAAATTTTTTATTTTATAAAATAATAAAATTTGTATAGCCCTAAAAATAATATTATTTTTTATACATTTGTGAATGAAATATTTTTACTCTTTTCTTTTGGTATATTCTTTTCTTTCCACTTGTATAAATTGAAAAAAGGCTTAAATCTACAGTCTATTTTGTCTTTCATATACAGTAAATATATATTTGTTATTTCAATAAATTTCATTATATTTTTTAAATTTCCTTTTCTAGACTAAGGCTTTCTTTAATGTGCGCCATTATAATTATTAAAAAAAAATTCAATAGTGTATGTTTAACCTAAAAAAATATTTTTATAAATTTAAATTTTTTATATTATGTCAAAGTGGACTTACATATATCTTCAAAATGTAAAACTAATATTTCAAAGTAACTTATATGTATCTATAAAACGCAATTCGATTGCACAAACACAACCTAGAGTACTTAAAAAATTAATTATAATATTTTTAATATCATTTACAAAAAGATCTGTATATTATAATAATATGTAAGTATTAATAATAAATGATTTACAAATGGACGGCTTTTATTTCACTATTATTATCTACATTTGGATACAATTGTTATTAAGTTATTTAATGTATTTCTTAAATCTAATTCGCAATAGCGACTAGCTTGAATAAGCTGATATAAAAAGTTAATTTATTAAAATTACTTCAATATAAAATCGTAGTGATTGAGCTATTATTTTGATTGTTATAACATCAATCAATGACAAATCGCGGTGTTGATTTCCGCGATTCAATGTCTCAAAAATTGATCGGAAAGTGGGGAACGGAATGTCTAGACTAGGTTTCTCCTGCCTATACGCGGGATGCAACGTGAAATTTAAAAAAAAATCTGTCAAAATCAAAAATGTTTTGACGTCAAATACGCTGCCATGCGAATAAAAATTTCGATTAATTAACATTTCATAAAATTTATTAGTTGTCATCATATAGTTTTCATTTCATATAATTTTCATTTCATATAGTTTTCATTTCATATAGTTTTCATTTCATATAGTTTTCATTTCATATAATTTTCATTTCATATAGTTTTCATTTCATATAGTTTTCATTTCATATAGTTTTCATTTCATATAGTTTTCATTTCATATAGTTTTCATTTCATATAGTTTTCATTTCATATAGTTTTCATTTCATATAGTTTTCATTTCATATAGTTTTCATTTCATATAGTTTTCATTTCATATAGTTTTCATTTCATATAGTTTTCATTTCATATAGTTTTCATTGTCATATATTTTTCAATGGAATCTGCAGTTGTTATTAATATAAAATAATCAATCGAATTAATTTCTTTTGCTACTGTTTATGAGATATTTGCAACAGTGTGTGAGTAGATGTTTTTCTTTTTCAGTTGAACCGTTCTGGTGTATGGCGGTGGGTCCGCCGCGCTCTCTCGTATAAATGTCTAAGCCGTATTGACCTGAAATTAACAATAAAATATTTTATTATTTAAATTGATAATTGCTTTAGTTAATTTTCCTTTAAGTTATAGAATGTCAGAGTCTGTTAAGTTATTGTTCAATAACTTTATTGTTGTACTGATTTATAATAAAAATAAATAGATTTTTTTGATTGATTGACTTGAATTGATTTATAAATATAATAAAAATAAAAGTTATATGATTTTAATTTTTATTATGTGTAAATGATAAAATCAAAATATGAGTAGTTAAAGAAGTTGGGAATATCTAAGTGTTTTATTCTGCATAAAATATAAAATGTTTGCTATTGTACTGTATAAAAAAAATGAATTGATTAAGCACCTATACTTGTACGAAATTAAAAATTAATTCACCATTTAAAACAAAAAAATATTAAAACTCACCCTCCTCCGGAAAAGTAATATAAAAGGTGACAATATCATCAGACACGTTTTGTTGCACGTATTTAGAGAGCCGTTTCTCATCCACGCCGTTTTTGTGTAACGTCGCCATGAAGTCGGCGAGGGGGCGCGACATGCGGAACTGGATCTCCAGCTCACGACCCGCGAATACCAGCGCTTCCTGGTAAAAAATAATAAGAGTAACTTCAAATATCTTGTATGTAAGGGTAGAGTATGCGTAAAGTTGTAATGCCATTGCTTTCCCCCCAAATTCGAGACATTGGTAAATTAAATCAAGTTATTAAATCATTTTATTATCCGATTCGATAATTATGTCGATTTTGAGGTCTTGGGTTCTAATCAGGAATGAACCTATAACTTCACTTATTCTTACTTGTTTTTACTAAAATATCAAGTAGGTATGTATATCAAAGTTTAAAAAAAACTATGCGTTATATTAGAAATTGCGTATATATATAAGTCATTTTGTTAAAAAAATTGATTGAGATTCTTTAAGAAAAAATTTAGTATGTAGATTTATTTCAATTATTCAATATTTTTCCACAAAAAAATGTAATATCAATGGTCCCTAGATTGAAAGCGAAACCTGGCAATGTTTTTTTATCGCTTTTTTACTTTTTTTTTCTACTATGAAGTATAGTTTTAATTGTTTTTTAAATAAAAATCTAAAACTACTCATGTTTCTAGTTCAAAACTTTCGATACTTTACCGAGCTACCGTCCATATATTTTAAAGAATATATTAGAAACTAACTTGATGAGTAATGGGCACGAGCCCAAACAGCCGCGTGGCCTTAGTGGGTCCCCACTCGCCGCTCGCGCAGTCCGGTAGCGGCACCATCACCGTCTGTAGCTCTGCGCAGCATATCTGAAATTATATTTTTTATTATTTAATTGATTATGGGATACAATTAATTTTATATTTCATAATTGATTATAGTTTGAAATCGTTTTATATTTATATATATATAATGAAGCCAGTCGTGGCGCAGCGGCACAAAGTGTGACTGTAAAACCGACCGGTTGTGGGTTCGATCTCCACTCGAGGAGATGAAATATTTACTTAAATTTATATATCCATTTCTTCGCTCCGGTGTCGAGGCAAAGCGCGGCGTTGAGTTCTGCCACTCAAAACGCAATGCCTCCAGAATTCGGCAGAAAGTGGGGAACGGAGTGTCTTAACACTAGGTTCCCTCTGCCTACCCTGCTGTGTGCGGGATGTAGCGTGAAGCTAATAAATAATAGATATATGTATTAAGTGATAAATATAATAGAATTTATGTATTAATGTTTGCTAAAAAAAAACAAAAAATGCATTTGTTATAGTATAATATTTAGTTTTAGGATCAATTAATTAAATAAAATAGTCAGGCCCAAACACAAAAATTCTAGACGAATAAGGCACAAGTTCTTAAGAAACCTATTGTATTTTATTATTATTTTTGGACCATCAAAATACGGCAAGTAAAAAAAAACTTACCTTAAATTTACAAACACTCTTGAACTTCATAGGTTCGCCCGTGAGGTACTCTCTCGGCGTGACGGCGTTCGCGAAGATGTCCAGCAGGAAGGCGCCGCTGCAAGGAGCGTGGACTCGGAACGAGACCACGTTGCCCACTACGGACTAGAAACGCAAATAAAAGGAAATATAGGTTAATCAGCTTCACGCTGTATCCCGCGCGCAGCATGATAAGCAGAGTGTTAAGACACTCCCGTTCTTCATTTTCCACCAAATGCTGGAGGCGTTGTGTGTTGGGTGGCTTAACTCAACACTGGGCTTTGCCTCGATACCAGAGCAGCACCAGAAGGAAGATATGAAAATATTGAACATTTAATTTCCTCAACTAGGGCGGCGACTCCTAAAAGAGTTTCTCACGATGAAAAGGTTCACTATGAGTTCTCCTATCAGATATTCAGGATACTTAATTTTTTATTACCTTAAATTAATATAATTTACTTTTATCGTCTGAGGCGAGTCATGGCGCAGTGGCACAAGGTGTGACTGAAAACCGACTGGTTGTGGGTTCGATCCCCACTCGAGGAGATGAAATATTTACTTAAATTTATATTTCCATTTTTTCGCTCTGGTGTCGAGGCAAAGCGCGGCGTTGAGTTCTGCCACTCAACACGCAATGCCTCCAAAATTCGGCAGAAAGTGGGGAACGGAGTGTCTTACACTAGGTTCCCTCTGCCTACCCTGCTGTGTGCGGGATATAGCGTGAAGCTAATTTAACTTTAATTTACTTTTATCGTCTTATTTCCGAAAGGGCAGACTCATTTTTTGGTCGTTCGCATATTGTACATGAGATTGATTGATTGATGATGTTTTCTTCGATTGATGACTTCGATGATTTCGATTATCGATCGATATATTTACATAAAGAACACATACTTGCATAACAAATCTCTTCAGGCTAACGCCGTCGAACCCGTCACCCTCGGTGTCGTAAAACTTCAAGTTGTAATGGAATATGAGCGAGCTCTGCATGTGTGCCGGCATCGCTATACGCATCGTCGCCGCACCTTTGAAAAAAATATATTTATTAAGAAAAATATTTCTAATGTTTTCTCTGCTTTTTAAGGACCAGTTTCACGCTGTATCCCGTATATCGCAGAGAAGGCAGAGGGAACCTAATATTAAGAAACCCCATTCTCTACTTTCTGACAAATTTTCGAGGCATTGTGTGAGAGGCAGAATTCAACGCCGCGCCTTGCCACAGCGAAGAAATCATAAAATGAATATTAATAATAATAGATTCCATCAGTTAAAAGAGAATGTGTGTAAATAAAAAAAAGCGTGGATAATATAAAAATGCCCTGTATATTATCACTCTTTTTTCACATACTACAAATAAATTGAAAAAAAAATTAAAAATTAAATTAGCTTCACGCTATATCCCGCACACAGCAGGATAGGCAGAGGGAACCTAGTGTTAAGACACTCCGTTCCCCACTTTCTGCCGAATTTTAGAGGCATTGCGTATTGAGTGGCAGAACTCAACGCCGCGCTTAGCCTCGACACCAGAGCGAAGAAATGAAAATATAAATTTAAGTAAATATTACATCTCCTCGAGTGGGGATCGAACCCACAACCAGTCGGTTTTACAGTCACACTTTGTACCACTGCGCCACGGCTGGCCTCTACGAACTCGAAATAAATTGAACTTATGTAATAAAACAAAAATAAAGATATAATTCAAACAAAACGGAGAAAAGCTGTAATATACTTACATTTTTTTTTCTAAAAAAATAAAATACTTTTTTTTACTTACCAGTGGAGTCAGTGAACATAACAGCTTTGGTGTTCGGATCGCTGAAGTACAGCCCGTATCTGAAGAACAGCGATCTCACGAAGGGCAGTTCTTCGAAATCGTGTAAGGTTATCGGCGTCTTTAGTAGCTGCCAGTCCGGTTGTAGCGGGTAGAACTCGTATATGAACTCACGGGGGTCGGTCAGGAAGTAGTGGTCGTCGTACTCGTATCTATAAAGGAAAAAATTTTTCGTACTTTAACAACAATCTAACACGGCATGCAAGGCGGAGACAAAATTTGTGTTAAGACAGTCCGTTCCCAAATTCTGGAGGCATTGTGAGTTTTGCGCCGGCGCGCTTTTGCCTTTTCATTTGCGCCTTTTTATTCAGATAATATTATATTTTCCAGAGTACAGCGACACAAATATGTAAACGCGACTAGCTGTGGGTTCCATCTGCACTTGAGGAAGTGATATGTAAATATTCTCCTTTTTCGCTTTGGTGTCGAGATCAAGGCGAAGCTAGGCGAAGCTTAACACTAGGTTCTCTATCCCTACCTTGCAGTGTGCGGGATACAGCGTGAAGATAAAAAAGCATTTCTCACCTCAAACTGTCACTCTTCCCTCTGTTCCCAGGCTTGGGCGCGTCCTTCGCGTTAACTAAATGCCTCGCGCCCCAGTTGCACTGCACGAAGCGCCACGCGCCCGCCACGTACACCGCGTTCCACGAGTTCCTGAACCTGTTGTCCTCGAACCTGACCCCTGGTTGGTAGCCCGCCGATTTGCTGTAGCCCTTTATCACTACGCAGTGGAGGCCGGCGTAGCTGGAATGGAAATTGAAATACATTATATTGTACATAATAATCTAAAAATAAGGGAAAAGTGGAAAAAAAGCGTATTCTTCTTCTTCCGTTGATTTTTCGGGGCATTGCACGTTGAGTTCGACCGTTTAGCAAAGAGTCGTGAAAAAGAATTTCTGTGTTAACACACAAACTAATCTTACTATTTTAAAATTTTGGATCTTGAGATGCTGTTTTCATTCATAGTTTATAATTTATGAAAACGCCATCTCAATGTCGCTCTCAAGATATCAGAGTTAAGAGAGGTTTTACAAATATGAGCCTAAGAGCCTCAATAATACTTTAAATTATTACTTATTAATTAATATATATATCTATTACAATTATTTTTTTTTAGGTTAATTTTGTTAAGGTTGACTGTAAAATAGGTGTCTAAACATTAGATTCTTTCTGCCTACAGCGCTGAGTTCCGCCACTCAACACGCAATGCCTCCAGAATTCGGCAGAAAGTGGGGAACGGAGTGTCTTAACACTAGGTTCCCTCTGCCCACCCTGAGGCTGATTTTTTTTGATATTATAACATACCTATGATTAAAATAAATATTTATGTTTTTAAAACCTTTCTCTAATACACTACCTGCACAGTCTTTTAAACAGAACGTGGTAACTCTCCGTTCCATGTTTTATTCCTCTTAATAATCCTAAAGGAGAATCTCCTCGCAAATTGTCATCAAATTGAATGTTATTTAGATTTTTGACTGTTATCCATCTGAATATGGTGCGGGCCTTCTCGACGTCGCTCGCGCATCTGCCTACCAGCTGTCTTACCAAGTCTGTGAAGGTTTTCTGGTCTTCTTGAGCTACCTGTTGGGGGAAATTATTCGTTTTATGTAAGTATTTTTATAGGACCTTGTTCAAGATAACTTTGTTAGATTCATCAAATCATCTTCACGCTATATCCCGCTCACAGTAGGGTAGGCAGAGGGGACCTAGTGTTAAGACACTCCGTTCCCCACTTTCCGCCGAGTTCTGGAGGTATTGTGTGTTGAGTGAAATAAAAATATAAATAAATATTTTATTTCATCGAATGGGGATCGTTATATCATTATAATAAAAGCAGCTAAATAAACCCCTATAAAATGCTACAACTACACACTACTATACTACTACAAAAAAAAATAAGGTCCAACTCACTGAAATAGCAATCTTATCGACATCTGTGAACTCCGCAGGGTCAGTATAAATGTGGAACTTCGATACAAGCGGTGGATGCGGGGGCGGTGCTCGTGCTGGGTAGGGAGGTGCCTCTTCGCCGTCAAGGAACAAGGAGGAAGCTGCCATGTACTCTGATCTCCTCTCCTGGATGAGTTCCATCATCTCGTGGCTTTGTTTTTCTACTAGGGCCGCTGTTGCCGCTCTGTAAATTTTAATAAATAAATCAGTTTTACGCTGTATCCCGCACACAGCAGGGTAGGCAGAAGGAACCTAGTGTTAAGACACTCTGTTCCCCACTTTCTGCCGAATTCTGGAGGCATTGCGTGTTGAGTGGCAGAACCCAACGCCGCGCTTAGCCTCGACACCAGAGCGAAGAAATGCTAATATAAATTTAAGTAAATATTTCATCTCCTCGAGTGGGGATCGAACCCACAACCAGTCGGTTTTACAGTCACACTTCGTGTCGCTGCGCCACGACTGGCCTCAAAATGTGGCAGGCCTATAAATTTTAATATGTTTATTTAATAAGATCTTTGAACAGAGCGGGACTCGAAGACGCACTTCTTCTGTTCAGAAGCTGTAACTAGGTACGCCTGTACAGCTTTTTATGTTACCATGTCTATATTTTTCTCTCTATATTTTTACAAAATTTCCGCCAAAAAAAGGCCATTCCTAAAAATTATCATTATTTAAGATGGACGATCGGACGAGTATCCTCCATGTATATAAAAAATATATGTGTATTACAGAAAGAAATATATATAAAGAATCGTATTATTATATACTTATTTATATTCTTTTATATACTTATTTAGAAAACGTATAATTAAAAAACGCTTGATGAGATCGTATGGTTTAGTGGTCAGAGCGCCTTGACGGTTACCAGGAGGCGCGGGTTCGAGTCCCGCTCCGTTCAAATTTTTATACGTTTTCTAAATAAGTATTTTTCTTTCCTAAGCGTGGAATAACAGTTTAAAAAATGTTTAAAAGAAAGTGTTGTATATCAATGAGTAAAAAGTTTTTATTAAACGTATGTTGACTTTAACTTAGAACGCGACACAAGTGTGTGACTGAAAATGTGACGATTAGGGATTCGATTTCCAATTGGAGAAATGTATAATTATTTATTAATATTTTCATTACTTCGCTCTAGTTATAAGGCCTAGCGCGGAATTGAGTTTCGCCACTCTAACAACATATCTAAAACTCTGTGGAAAATGGGGAACGGAGTGTCTTAACACTAGGTTCCCTTAGCCTACCCTGCTATATATTGAAAAAAAAAAAAACTTAACACAGATTAAAAATTAATTAACGTCTATTCAGTGCAATCTATTCTATACAATTTATATTCTCATGCGTTTTATTTAGCATCCGGTTCTGTAAATGAGTTGTAAATGAAAGTGGCTTCTCATCGAGTTCTCTTTAAAGCTGACCGCCGCCATTTTTACGACATGACCTGGCTTATTTAAATGTTAAACATGATGTAAGGTATTTTCTCCTGGTACAACACTGGTTTAATTTTATATTGTTTGATTTGTACATATGATATGGTAAAGTGTGAAAGAGAATTTCTTTTCTTTTTACAGTCATATTTCGTGCCACTGCGCCACTACTGCGCCTTTATTTTTTTATTTAATATATGTTATTACTATAAGTAACATTAGTTATATTTATTCTTGTATTATTTTTTATGAGTTGAGGCCAGTCGTGGCGCAGTGGTACAAAGTGTGACTGTAAAACCGACTGGTTGTGGGTTCGATCCCCACTCGAGGAGATGAAATATTTACTTAAATTTATATTTTCATTTCTTTGCTCTGGTGTCGAGGCAGAGCGCGGCGTTGAGTTCTGACACTCAACACGCAAGGCCTCCAAAATTCGGCAGAAAGTGGGGAACGGAGTGTCCTTAACACTAAGTTCCCTCTGCCTACCCTGCTGTGTGCGGGATATAGCGTGATGCTAATTTAAAATTTAAAATTTAATTTAATTTAAAAAAAAAAATATGAGAAAATTGTTTACAATTTTACTATGCCCATTTATATTACGTGGAACTCCTCAAAATAAGAATGAAATGTCGAGAATAGAACTGACATCTCTTGGACTTGTATGTATAATTAGAACCCCTAAGAAGATAATACATACAATAAGTTTTATTTAATGAAATATTTATAGTATTTTTTCAAAAAAAAAAACCTACTACAATTAATAATTTACCTCTCATGCTCCAACATTTTTCTCGTCAAGCTCTCTTTTTTCTTATCTCTCCGTAAGGTCATATTCTTTTCCAAATCCGCTCTCTCTTGCTGGTGTCGGAGAGTGAGAGCACCTATTTCAGAGTCTGGTCTTCTTTTCTTCACTTGCATTTCTTGCTGGAACCTGTTTGTTAGCCGCTCCAGTTCCCTTTCCCATTCATCCTGAAGAAAAAAAAACATGTCAAGGTTTTATACAGTTTTAAAATGTTTTTAATATGTAACGTGTGATTATAAACGCGACGGTTGTGGGTTCGATACCCACTCGAGGGAGTTAATTTTTTGAATTAGCACCCACTGGTGATTAGAAGACGAAACGCGACGCGATTTTTTTTGTTTTCGATATTTTAGTTTAAATAATTAATTTTAAATGCGGCGTAATTCTTTAATTATTTGTATGAAAATAAAGTATGTCGATTTACGGTAATTTAGCGAATTTGTCAGTTTTTCATTTCATGTCAGTAACAAGGTGTTTTTAATAACTTAATGGTCTTGAACATAAGGAAAATTGTCGGTGAGGCTTTCTTGCTGTATCAAAAAAAATTGCAGCCGTAATTAAGGGCAACCTGAGCACCAAAAATTACAGATTTCTGGAACAGTGGGTAATTTTGTTCCTTTCACAGAATTAGGTGATATTATTTTATTAATAAATAATATAAAAAAAAGAATGAACAAAGAAGAATAATCTGTTTTTTACATTTTTAAGGTGTTTTTCCACACTTATAAATGATTTTTTTTTTAATTTCGAATGCAACAGGTTTTGAATCCTCGCCTCTTTGACTACAAATTTCTTTATTTTTTTTTATTTAGCCCTAATACGTATTGTTTTTTATTATGTAGGTATATAGGCAGTACATAAAAGTATTATAATACAAAATTATAACTTGAATCACTATGCAATCTGCCATCTTTAGTTTTAATATAAAAAAATAAATCAGCTTCACGCTGTATCCCGCACTACATTGTAGAGATATATTTTTAATTATTTAATATACCTGTATTTCTTCTCGTATTCTTCTATTTTCCTCTTCTCTGTGCTTCGAGAATTTTCTATATAAGTCATCTTCTTCTTGTCTGTGTTTCATTTCCAGTTTGGTTTGTTCATCTCGATCCTGAAAAGAAAAATAATACTTTACTATGGGAAACCTTTTAAATTAAAAGTTAAGCACGGTTTAACCATGTTGTTTTGATACTATAGTAGCGTAACTTCAAGCGCTTGTTTACAAACTAGGGCCCGCATTTATAAAATCTGAGATTGATCTTGAGTATCATGTAATGTAATAATATGTTCAAAGATGTTATTTACAAATGAAAACGACATCTCAAGATCGATCTCAGACTTTAGAATAGTTTATACATATTTGTATGTACGGGCATTAGTTTGTGGAGTAATTTTTTTAAATCTTTTAGCTTACATAGTACATAAAAAAACAGTATTTCTGCTTCATAATAAGGAAAACGGGAGGAGAAAGGAAAACCAAATGTTTTAATTACCAAGTTGTTTCTTCCACAAAACGCGTGAGGCTCTTGAAAGTGGATATGATATTTTTAAAATGTTATTCCAAAACTTTGGAAAGAAACATATTTACTTAGAGAACATAAAAAAATTCCCCATTATGTTTCAATTTTTATAAATAAGTAAAAATTTGGATTAGGTACTTTGTACTAACAGTTTATGGCACCCACCGTGACATATAGGTACCTATACCGTGTTTGATGCGATATAAACACGGCTTCAACGTGACGAAAATTCACGTATACGTCAGTATATACCTATATATATTGATTCATGCTGTATTCAGCACGTAGCGAGGTAGGCAAAGGGAACCTGGGAATCTTAGGTCCTCCGCCTTCGTTTCCCAATTGCCAGAGCGTGGAAATAAAGATATTAGACATTTAATTTCATCGGGTAGGGATCGAACCCACAACCTGTCGTGTTTACAGCCGCACGACCGGCCTGCGCTACGTGTGGCCTTTTGATACTAAATATATATATATATATATACATATAGATATATATAGATATATATATATATATTAAAAACACTCGTTACAATATATGTCCGAACTAGCTTAGGAATGATTTATGTTGTGGGAACAAAGTTTGTTGTTTCGAGTAACCTTTCACACAACATAATGGACGTCGCTCAGTCGCCGGTCCGCTTCCTGTATTATGGGAATGAAAAGTGGAAGTAGATTTGTACAAGAAAATATTAGCATTGTTTTAAAAAATACTCTACCATGTGGTTTAGTGGAATTAGAAACACATTTCTCTATTGGTGTCTGGACAGGATTCAAATGCCACTCGATTCAATCGGTAACGGATCGGTGTCTTTACATGGAAGATATGGGAAAAAAAAAGTTATAATGTGTTTTTATTACTATAATCAAGTGTATTAAAAAATGTGTATTTTTTCACACTAAGAAACGGTATAAACGATTTAAATGCAGTTTTCACTATTCTATTTTCTCAAACTTTCCTGAATCTTTACTTTAGTTTCTTTAATTTTAATCGGTTCAAAATAAAAACAATGTCATTATAAAACTTATTGTTTAATTGAATTGGTTAAAAATTTAGTTTACAATATATGTTGTTAGAATACGCAAGTGAATTAGATTAGTAGTGAATTAATTAGAAGTAGATAATTATGTAGTTCAAACAAGCAAAGCCGCGAGCTGGTCGCTAGTTTTAAATATATAATAGCTTTATGCACTTCGATATCAGTACCACGCGTCGACGTTGAAAACAAAAGAATTAAAACTAGTACATTTGTTTTTGTCAGCCAAAAATGTAAGTGATGTGAAAAAACAAAAAGAAAATATATGTATTGTTAGCGAACTCGTGTTACAGAGGGTAGACGTAGGTGAAAAGGACTATAAAAGCAGTGGAATTGTGTCAATCGGGGGTTCCCACTGATTAGCGTACGCAGGGCAATTCCCTGCGATCGCCAACGAGCGTCCATCAAAGCTCGTAATTTTCTTCAGGGGCCACCTACTCTCGCCCGGTGACGCTCTTCCAGTCAGTCATTTTTTTTTCTTCATCAGTCCAGGTAATAAAGTCCATTCGAAAAAAAAAATCAATCAGCGGCAGTGGCTTTTTGATTATTATGTACCACTACATATCACTTATTGCAATTACATATTTTATATGCATAAAGATACATATTTTTTTAAATAATCATGACTTAAAAAAAGTCCATTTACCTATACATTTAAAGATAATAATCAAAATATATACGACACGAATGACCCGCAAGTGTCGCCCTCCACAGAAAGTGAATCGGGTCGTTGAACCCGTCGATGCCATAAATTGATATGATGATTCAAGGTGTTTGTATGTACAAACACCTTGAATTGAATTGTTTATATTTAGCTTATATGTAGATATTTTATTGTATTTAAATTTCGTATAAAAATTGAAATTAGTTATTATTATAACATTTACCAATTTATTTATAATCTATAATCCTATTATTCGGCGGAATGTAGGGAACGGAGTGTCTTCAACTAAGTTCCCAGGTTCCTTCTGGCTCCCTGTTATACATGGGATACAGCGTTAAGCTAAAAATATGTATATGTCTATACGGCTGTGTAAGAAAAGTGGTAATTCTACAAATTATACTATACAAACATACTAGCTTCAACCTGCAGCTTTGCCCACGAATATCAACGACATGGCTGATATTCAAATACCAGGTACCTATTTACTGGGACATTGAAGACACGACCTTTAACTAAATAAACATAAAATCATTGACTACTAGATCAGTAGACCAGAAACGATTATTTTTTATCGCGTTATAAATAACAAAAATATTTATTGCTTTTATAAATCTATTGTATATTTGGTTCAACATTTCTTTAAGAATATATTTGTGTAAATTATAAACTTGAGGCCAGTTGTGGAGCAGAGCAAAAGCTTGTGACTGTAGACGCGACAGGTTGTGAGTTCGATTCTCGCGTGAAATATTTAGTATTTTCATTTCTTCGTTCTGGTGTCGAGAAAATCGGGGAACGAAATTGTCTTCATTGGAACAGAGTGACTTAATACTAAGTTCCCAGATTCCCTCTGCGTACCCTGCTATATTTTTGATACCAAAAAAAAAATTTTACAGTTACCACATATGTTTATATCACTTCAAGCAATAAATGACAATCCACTTTTCCAACCAGTTTATTCAAGGTGTGTTTCATTCACAAATCGAAAAAAAACACCTAAGCTTACATCATCCTCGAAGTAGGGCGAAACGCTTTATTCGTTATTTTATATGAGTTTACAGTATACCTACATTGAACAAAAAGCGGGCCATTGTCGTTTACCTCACTGCATTTTATTATGCGAAGATGCACCTACGCGGCTTATACGAGAATTTTACGATCGACGATAACAAAGCGTGTTTTAAAGCAAGTTGTTGATAATATATTGTCTTTAAAAAAAAATTGCTTCACACAGCAGGGTAGGCAGAGGGAACCTGATGTTGAGACACTCCGTTTCCCACTTTCTGCCTAATTTGTGAGGCATTGCGTGTTGAGTGGCAAAACTCAACGCCGCGCTTGTCCTCGACACCAGAGCGAAGAAATGGAAGTATAAATTTAAGTAAATATTTCATCTCCTCGAGTAGGGATTGAACCTACAAGCAGTCGGTGGTTTACACACACACTTTGTGCCACTGCGCCACGACTGGCCTCTCATAATATATTATCTTTAATACATTATCTTTAACTGTATGAAACAGAATTTTTATCAGCGAGGGTCAAACTTGACGAAACGAAATTGCTTTCGTATGAACTAATTATTTTGATAAATAAATGTACGTATATATGGAATCAGTACCGAGTCACAATCTGGTCGGTCGGACGTGTTTATCGTGGCGTTGTTTTAATTGCAAAAATGATTAAATTATTAAGAGGATTGAGGCGATTGAACGCACGGATGTACAGCTATTCCACGGTGATAGGGAGTGAACCAAACAAGAATGACCCATATTATCAAGAAAATAAAGCTAAAATGGACGAGCTCGTCCAAGATCTTCGTCTGAAAACAAATGAGGCTATCAAAGGCGGCTCCGAGGAGGCGGTTAAAAGGCACACGTCGAGGGGCAAATTGCTTGTTCGGGACAGGATCAACCGGTTAGTGGATGAAGGAAGCGATGTTTTAGAACTGAGTGCGCTGGCCGCCACCGACATGTACAAAGGTCAGGTGCCGAGCGCCGGCATCGTGACTGCTATCGGTAAAGTTCAAGGTCGGGACTGTATGATTGTTGCGAACGACGCTACCGTCAAAGGTGGGACGTATTTTCCTATCACCGTTAAGAAGCACTTACGAGCTCAGGCAATTGCCCAAGAATGCCGACTTCCTTGCATTTATCTCGTCGACTCCGGTGGAGCGCATTTACCTGATCAGGCGGACGTGTTTCCTGATAGAGAACACTTTGGTAGAATATTTTACAATCAAGCAAATATGTCATCAGAGGGAATACCTCAAATATCCATTGTAATGGGGTCGTGTACAGCGGGTGGTGCTTATATTCCCAGTATGTCTGACGAAAGCATTATTATTAAAAATCAAGGAACAATTTTCTTAGCTGGCCCACCGTTGGTGAAAGCAGCAACCGGGGAGTCAGTATCGTCAGAAGATTTGGGAGGAGCTGATTTACATTGCCGGCAGTCTGGAGTAACAGATCATTATGCTCAAGATGACGAACATGCGTTACATTTAGCTAGAAATGTTGTTGCCAATTTAAATTGGAGTAGAGGCCAACAAGTCGTGATTGAAAACAAAAAAATTGACGAGCCTCTACATGATATCGATGATTTACATGGAATCGTAGGTGCTAATATTCAAAGGCCTTTCGATATTCGAGAAGTGATTGCAAGAGTTGTAGATGGAAGCAGATTCCATGAATTCAAACAATTGTATGGTGAAACTTTAGTATGTGGATTTGCATTTATATATGGTCATCCTGTTGGTGTAATAGGTAATAACGGCGTTTTACAATCTGAAGCTGCTTTAAAGGGATCTCATTTTATTCAATTGTGTGCAGCTCGTAAAATACCGCTATTGTTCTTACAAAACATCACCGGTTTTATGGTAGGGAGAGAGGCTGAAGCTGGTGGAATTGCTAAGAACGGTGCTAAAATGGTGACAGCAGTAAGCTGTTTTAAGGGACCAAAAATAACGGTTTTAGTGGGCGGTAGTTTTGGTGCTGGTAACTACGGTATGTGTGGAAGAGCATATTCACCAAGTTTCTTATATATGTGGCCAAACTCAAGGATTTCTGTGATGGGAGGACCACAAGCTGCCACCGTTTTATCACTGGTGGCTAAAGATAAGACTGAAAGAGATGGAAAAGTGTGGACAGATGAGGATGACAAGAAAGTAAGGGACCTTTAGAGGCTCAATTTGAAAAGGAAGGTCGACCCTATTATAGTACTGCCCGTCTCTGGGATGACGGTGTAATAGCCCCAAGAGATACAAGAAAAGTGATAGGTTTAAGTTTATCAGCTGCTTTGAATGCCCCCTTCAGAGATAGCAAATTTGGTGTGTTTAGAATGTGAGATAACATGTATGTATATGTGAAAATTCGGTACTTATTTGTGGATGTGATAAGGACTGTTAAAAGATAACGTACTGTAAAATGTAATAATTAAAATAAGTAACTCGTATTTGTCTTTTGATTGCGTTATCAGTGATTATATATTTAATTTTTGTTGTACGATCATTTAACACAAGAATACGTAAGTTATTACATAATTTATATAGATACTTGTAAATTACAGATAATTTATAGTTATTAAACATAGCTAGTTATAAATAAATAAAAAAAACGTATGTTTATTTTAAATATAAATAATAATATATAGGTAAATGAATAAAATGTTCATGATAATCTTATATACAAATTATACTTGTGTATGGTGTTTATGGGGTTTGAACCTGCGACCTCTATACAAAAGAGTCAATGACCACATAATAAACAAGCCTTATTATGAAAAAAAATATATAAAAAGTTAAATATGTTTTAATTTTGTAAGTTTCCTAACACAGTATTATCATTGCCCTTGCTATTTTTTTATCAGTTTATCGCATAGCAGAATGGCATAGAAAATCTTGTGCTATCGTTCGTCCCGTAGGTACTTATTTGTTCTTCCCTTACCGTTCAAATTTGAAAACTTTTTTACGTTTTGTCTATCAGAACAGGGAAATGAAAGTAATTTAAACAAAATCATTCCCCCGAGTAACAATCAAACCTAGATCCTTCGCGTTTCGAATCTGACGCCGTTCCATTGTGCTCACTGAGCTGGATTAGTATCGCTAGTCATAGATTTATAACTACTTAGTTAAAAGCAAAATAATAGTATAACACTCTTGGGTGGTGTACCACAAATACTAATATAACAAAACAATGGTAATATAAACAATGCTTTGCATATTAATCATGTAAATGTGTTGTGTACGTGAGCTAGTAAATACTCCATACACACACGTTTGTATGGCACATACATTTAATTATATCGGAACAAGTGAAGATAATGGCAGCCATTATAAAAGTAACTGGCGTTTATGATTTGAATAATGAATAAGAGGTATGAGTAGGTAAGAGGTGAGAGGTAGGTGAATAAAAATATGGCTTTTTTACATTAACTTATATGCTATAACTAAATGTATTGAAAAGGGACGGTGAGAGGAAACCTGGGAACTTAGTGTTAAAACACTCCTCTACTTTCCGAATTCTGGAGGAATCGTGTAATGAGTGGTGGAGCTTAACGCCGTGTTTTGCTTCATTATCATAGAAAATATGAAAATATTAATAAATAGATAATAATTAATTCCCTCTAGTGGGTGTGGGTGAACCCACAACCCGTCGCGTTAACAATCGCACGCTCGTGTCCCTGCGCCACAAAGGGCCTCAAATTTTTATAAAAAATTTGAAAATAGTGTTAAATTCATGCTGATTTAAAATGTCCTATAATTTGTAGTTATAATCTATATATATATAAAAGGACATATACCGGACTGACTGAAGTAAGACGCGCGCACAGCGGCAACCGCTGTGCATAGAAACGTGAAATTTGGACAGATGTTTATTTTCATAATCTGGACATCCATTAAGAAGGGAATTTTGAAAAATTTGAACCCTAAGGAGATGAAGTTGGGGTTGAAAGTTTGTATGGAAAAAAATTTAAATCGGCGCCGATTTTTATAAAATTTGAAATTTAGACTCTTAAAAACATTTCATTGAACACCTGTTTCATGGTCTTTTAGAATTCATTCATTATAGGGGTTGAAATTTACACCCCTAAGGGTTCAAGTAAGCGGGCGAAGCTGCGCGCGCCCACTTTTATACTACTACTTTAACCGATCGATTGCCGATAACATAAATTGTTTTGCAAGTTAAGCAACAAACAAGGACCCCGCTAAGTAAACCCAATCAGGACACTGAGAGGTATTTATAATTATCAAATTTTATTGTTCTTCCAGTATACAGTATTGTTCGAGGCCAGTCGTGGCGCAGTGGCACGAATTGTGACTGTAAAACCGACTGGTTGTGGGTTCGATCCCCACTCGAGTAGATGAAATATTTTCTAAAATTTATAATTTCCATTTCTTCGCTCTGGTCTCGAGGCAAAGCGCGGCGTTGAGTTCTGAAACTCAACACGCAATGCCTCCAGAATTCGGCAGAAAGTGGGGAATGGAGTGTCTTAACATTAGGTTCCCTCTGCCTATCCTGCTGTATGCGGGATACAGTGTGAAGTTGATTTATTGTTCTTCAAGCTTCCCATCTTTAACAGGATTTCTTTCTTAATGTAGTAAATGTAATTCAAGAGGAGAATTTTCTGTTATCATAATTAAAAAAAAATCTAGCTTTTGGCTCGCGGCTTTGCGTGTGTGTGGTTTTCGATTTGTCCACAAGATATTATTCCGAGATAAAAAGTTATCAAGACACCTAATATAATAAAATTTATAATTTTCAAAACGCTCAATAAATTAATTTTAATTTTATTAACTTATAGTTATTTTTATAACATCGGTGATATTAAAATATCGTTGGTTTCAACCAAAACTTTACTTTTTTGGGGTTGGTTATTCAAAAATTTCTTTATTATCTCACTCAAGCTCACTTAAGTACAAAAACCGGCATAGTGGCAGAAGAGTGCGCCTGTAAACGCGATGGTTGTAGTTCGATTCCTGTTCTGCTGCTATTTTCTTGGCTACAAATTTTCATCATCTGTTTGACAACAAATTCTTCTTCTCAAACACGCCTTACATCACCATCGCCAATAAACAGTATTGTGTGTCTATGGCCCATACATCATAGAGATGCATTTTACGCTTTCCAATCTTAGTTAGCCACACGCGCAGTTTTTGCTGATCACATTCTTTTGAAGAAATCCTCCATCGCTATTAACAGAGTTAATTGTTCGATTTGTACGCCGTATGCACATCTGAGCCGATCTGTTTTTGTACCACTGCGCCTGTGCGGTAATCGTTCTTCGAGAACATGGTGGATTTTTTTTATATATCTTTTTTTAACTCTTTTTCTCGCACATAGCGGGATAGACAGAGGGAAACTGGAAGTGATAAGATACTCCGATTCCATTACACTCTCCGTTTCTCTCCGTATCTCACTTTGAGCCGAAGTGTTGAGGCAATGCGTGTTGACTATCGTAACGCAGCGCCACGCTATGCATCATTGCCAGAGCGAAAAAAATTAAATATGAAATATTTCATTCCCCCATTGGAATATGGCAATCGAACCCACGACCGTCTCAGGTTTATGCCCCTGCCACGGCTTCAACTAGGTATATTTTTATAGGTAATATATAAATAAATTTTAGGTACTTTTGTAATAAATACGTTATATAATAAGACTTTCTGATTGGATATGATGGTCATAGGTTCGAGAGTCATACAAGGTAATGTTTAAACTCGTATGTACCTATATTCTAGCCAAATTTTAATCGGTTAGCTTAACTATTGGTTATAACTTACAATGTAATCTTCTTCTTTTTAACCACAAAATATGTGTAAAAAAAAATAAAACATTATTTATTTTTTATATATTTTTTCCATGTTTTTTATAAACCTGCCGTTAGTTATAACCAACGACCATGTAGGTCAGTAGTGAGTAGCGCTAGTGACGTGCCAATTAGACAGTGTATAATAGCTCGGATACTCGTATGCATAGTGATGTTCGTCTCGGTGTAGTGAATAGGAAAGTATTGACATTTGAGTGGTCTTTGACAGACCGTAGTGTGTAGTGAGACTTGTATATGTTGTAACATTTTTAATATAAAATATTGGCTTATAAAATAAATATACTGTATGACGGTAACGCGACGGTGTGCCAGTCGAAGGACTGAATTAAAAAAGAAAATCAAAATTAAATCAGTTTCGCGGTGTATCCCGCATACAGGATAAAAGGCAGAGGGAACCTAGTGTTAAGACACCGCTAACCGTTTCCGTCGAGTTCTGAACGCATTGCGTGTTGAGTGGCGGTACTGAACGTCGCGCTTTGCCTCGATATTAGAACGAAAAAATAAAAATATTAATTTAAATAAATATTTAATTTCCTCTATGGAATTGAACCCACAACAAGTCGCGTTTACAGTCACACTTTGTGCCCCTGCGCCACGAATGGCCTCTAAAGGGTTATATATAAGAATAATAACACAGCAATCGACATACCTGATTAAATCCCATTGTACTATATGCTCGAGTCATTTAATGGTTGATTAGAGATGGAAAAGGTACCTACTAGTCATAGTTGGCTATTATAAAATGTTTATTGTAATTATTTGAGGATAGGAGGATTGAGGCCAGTCGTGGCGCAGGGCAAGCGCCCGATTTTAAGCGCGACGGTCGACAGATTGTGGGTTTGATTCCCACTAATAAATTTAGTATTTCTTATTTTTTTTCATCGCTCTGGTAAAGAGGCAAAAGCACGGCCTTTTCGTCGTTCACAGTCTACATGTAAAAAAGATGTATAGTATCTATTGGAACCAAAAAAAAACTTTTTATCAAAATTATAAGGGTTGTAAGATTTTTTTTGTTATATTTATTCTAATCGGTGTATTTTTTCTCTCCTTTGGAGAACCGTGGGGTAAAGCACTTAAATGTTCGTATTTCTCCCATTTTACGCACGTTGTATGAACTGTTCAGTGACGCGAACGCCGCCCTTTATCTTATTATAAGATCAAGGCCATGACAATGTCAATATTATCAATTTATCATCAATAATTTCAATACTGACGTCAATCAGATATTTAAGTTAGGGAATGTGGAATCAAAAGTAAAACACTAAAAGAGACACTAAAACTCATCAGTTCTGGGCGCTCTCAAAGGCGGCACTTGGCAACTTTAGCCAGCCTTCGCTTCCGCCATTACGCACGGGAAATGACATCTTGGTCCACACGGCAAAAGAGAAAGCCGATCTCCTGGGCGCTCTCTTTGCCTCAAACTCGACTTTGGATGACCAAGGATCAACGCCGCCGACCATCCCGCGGTGCCAGAGCTCAATGCCTGAGGTTAAGTTTAACCAAACAGCTGTTAGGCGAGCTCTGTCCTCTTTGGACATCCACAAGTCGAGCGGGCCAGATGGCATTTCTCCCTTAGTGCTCCGTTCTTGTGCTTCTGAGCTGACACCGGTTCTAACGCGTTTGTTTCGGCACTCTTACTCAGTCGGCGTAGTCCCAGATTCATGGAAGAGCGCTCTTATCCACCCGATCCCAAAGAAAGGCGATGGGTCCGATCCATCTAACTACAGGCCTATTGCCATCACCTCCCTGCTCTCAAAAGTCATGGAGAGCATCATCAATAGCCAGCTCTTGGTTTATCTAGAGGATCGCCGATTGATTAATGACCGACAATATGGCTTCCGCCATGGTCGCTCAACCGGTGATCTTCTGGTTTACCTTACCCACCGCTGGGCAGCGGCTATTGAAAGCAAGGGAGAGGGCCTGGCAGTTAGTTTGGACATGGCGAAGGCCTTTGATCGAGTTTGGCATAAGGCGCTCCTGGCTAAACTTCCATCCTATGGGCTTCCCGAGAATTTATGCAAATGGATCGCCAGCTTTCTCACTGGGCGCAGCATCAAGGTCGCTGTCGACGGTTTTTGCTCTAAACATATGCCCGTGAACGCTGGCGTTCCCCAAGGCTGCGTGCTGTCCCCTACGCTGTTTCTTTTGCATATCAATGACATGTTAGAGGATTCTAGCATTCATTGCTATGCAGATGATAGCACAGTGGACGCTGTTTACTCCGGCCGAGCAAGTCTTTCTCGGGAAAACGCTGAACAGTGCCGAAATAAACTTGTGTCTTCTATTGAGGCATCCCTCAACAAAGTCTCCTCATGGGGTGAAAGGAACTTAGTTCAGTTCAACCCCCTGAAGACACAAGTTTGCGCGTTAACCACAAAAAAAATCCCATTTATCATATCGCCAGTCTTTCAAAACACTCCTCTTACAGCCGCGCCCAGTATCAGTATATTGGGCCTTAATGTTTCGAGTGACTGCCAGTATCGCGATCATCTGGAAAGCAAGGCCAAGTTGGCCTCGAAGAAACTGGGGGTCATCAACAGAGCGAGACGGTACTTCACGCCAAAACACCGTTTGGCCCTATATAGGGCCCAGGTTCGGCCTCATATGGAGTACTGTTCTCACCTCTGGGCTGGTGCACCCCAGTATCAGCTTGAACCATTTGATCGCATACAACGTAGAGCCATTCGAATCTTTGGGGACCCAATGATCTGTGAAAGGCTTGATACTTTGGCTTTGCGTAGAGACGTTTCCTCGCTTTGCGTTCTCTATCGCATTTACCATGGGGAGTGTTCTGAAGAACTGTTTGACCTGTTACCGGCCGCCGAATTTTCTAACCGCACCGTACGTCATCGGCTAAAATATCATCCACACCACCTGGATACGTGGCAATCCACTACTGTGCGGTTTCGTAGGAACTTTCTTCCACGCGCCACGGAACTGTGGAATGGCCTACCCGCGGCAGTGTTTCCAGGTCGATATGACATGGGTACCTTCAAAAAGCGCGTCTTTCTCCACCTTAAAAGGCCGGCAACGCACCTGTAGCTCCTCTGGTGTTGCACGGGGCCGTGGGCGGCGGCAATCACTTACCATCAGGTGACCCGAACGCTCGTTTGCCTTGTCCTTTTCCATAAAAAAAAAAAAAAGACACTAAAAGAGGATTGTTACGAAGAACGCTTCATTTACCACTTTGCACCTAATTTGAGGTGGTTATTTATATCACGTGACGGAACTCAACGCAGCATATTGCATATAAAGACTGGGGAGATATTTTTATTTTAAATGTAGGTACAGTATACCCTTCAGTGAGATTTGAAAAGACAACTACGATGTGCTTAATATTTATTATTATCATTACACACATATTTGCAGAAGGAAAGAGCGGCGTTGAGTTACGCCACTCAATATGCAATGCCTCCAGAACTCTGCGGAAAATGGGAAACGGAGTGTCTTTACACTAGGTTCCCTCAGCCTGCTCTGCTGTGAGCGAGATACAGCGTGAAGCTGATTTGGTTTGATTTGATTACACACATTTTTATAACTACCCATTTATATATACCATAAGTAAGTGTATTTATATAATTCTTTATTAGAATTCTTTCACCTTTAGTTAGAAAAAAACAATGAAGGTATTTTTTTTTACTGTTGTTAGTTTATTACAATAATGAACACTGAATTCATTATATATTATTAATATCAAATATTTGTTAATGAGGGCAGTCGTGGCGCAGGGGCACAAAGTGTGACTGTAAAATCGACTGGTTATGGGTTCGATCCCCACTAGAGGAAATGAAATATTTATTTACATTTATATTATAATTTTTTGCTCTAGTGTCGAAGCAAAGCGTGACACTAGGATGCCTCTGCCTACCTGATAAAAAATAAAAAAAAATAGCATAAACATTTAAGTAAAACAATTCATCCAAATCATAAAACCAATTAAGCGTTATATGAATAATAATATTAATTCATTTTGATGTTGTAAATTCGATAATCGCCTGGAACACGTGCAGTGGGAGGTGAATAATTGGCAACCCACTAAATTATTATAGAGGCGCTATATTATAAAACGCGTCGGTGTTTTGCGTTGTAAAGGGAAATATGCTATCTTTTGTTAGATTTTTATCATAAGGCAGTTTAGGAATTATTATAAAAACTTTTTCGATAAAGTTTCTCGGTCTTTTTAGAATAATTTTGAAGGTACTACGAAGGAGGTCCTAGGCCTTCTTAACGGGTGCCTTAAACCAACACTTGGTTCTTGTATCCCAGGAGGAGAGTGAGATTTTTAAGTTTCCATTTCTTAAATCAATGGTAAGTAGTTTTTTCTCTGATATAAAAAAAATCTATTCGTTACTGTATAAAATTTATGTAAGTCTCCTCTTCTTCATTATGCAGATGGAAGAAAAGAGGGAAACTAATAAACGTTTTTTCTTTGCTATTTTATATGTAATACGGTGGGGGAGCTCAACGCCGCACTTTTTTTCATTTTAAATAACTATGGGAAGCAGTGGGAATTTTAGTGGAACTGCTTAACAAGAAAGTAAGAAAATTCCCATATACGTAAATTGTAAGTAAGTATGTAGGTACTTATTATAAAAATATACAATTAAATTATAAAATAAATATTATTAATTAATAATAATATAAGAAGGAACTCCCACACTTTCTCTCACATTGTGGAGGCATTACGAGTTAAGTGGTGGAACTTAACGCCACGCTTTGCCTCGACACCAGAGTTCACTTAGTTTCCAATATCCATAAAACAGACAAACAGGGAACTTTCAATAATGGTAAGACATTCCGTTGCCAACTCTCCGCCCAATTTTCAAGCCAATATATATTTTAAGATATTTCAATTTCTGCCAGGAAATAATTTATAAATCATTATTCCAAATGGGAAATCAAACCTGCATTTATCGCGTCTAAGTCTACACTGTAAAAATCTTTAGGAAAATCTTACTAAATACCAAGTAAAGTATATCTTTATTCCATATTAGAAAGCAAATTAGATAGAAACAGATTTAAAATCAATATAATCAGAATTCGCTTCATGTAGGTGCTAATTAAGTAATAAAACGGGTTCCGGTTAAACTGAACTATATTAAAATTTCAACGCATTTTATGTGAAACAATTATAATAACTTAACATGATAACGACAACATAATATCAGTACATATTACATATATATGCATACTAGCTTTTACATACGGCTTCCCTCGCATTTTCAAATGGAAATTATTAAAAGTAGATACACGTTCTAACTGCTCGAAGTAACTCAAACCGTGGCTTGGTGAAGGTTTTTTATAGGCCTCAATTTTTGTTGGTAAAATTTCTGGGCTGGGCACCACATTATACTGGGGTGGGCGCGGACCATCCACTCACCCATTCCTATGCCGGTGGATTACAATGAATTTTTATTCAAAACAATAGTTTCTGAGATTGGCGCATTTAAGTAAGCAAACAAACAAACATTTCAATTTTATAATATATAGATAGAAGTGTAGATTAGAAGTTGTAATACGTACATTTAAAATTATAATATCTAACAGGAAACTAACTCGACGCTATAAGCTAATTTTCATCAACACATATGTTTACTACCGCTAATTCAAATACACTGGTTAAGGGTCCTTACATAACGAATCATCAGTTATTTAAATTATTATTTTTTTTACTTTTTTCAAAATGTTTAACACAGACGTTAACTAAATTTTGTCAATTAACAATGGTGTTTATTTTTGGGCAACGATATTTAAAGTCATATTAAAGTTAAATAATTAATAGTTTAAACAATAAAAAATAAGCTTTTATGGCGAATGTAATGAGTATACACTTGATATATTTACTAGTAGGCTATACAAAGTTACATAAGCCATCTTCCAATTTCATCATCAGACTAGCTCGAGTGTACCATAATATCTACTTTTATGTAACTCGAATTTAAGCATTATGACGATTCATCTCAAAATACAATTAATTTGTTGTATAATTTTAAATGGCAGCATCATATCCACAGATTAACCAAAATTAGGTGAAGTTAAACTTTTTTAATTAAAAAGTTATAACAAAATGTTTACAATTTCGTTAGGCAATGGAAACTACAAACATTGCTCCAAGTAATAGTCCGAAGAAAAAAAGAAAAAAAGATGATATTTTTTCTTAATAACTTTCTAAGCAAAGCTATCAATATTTGTTTTAATATAAAACAATGTTTAAACAACTATTTCATGAAAACGGTCTCTAACACGCCATATGCATTTATTCCTAGAGTGTAATATTTTGTAATTCAAATGGACATTAACAAGATGTCTTGCACGTCATTTTTATTATATTCCTACTGTACATTCCTGTTTTGTACTGATGCTGTGGCATTACAGATTAAGCAAAATATATTTTTCTGTAACTCTAGATTATATTTAATATTTAAAAAATAGTTGTTTTTTTTTAATTTGAGCAATTGTCGTGTCTAATTTCACAAAAGAGGTTAAATTTTTGATAATGTGATATAAAAAGTAGGTAAATATTCTATATTTATAGAAAAATTTTTGAAACACATCTTCTTCTAGTTTTTGTTTATTTTTGATTAATTATATCAATATTGATAATTACTTATCAATTAATTTGCAATATATACTATAGTTTTCTTTAAATTGTTTCGTTAATTAAGGTTTATAGGTTAATAGCTTCAATCTATTTTAATAGTTATGGTTATAACAATTATAAAATCGTTATAATACACAATACATTTAAAAGAAAACTACGCATAAAGAATAATTATTTAAAAGTTGTGTGAACACTCCAACAAACATTTTTCATAACTGACAGTTCAACAGATAATTATTTTATAATTATATTTATAATAGAAATCTATTCATATAATAAATAAGTAACTCATCGCTGTCTGTACATGGAAGATAAATAAAAAATATTAAATAAAAAGTCGCCTTTTCGTGGAATATTTATTTAAATTATTAACCTTTTTTCCCTTAAAGTACTCAGATTACCGTATTAAATTAATTATAGCGTAAAAAATGTATTTTGTAAGAAAATGTCATTATCAACTGTCATTTTAAACAACACGCCATATTTGCAATCTGCCATTTAAAAGCGCGGGAAAATAATAAACTGTTCTAGTTTTTTTTAATTTTTTGAGCAATCCCATACCATAAGATATCAACTTAATTGATAAAATATTGATGAATCAGTAAGTATACTATATATATCTGAAATCACATACAAACTCCGGAGGCCAGTCGTGGCGCAGGGGCTCTAGTGTGTAACTGTAAACGTTACTGGTTGTGGGTGCGATCCCCACTCGTCCAAATGAAATATTTATTTTAAATATATATTTTCACGTCTTCGCTCTGGAGTCGAGGCAAAGCGCGGCCTGGAGTTCCGCCACTCAACACGCAATACCTCCAGAATTCGACGGAAAATGGAAAATGGAGTATCTTAATACTAGGTTCCCACTTCCTATCCTGCTGTGTGTTTTAATTTTTACATACAAACTCATACATACATTAATATATAAGTTACAAACCATAAATACCGCGAAGGTACTACGAGGTACGATCTGTTACGTTGTGTTACACAATCGGGCCGATCACTCGCTCCTAATTAACAACTTTCTCCAGTCATTGAACGCCGGTCCAACGCTTACGGCAAAAAAAATGATATTCAGACTCGGAGGCCTTTTGGGCGATCGATGGCCTTTTTTTTCTTGAGATAAAAACTAATGAAATAATTCACTGTTATTTCGACAATTTAAGTATCGGACCAACTCATCGGAATTCGATGAAATGTATTGTAGGCTTTTTTTTCAACTCTAGCTTATTTTTTTTATATTAAAGCCTAGATGTCGAAGTTGTCTTTCGTCAGACTGGGGAAATAAAGTTTTTAAATAATTATAATTTTTTTTCTAATTAAAAAAATTTTTTTACGCTTGAAATTCCGCTTGCGGCTTCGCCGGATTGAACTTTACAATTATTTATTTGGTGTTGTATGGTTAGACAGAGTTAAATTATTTATTGACTAATTTAAATTATTGACGTATTCTAAGAAGGCATTATGTGTTGAGTGGCGGAAATCAACGTAGTGATTTGCCTCAACAATAGAGCAGAGAAATTAGAGTTTTTAAAATATTTAATTTCTCTCTAGAGTGGGAATCGAACCCACAGCGTAGCGTTACAGTAACACTTAGTGCCTCTGCGCCACGACGGGCCTCATTATTTGTAAACCGATTTAAATAAAACAAACACCAAATGTTAATGGAATTTACCAATACAACACACAAAAACACTTTGTTATAAAACTAACTAACTAAGTTTCTAAGATTAGCGTGCTCAAACGTACAGACAAACATTTAAAATATTTAATCAATAACTTTTTGGCTTTTATTTTATTGATTTTCTCATATATATCCTATGTACAGACAGCCATCATTTATTAATTTATTATATGTATTAATAGATTGCCATATTAAAATAGATTACGTAATATAAAATAAATGATCGTTCAATGTAAAATAAATGTAAAACTTATCCCACACGTTGACCCTAAATATGTAGGGAAGGCTGTATTAATAGTTATCTTTGCCCGTATACGTTATAAACAGATGTTTTTATTTTTTTTTTATTTTATTATACCAACCTACAACGTTGTTAAGTAGAAAATTAGAATAATAAGCTACTATGTTCTTTTTATATCTATAGGTTCGACCATTTTAATTTTATGATAGAATTTTTATCTATTTTTAAGCAGCTTTTTAGGAAGTCATAATTTTTTTTTCTTTATCTTCATGTTGTATCACGCACATCATATTTCAGGGTTGGCAGAGGAAAAATGGGGACCTAGTGTCAAGACACTCCGTTCCGATGGGGACACTTCCGTTCTCCACATTGCGACGAATTCTGAGAGCATTGCGTGTTGTGAGATGGAACCCGCGATTATTATATTATTTGTTTTATTTTTACACATATAGATACATATTTGGGAAGTAGTATAAACTACTAAATTGGGTGCTTTGATTGCATTTTTTTAATATTCAATGTTTTATTTAAATTATTATGAATTAATTTTAAGATTAAGCTCAAACCTGCTTCATACGTATAAAAGTATTGTAAAAATATTAAAAGAAAATAACTTCAACTACATACTTTTAAACTTAACTTTGCCCTTTTAATTTTTAATCTTTGAAAAATCAACCGATATCGTTCAACTAAATATATTGTTCACGTATCTTTGAAATCAACAGAGCGTGCTTTTAAATCAAAGTGTTAAAATGGCAAAAGAAAATGTCACGACATTATAAGATTTACTAGTACATAGTTGAAGGCGCGTACAAGTTAATAAAGCTATCGACGTCAGTCATTATTAGATCAGACAGTATATAATAACATAGGAATTGATTTTAATCAAATATTATTTAAAGTAATGAGGCCAGTCGTGGCGCAGTGGCACGAAGTGTGACTGCAAAACCGACTGGTTGTGGGTTCAATCCCCACTTGAGGAGATGAAATATTTACTTAAATTTATATTTCCATTTCTTCGCTCTGGTGTCGAGGTTAAGCGCGGCGTTGAGTTCTGCCACTCAACACGCAATGCCTCCAGAATTCGGCAGAAAGTGGGGAATAGAATGTCTTAACACTAGGTTCCCTCTGCCTACCCTGCTGTGTGCGGAATACAGCGTGAAGCTGTTTTTTTTATTTTTTTTTATTTAAAGTAAGCAAATTCCTTAAAAAAGTACTTATTAAGAAAACGTATATAAATTTGAACGTAGCGGAATTTGAATCCGCGCTTCTTTGAAAACTGTCCAAGCGCTTTGACCAATTAAGCCGTACGTTCTTATCTAGCTACGTCGAAATTCTTATACGCTTGTTACAACTTATTTATGTTGTTAGTAAGTGTGTTAATTTGAAATTATATATTTTTCGTTTTAGGCTATTTTTGATTTTATAATAATTATTGAATATTCTTGTTATTTTTTACTTCGGCGGAAAGTTGGTGAACGGACGGAACATAATGCTCCCAGGTTCTCTCTGCCTTCTTTGCTACATGATGCATAAAATTATACCTAAAAAGCAAACAATATATATATAGAATCGTATTAAAGTTAATATATAAAAGAACCGTATTTAGAACTCAGCAAATCCATGAACGATTGATAGTTGAAAAAAAATATATACAATAAATAACATAAAACGAAACGAACGGGAAGTCGTTAGTGTTTAATGAATTTTAAAAGAGCAAAACTATAGCAGAACTGATAAAGACAGTTGAAAGGATGCTATTATCGCTGAGAAAAAATCTAGTAAGGGTATCATTTCGCGCGTGTGGAACCAACATTATGATAATGTATCGCGTTGTGTGGGAACTGCGTAGGCTGGTTGGTATAGGTAAGGCAATTTACAATTAGAGCCGTCGTGTTGCAGGGGCACAGGTATGTGACTGTGACGCGACGGTTGTGGGATCGATTCCCATTGGAAAGAATTAATTATTGATTTATTAATATTTTTGTTCGCTCTGGAACCAAGGTTGGCGTTGAGTTTCGAAAAAAATGTCGGAAAGTGGGGAATGGAGTGTTTTAATACTAGGTTACTTCTGCCGATCCTGCTGTATGCGGGTTACTGCGTGAAGCTGGTAAAAAAATTACAATTAAGACGTAATCGAGAAAAGAAATAGTATCTCATCGGCTATACCTAGTGTGATGGGTGGGTGTTTTGTAGCGCCTTTATCGTGTTCGTTAGGTCAAGGTTCGATTGTTTAGTTATATTGAATTTTGTAAGCTATAAGTGATTTGGGTTACTCAATATTTTTTCTTTGTTACCTTATTTGATTTTCACGTTTATGTAGTAATATGTTTTATTGCATACAGCTTAAGCTTTTTTTTTTATTTAATTTTGTTATAAGCATTTCCCGTAATATCATTTGATCTTATTACCATTGCAGTTACGCGTGTTTCTATTGCTTGACTTGATAATACACGAAAAATGATAATCAAGAAGAAAACCTACAAGTTTTAAGGATTTAATTTTTTTTTATAAATATGGATTAATTATTTTAGTATTTTTCAGCTCCACGTTTTTATTCCTACATCTGACGAATAGCGAAACTCAACTTCATTTTCTAAAATAAAAATATTTTCCATTAATACAAAACAACAAAAATAATAAAACTCGAGTAATCTAATCAGCTTCACACTGTATCCCGCACACAGCAGGGCAGGCAGAGAAAACCTAGTGTTAGAGCACTCCGTTCCCTACTTTCCGCCAAGTTAAGGAGACATTGAGTGTTGAGTGGCGGAACTCAACGCCGCGTTTTGCCTTAACACCACGGCGAAGAAAAGAAAATATAAACGTGGGGATCGAACCCACAACCAGTCGATTTTACAGTCACACTTTGTGCCCCTGCGCCACGACTGGCCTCTATAATATCGATGTTAGCTAATATTTCGTATACAAAAAAAATATTATTAAACATTCATTCGAGTTCTCTAGAAATTACAGTTTAGCGTGTTGGGCTCCACCCATGTTTTTGCTGCGCGTAGTATGATTTATGTTCGCCTTTGTACGCTGTGTGGGTAAACGGTAAAGCGACCGCTTTTCTCACGGATGGAGTCGAATGCAATCACTTGTTACAATGTTTTGGAAATATTACTATATAATAAGATTTAAGGGCCGTGGACGCAGTGGTACAGTGTTTGAATGAAAACGCGACGGTTGTGAGTTCGATTCCAACACAGGAAGATGATATGTTAATTAAAATTTATATTTTCATTTCTTCGCTCTGATGTAAAAACAAAGCGCGGCGTTGAGTTCCACCATTTAACGCCGGAAAGTGGGGAACGGAGTATCTTAACACTAGGTTCCCTCTGCCTACCCTGCTGTGTGCGGAATAAAGCTAAATAAACTATTTTGTTAGCATCTATTCACGATCTCGTCTAAACAAAGTAAAGATGTCTATTGAAATTCAAAGTAAATACTGCTAAAATGCAAATCTATTCGTAACATAGTAAATCTATAGATACTGTATAATTAAATGTTTAGTCCATTTAAAGTTTCGCCGTACAGTTAATATATGTATTTAAAAAAGATGTTGTTAAAATAAGTTCTATTTCAATATATTTATACATTTTTCGGTTTATTTAAAATAATATAGTGCGGATGAGTTTAAACGCGAAGACCTACTGGTCAGATTTACTTTTTTTTTATGGCATATGACAGCACATTGTATTACAAAAATATTCTAGTATTATAAATTCAAAAAAATATAGTATCTATCTCTTATAAATAAATCATTACAATAAGGCATTTTGTGACAAAAAATAATTGAAAATTACAAGATGATATTTAATCGATTATTATATGACATGGATTTTGAAACTTTCGAGCGAAAGTTATTCCATCAACAAGAAAATTTTGTGAAGATAAACTTCGGTATTTATAGCAATTTTGGGAAAATGTACAAATTAAAATAAATGTTCTGTTTACAGCCTGAAGCATAGGCTCGAGTCCCGCAAGGGACGCCCTTGTCGCCGATGACATCCTCTAAAGCAGCCATGGTAATGCGTAGTTCTTTCTCAGAACTATGAAAACACATTATTCATGATTGAATGTATCAAATTCTTGACAAATGCACCATTATAAAAGTATTATAAATAGTATGCGGGCGAAGCCGCGAGTGGGCCGCTTGTATTGTAATAAAACTTTGATATGTTTTTGCGACTATGGGTACGATTTCCACGCAGGGGAATGAAATGGGACAATTCCTCGAGAATTCGTCGGAAAGTAGAGAACGGAACTGTCTTAATGAAAACAGAGTAGCATAATTTCAGAAAAGCGAACTCACCGGCCTACCACGACTTGTTGACCGTACTATACATTCTTTAAGTCTAGTTAAGTTGTAACTTAGTCCTAGACATAGTTACAAAGAATGATAAGGCAAAATGACATCATGATGCTTTGAAGTAAACAAATACATATGTAAATTGACTTGTAAGAAAACATATTAAATTGTTTTAATTGTAGCAGCGGGATTTGAACCTGCGCCTCATAAAAACCTTGCGGTCAAAGCACTTGGACGTTGTGCAAGGAACGGGTTCAAATCCCGAAGCGTTGAAAAATTATTTGTTTTCTAAAGTCTTTTTCTCTCCGCCGTGTTGAATAAAATTTGTAAAAATTTTGAAATGTGTAAATTTAAATAATTCTTTAAATGCATCCATTATGGCACTAAAGATGGATTTAAAAATGTCTCCGGTTGTCAGTTTGATGCTCATTAGAGCACAAGCCGAGAACGGAGTGTCCTAACACATAGCATTATGTTTTCTCTGCCTACTCTGCTATAAGCAAGAGAAATGAACAAAAAAAAAAAAGATAAAAAAAATCTTTTAAGGCCTGGTATAGCCTCACAGAGTTTACTTTTAATATATTTTGTGTGTATCTTACGGTAATTTCTCGTGTGAATGAGACCTTTTGTCATGTCAGTAGGTTAACTCTGAAGTGGAAGAAAATGGTATTTGTGATTAAAATAAAGTGCACTTTGGGAAATAGGTTTGTATAACATTTTAAAATTTTGAAAATATGAAAGTTTTATAATTATTGTTGAGGCCAGTCGTGGCGCGGGGGCACAAGCGTGTGACTGTAAACACGACACGACACGGTTGTGAGTTCGATTCCCATTCGAGGAAATTAAATATTTATTATTTGTTATTTATCAACACGCATCAATCATTTATCACTCAACGCGCAATTTTTATGGAAATCGGCGGAAAGTGGACAAGCGGAGTGTCTTAACACTAAGCTCCCCTTGCCTACTTTTGCTACAGGACGCGGGATATAGAGTGAAGCTAAATTAATGACATGAATAAGTATAATTTTAATGCATAACCATATTATAGTTCTAATATATTTATTTTAAATAGAAGAATATAAAATGGATTCCGTTACTTGTTTCCTTTCACAAGTTTCTGGAGATCTTGCAGACTATCCACATAATCACATGTGAATATGTTTAATTTTCGAAATTTTCAAACATATTTTTTTCTGTTTGTGTAGTGGGGAACGCAGTGTCTTAACGCTAGGTACCCTCTGCTTACTCTGCCGTGTGCGGGATACAGATACAAAGAACCTGATTGAATTTAATTTATAAATTTATTTCTTGATTGGATCCTAGATCCAGACCAGCCGGCCTCTAAAAACTACGATAGCGGCCTGTTTGTATTTCATAACAAAATATTGTTATTTAGGGGTCTATGTAAATAGTGTAATTTCACATTGTTATACAAAATTTTGTGTGGGTGATTTGATTGTAAATATGGTGTGTAATTTCATGAAACGATTTTAAATAGAAATGATAAGGGACTCTCGTAACGACTAGCTGGGATCGAAGCCACAAATATCAACTTTGGCGTCAAACGCTACCCCACTGCACCACGAGGGTCGTTGTGATTGTGAGCTTTACGCTTTTTCCTCTCGAAATTAAAACAAAGAACTAATTGTTTAGACACTCCGTTTCCCATTTTTCGCCGATTTTTCACATGGCACATAACTCAACTATTTAATTTTGTTTCATAAATTTACTTTAAGTACCATAAATTGTACAGATTATTTTGCTAAATTTCTTCTAAACAAAGGCATAAAATCGATGTCTCATATAAACTTATGATTTTTTTTTAAAGGAATGAATGTCACCGATATAATCCGATACAAGTATATCAGGTTGTGAACGAAGTGGGTCCGGCCTTGCGCCCACGCACTACGGTATGCTTTGTAAATAAATCAGTTAAGTAAAAAATATACATAAGCGTTAGTATTATAGATGAAAAAAAAGAAAAATTTTTGGGACGTAAAAAAAACAGTTCCACGCTTTTTCCCGCAATGCTATGCCATTCCGTCTCTCCTTTTTTTGCCCAATTTTTGAGATATTGCTCGTTAAGTAACGTAAGTCTACGCCGCGCTTTGTCAACGCAACCATAGCAAATATCACTATAAGGTAAAAGAAAGATTACAAATTTTTCGCCTTTGTTGCCGCCAGGGAACCCGCATCTTTTTGTTTGGGCTGGTTATCAATTCAAATGTGATGCAGGTATTGTAAGTATAGATTTTTTATTTTACAAAAATTAAAAAATCGGCTTCACGCTGATTCCCGCACACAGCAGGGTAGGAAGAGGGTATCTAGTATTAAAACACTCCGTTTTTTACTTTCCGCCGAAGTCTGGAGTCATAGCGTGTTGAGTGGCGGAACTCAACGCCACGTCTTGCCTCGACGCTAGAGAGGAGAAATGAAAATATAAATTTAAATAAATATTTCAATTCCTCGAGTGGCGATCGAACCCACAACCAGTCGCACAATTTTACTGCGTCACGGCTTGCTTAACAAAACTTATAATTTTAATAAACTTCTAATAGTAGAATGTAATGAATTAATGGTGCTGTTGTAGTGTAGTCAAAATGTGCATACAAAACGCGGCGACTATGGATTCAAATCCTATTTGAAGTATCATATTTATTTTTACAGTACATATAGATTTAAATCCAATTTGGCTGAGGAAAACGCGGCGTTGGTTTCTAGAAGCATCTCAAAAAAACAAAATTCAATAGCTTTTTCTTGTTTTTTGATATTTCTTCATTTTAAAATAAAATAAATCAGCTTCACGCTGTATCCAGCACACAGCAGGGTAGGCAGAGGGAACCTAGTGTTAAGACACTCCGCTCCCCATGTTCTGCCGAATTCTGGAGGCATTGCGCGATGAGTGGCAGAACTTAACGCCGGGCTTAGCCTTGACACCAGAGCGAAGAAATAGAAATATTAATTTAAGTAAAATTTTCATCTCTTCGAGTGGGGATCGAACCCACAACCAGTCAGTTTTACAGTCACACTACGTGCGGCTGCGCTACGTCTGGCCTCAAATAATAAATAACGTGCAATAAATGTAAATAAATAAAGAAATAAGAAAGAATATATATTTTTTTTTTTATGGAAAAGGACAAGGCAAACGAGCATTCGGGTCACCTAATGGTAAGTGATTGCCGCCGCCCACGGCCCCGTGCAACACCAGAGGAGCTACAGGTGCGTTGCCGGCCTTTAAGGTGGAGATAGACGCGCTTTTTGAAGGTACCCATGTCATATCGACCTGGAAACACTGCCGCGGGATTATGTAAATCTCTTTACCTACTTTACAAAAAGCTTAAAAATTAAAAAAGGCATATATATACCTATATCTAAGAATACATCGTCATTATACAGCTGTAGTATGTTTCGCACGTTTTTACACTCTACGGGTAGCTGCGTCTATAACCTATAATTACAATAGATACTATTACAGAACTTCTATAATTTTTTTGGATGAGGCCAGTCGTGGCGCAGCGGCACAAAGTGTGACTGTAAAACCGACTGGTTGTGGGTTCGATCCCCACTTGAGGAGATGAAATATTTACTTAAATTTATATTTCCATTTCTTCGCTCTGGTGTCGAGGCAAAGCGCGGCGTTGAGTTCTGCCACTCAACACGCAATGCCTCCAAAATTCGGCAGAAAGTGGGGAACAGAGTGTCTTACACTAGGTTCCCTCTGCCTACCCTGCTGTGTGCGGGATATAGCGTGAAGCTAATTTAATATTTTAATTTAATTTAATATTTTAATTTAATTTAATTTTTATAATTTTATTATTGTTTTACATACATATTGTTTTAATGAATGTAACATAGTGTCAAGATATTCCGTTCTCAAATTTACGTCTGAATTCGAGACACTGCATGTGTGTTGAGTGGCGGATGATAACGCCGCGCTCTGTCTTAAATATAAATAAATAAATTATTTAATAATTACGAGGAATCATACCTACAACCAATGTTAACAGTCAGGCACCACTGTGGTACAATAGTCTCAAATCTAATAGTAATTTAAATATTATTTACTTTAATTCAATGAGACCAGTAGTGAAACCAGTAGGGGCACGTGTGACTGGATTGTGGGTTCGATCCCCATTCGAGGAAATGAAATATTTAACACGCAATACATCCAGGATTAGGCGTCGCGTGCGACCGCTGAGTGGCGGAACTCAATATTGTGCTTTGCCTCGACACCAGAGCGAAGAAATGGAAACATAAATTTAAATAAATATTTTATTTCCTCTAGTGGGGATCGAACTCATAACTAGTCGCGTGTACAGACACACTTTATGCCCCTGCGCCACGACTGGCCTTATTAATGGAGATATTTTTCAAAAAAGAAATACTTTCTCATATTCCCAGAAAGAGTTTTAATTTTATTTGCAATATATATATACATGGCCAGCATAAGTAGACGTCCGTCCGGTTTTCACTAAGCAAGGATGTATCAACCTCGTTACAAATCTCCACTCGTGCGCATACATTATTCAATACATCAGACTGAGACATGTCGCCGTCGAAATGAAACGACCTTAGAGTTTTAAAGTTGAAAGAGGTTCTAGTTATTTTTGATAATTTTTTTTTTAAAAATATTCCATTTATTTAAATTTGTTTATTCCATAAAAAAAATCTTAAATAGTTGTCTATTCACATTAAGAATAGAAAAGTATTTTAAAAATATGTATAACAAGTTGAACCTCGCAAGATTTGAACGCCTGTATCAAATCGTCCAAGCACTCTAATCCCAAAGATATAATAATATAAGATAAGTGAAAATATTAAATAAAAATGATCAATCAAAAAATACTATGTTTTATTTCGCCGCCCAACTCAGTTCATGGAAAATGAGTAAAATATTTTTTTTATATAACTAATAATTCTCCTCCATTTCTTTCGAAATAGGATATAAACTCACATAATTTTTAAATACAAATAAATAAATAAGAAAAGCAAGTAAATTTCGCAATTTCCAAAAAAAAATCATGGGTCTTTTAAATTAGTTTCACTCCGTATCCCGCACACAGCAGGGTAGAGGGAACCTAGTGTTCCGTTCCCCATTTATCGCCGAATTTTGAAGACGGGTTGAGTGGAATTCTACGTCGCGCTTTGATGGGTCTATGGGTCTTTTAGATAAGCTAATTAAGCTGCGTTCGTAATCGATATCTCGCAATTTTAATTCGATGGCAATTTACAATTTCTATATTATTTCACATCTGTGGCCATAAATTCTGATGTTTTGACTGATTCCGCGTACTGTTTATAAATTTTGAGCCATCTGTCTTACGTTTCTGGTACCGAAATAATGACAGTGACATTTCGACCGAATGCACATAGTTTGATGGATCTTCTACGTACATATATACATTTTGTTATTGTATTATTAATATATGTATTTAATAGATAATGTGGTGCAGCGGCACGGTGTCTCATTGGAGACGCGACGATTGTGGGTTCCTTTCCCACTCAAGGAAATAAATTGTTTCATTCCTTTGGTTTGTTATTAGCTCATTTTTGGGATTGAAAGTATAAAACTAGAATAAACACTTACAAGATTTAGATTAACTTTTTTTAGTGAAAAAAACCAGGTTTCTGGACAAGGCGAACCAGCGTTCGGGGTCACCTGATGGTAAGTTGTCACCGCCGCCCACAAACACGTGCAACACCAGAGGAGCTACAGGTGCGATGCCGGCCTTTTTGAAGGTACCCATGTCATATCGACCTGGAAACACTGCCATTCCAATGTTTCGTGGTGAGTGAAAGGAAGTTCTTACGAAACCGCACAGTAGTAGAGTACTAGGTATCCAGCTGGTGTAGATTTATTAGAGATAGAGATTAAGCTTGTGACGTACTGTGCGGTTAGAAAATTCTGCGGCAGAACAGGTCGAACAGTTCTTCAGAACACACCTTATGATAAATGCAGTAGAGAACGCACAGGGGGAAGACGTCTCTACGCAAAGCCAAAGTGCCAAGCCTTTCAGATCTTTGCCCCGACCCCAGAGCGAAGAAATGGAAACATAAATTTAAGTAAATATATCATCTTCTCGAGTGGGGATCGAACCCACAACCAGTCGGTTTTACAGTCACAGTTTGTGCCGCTGCGCTGCGCCACAACTGGCAATGTAATGAATATGGCAATATATAACTAATAACAGATTACTAAATTTTTTTATTGTTATAATTATATTATTTATTTATAGTTTTTAACAATAATCCACTGCTTCACTCCGTATCCCGCTCAGCAGGGAAAGCAGAGGGAAGAAATGAAAATATTAAATAAAATCCTCAAGTGGGAATCAAACATCACACTACCTATCGTGTTAACACACGCTTGTATATTTAATTTTTGAGTAACATTTTAAGAATTTATCATAAATACTATTTCTTTTTGCTATAAATAGCGTCGCTTAAAATACGAAGACCGGTGTATGGTTTCTGAGACGCGCCGTTTATGGCTGCCGTCCGCTGTGAACTGAATTTAACCAAAAAAGCCAATCCTTCCACGTCCTCATACATATAGCGAAATGGAAAACTCTACACTGCCTGTATTTGGTTCCAAGGTAGAGTTGTGCGTGAGTCACCTAGGAGGACCAAATATTGAAAAACATAAGTTTATATTATGAGAAAGTTCTAGAATTTGATTTTGTTAAAAAAAATATTTGTTAAAGAAGTTTTTTTTCTTTATGCAGGTAGTTCTCTAATTTCAAATTACACAAAAGGCGAAGATTACATGCGGTTTGTTTATAGAGGCCGCCGTGACGCCGGGACACAAGAATGTGACTGTATCGCGACGGTTGTGGGTTCAATTTCCACTCGGGGAAAAGTCGTTATTTAATAATAATTTTATTTTTTCGTTCGGCAGCAAGGCAGAAGCCCGGCGTTGAGTTCCGCCACTTAACACGCAATGCCTCGAATACTGCGTGAAGCTGATTTGATGTGATTTGTGTATACTGTTCCAACGGTCTTGGTCTCGATTAAGTTTTTATAGGTATATTTTTTATTGGTACGAATTCATTGGCCGATTTATTCATGTTATATATAATCTATTTCTACCTCTAATATGCGTGTCGTTTAAAATTAATAGAATTTATTAGTGAAGAATGTTATTTTATCTTTTGCGGATCGTCCTGCAGACAGAAGCTTTGTCGATTTCTCGCTATACTTAATGACGTCCGATCGTTAAGTTGTTTATGTTATAAGCGTAAGCGACTTTTAAAAAAAATATATTTAAAGAATAATATCAAAATTTTTTTATGACTTAAAAAAATTATAAAAAAAAAATGTTATTACCTATTTCCAATATACTATGTGACCATAAACACGATACTTGTGTAATTATTCTCATTTCCTCGCTCGTTTAAGACAGTAGTGAGGTTTAATTGTACCATCCAACTGTAGCGTACGAGATGAATTTATATAGATTTAACGTAATTGGGGATAATTAACGGATTAAATACAAGAATAATATTTTTCTTATATATTTTTTTATCATCTTCAGGCTGCGTCCTGCACACAGTAGGGTAGTTAAAGACATCCTAGTGTTAAGACCGTTCCCTTCCTTTCCGCCGAGTTCTGCGGGCATTATATGGCTTAACTCAACTCAGCGCTTAGCCTCGACACCAGAGCGTACAAATGAAAATATAAATGTAAGTAAATATTTCATTTCCTCGAGTGGGGATCAAACCCACACCCAGTCGATTTTACAATCATACTTTGTGCCCTTGCGCCACGACTGGCCTCAATACATTTATTAAATTTTATTATAACTTTTAAATAATATACAAAACAAATTAATAAAAAACATTTAGAAGATTGTTTTAAAGACTTAAAATTATGCTAAAATATACTTCCCTTGGACCACCGCTACGCATTCTTCGTGCGCACGCGATCGGTTATACACTGAGAGTCAGGAATGCGATCATTCGATACTGCAATATGTGCTGTTATTATATATTTAACGTTTCCATTTAAATATTAATTTAAAAACATCAATCTTTTCGATTATTTAAAAATAAATTTAAAAAACGGTATATTATAAATAATTATCAAATGTATGAGGACGTTTGGGAAGAGTATGGGGAGTCAATTTTTAATCGATGTGTTAAAAAAACTTTTTTTTTGTTTTCACGCTGTATCCCGCACAAGCAGAATATTCAGGGGAAACCTAGTGTTAACACACTTTGTTCCCCATTTAACAGAATATTTCCAAGCATTCCATGTTGAGTGGTAGAACTCTACGCCGCACCGGACTTGGTGTCAGATCGAAGAAATGATTACGAGCATATTAAATAAATAATAACAAATTCAAACTATATATTTAATTGTTAAATTTAAACTTTAATATTTAATTGTTAAATCTAAAAGTTATATTATATACAGATCGATAATTATAAAAAAAAATGTTAAGTAAATTTCTACAAGTGTTCTATTTCCTTCCACAGCTATAGGCTCGCACTTTCACAGAAGATTCATCTCGTGCTGGTGACACATCGACGACGACGATGAAAGTTGTGATAAAATATCAAACACTACTTAGCGCTAACTAAATAGTCATTTATGTTCACGCACCATTTGACTAGATAGAATATAACAAAGCTGTATATACTGGTACATAGTTTGTTTGGTTAAGCGCGCTAAGCTCGGGAACTATGTGTTTAAATTGATATTTTTTTTGATGTTAGAGAATCCATTATTATTATTGTTAGTTGAGGAAGGTTTTCGGCTATTTTAACAATTTCAAGTCAATCGTCATACACAACGAATCATACGCAGTTCATAGCATTCTTAATTTTTTCATTTGACTACGGGATCGAAGCCACAGTGAACAGTTAGTATTGAATGTACCTAAACTAGATATAAAAAATTAATATAGAGAATTTTGTTTTACCGCCATTTGACTAAAATGTGTATTATAATATTTAGCAAAGTGACTCTAATTTAAAGGGGGCGAATCGAATCGAATTCCTGACTGTCTGTTCCGTCTCTTAACGAAGCCACATTGAATGATACATAATAAAAATGTTATATTATTTTTTTTTTCCACTTTTGTTTATTAAATAGTTAAATGAATTTAAGGGAAATGTAAAAGTTTATTTTTAAATTTACGCTCTGGTAACAAGACAAAGCGCGGGGTTAAATTCTAACACACGCTATGTCTTGGACATAGGGCGAAAAGTGAGATACGGAGTGGCATAACACTGGATATGCGCTGCGTACCTTGCTATCAGGTAGGTACAGAAACAGCGAAAAATAAACAATAATTACACTTCATTAATCTATTAGGAAGAAGTCTTGAATAAACTTACACACCTCTCATCTACCTAAAATAAAAAAAAGAACAAAAAAACAAGCAAAAACAAACTCACCAAATAACAATCGATAGGTTTCTCCCTCGGTCTATGATATGCTTTCTGCAGTTCGGTCTGTTTGAGCGCGTGCGCAATGTGCAACGCGCTGGCATCGAACCTGCCATACTGGTAGTCTGGCGTGTCGCGCGACAACTCCCGCGCGGGCGACGCGTGTACGCTGCCGCCGTTCGTCGCGCGGGTGGGTGACACTGTTGGGGGAAACAATGGAAGTTGTATTAATAATAATAATAATAAATTAATTTAATAATTGTAAAACCGATTGGTTGTGGGTTCGATTCCCACTCGAGGAGTGAAATCTTATATATATAGAATATTAGTTAAATTTATATTTTCATTTCTTCGCTCTGGTGTCCAGGTTAAGCGTGGCGTTGAGTTCTGCCACTCAACACGCAATTCCTCCAGAATTCGGGAGAAAGTGGGGAACAGAGTGTCTTATCACTACGTTCCCTCTGCCTAACCTGCTGTGTACGGGATACAGCGAGAAGTAGATTTTTTTTATTTAAAAAAATATTAGAAATTTTATTTGTAGTATTTTTTTTATAAAAGGAGTATTTACGCTCACTTGAAATTCCTATCAGTCGCGTTCCCGTGGACCTAAACTCACGACACGGAACCCTGGCTACCGATACCGACTCGCACTTGACCAATTTCTTTTTAATTAACAGACATATCAGACATATCAGAGTCTATTAGTAGCAATTCACGCGTACCCATGTAGATCCGCCGTTATGCATAACGATGGCGTTGAGATGGAGGCGAGCGATTTATGTGTTTTTTCTATTAATAATTATAAACTCTACATATAAAATATACATATATAATGTACGTAGATACGTGTACTAATATAGCGGTTTTATGGTTTTTGTTAGACGCTATCGTGGTAGAGTTGGTGTGTTTATATAGCACATTTTTTTTTAATGGAAATTTGGTTTTTTTAGCTTCACAATGTATGTCGCACACAGCAGAGTAGGCAGAGGGAGCAGAATTTTCCGCCAAATCCTCGAGACATTGCGTGTTGAGTGGCGGAACTCAACGGCGCGCTTTGCCTCTAGAGTGGTGTCGCTATGGAGCCAACTATTATTGCTACCAGAGGGATAGGAGAAAGTGGTCTCTAATGATGGACAATATTTTGAATAATGTCATTGTAAGCATTATATTTTTTAATTATTTTTTTTAAACAAAAAAAAACAGCGAGATCTTTTTCCAGGTCCTATTAATTAAAATATTTAATTTCCTCGAGTTTGAGTCCAAATCACATCAAACGCTTGTGCCCCTATGCCACGACTGACCTCAATTTGTCATATTATTATTAAAAAAACTTTTAATATAGATTAGTTCTTTACGTTTATTAAAATATTAGTAACTTATTAATTTTTACTATTGAATAATTTCAAAGATTTTATATTAATGTGAATATTTAAGAAAAATATTTTACTTGTTCCCTTTCAATAATTTAGAAAGTTAAGATATTTTTTAGGAAGCACGCAGAGGCACAAGCTCGCTATAAGCTCTACAGGTTGTGGGTTTGATTTCCAATTGAAGAAATGAAATCTATACTATTATTATAAAGAAGTAAGATTTGTATTTTTGTATGTATGTTTGTAGTGTTTTCACACAAAAACTATATTTAATATTTTCATTTACTACTTAGAGTAGCGAAGCATAAACGCGGTATGACCTCCGCCGCTAAACACGAAATGCCTCAAAAATTCGGCGAAAAATGAGGAACGGAAGTGTGTTAAGGAGAACGGAGTATCTTAACACTAGGTTCCTGGGTTCCATCTGCTTACCCCGATACCAGCATTAAGCTAAATATATAACATTTTATAGCTTAACACAAAGTAAAAGCTTCATATACAGGTTATTACTTAAATATCATAATATATTAACAAGGATGTAAAAACAGTACGCTGATGGTCACCTGTTAGGGGAATATCACTCTGCAATGTATTTTTTTTAAATGTGTATTTTTGTTGGTGGACCTTATAAATAAATAAATCGAACAGCTTGCTATAGAAAATTATAAAATTAAAATTAAATGAAATTAAATCAGCTTCACGCTGTTTAGAGGGAACTTAGTGTTAAGACACTTCCCCACTTTCCGCCGATTTCTGGAGGTGTTGCGTGTTGAGTGGCGGAACTCAGTGCTGCGCTAAGCCTCGACACCAGAGCGAAGAAATGAAAATATAAATGTAAATAAATATTTCATTTCCTCGAGTTGGGATCGAACCCACAACCAGTCGATTTTACAGTCACACTTTGTGCCTCTGCACCACGACTGGCCTATAGAATAGAAATTTATATTTTGGTAAAATTCATTTTACAACAGTTGTAAAATTAAGTGTTACTTAGTAGATGAATAAATTAAAAGATTGCCACACAAAAATATTCTCTATTACAATCGAATACAGGTGTCGTTTCTGTTTGTACGTTCATTCACACCTTGGAATGGGGCCAACGACCTTTTATATAACCATAAGTCACATAGTGTACCGTCCCATACAATTTACGTGCATACTTAGAAATAGCTATTAGAAAATACGTTGATTCAGTTTTTTTGAGTAAAATCAGTTTCTTTTTTTTCAAATAGATCACGCTTCACGTTAGGCAGAGGGAACCTAGTGTTTAGACACTGCGTTCCCCACATTTCGCCGAATTCTGGTGCCGGAGGCATTTAGTATTAAGTGGCGGAAGTTAACCTGAGCGAAAAAAAATAGATTTAAAAAAAAACAGCTTGTAGCGTTTATAGTCATCCTTTGAGTCCCTACGCCAGGACTGGCCTCACCGGAACTTTTTTTTAACACATCACGACAACGTCGTGGCTCAGTGCGTGAGGTGGTAGTGGATTCAATTTTCAATAATTTCAAATTCTTATATTTTAAAATATTTGAAATCATTGAATTATTTTTGCTTGTTTGCTTACATATAAAAAAACAATAAAATCACTTGAAGTTTTACGAGTATTTTTATATAAAATTTTGTAATTTCAAAAAACTCCCAATATATTTTTTTCATTAAACACATTATGTTACGTGGGGTACGTAGGGTTCCGTACCAATCGGTCATTCAACTTCAAATATCACCCTCTAATCACCCCCTACGATGTGTTGTAAATTAAGTCCAAAGAAAAATCTCAGTTGCAATATTCATGGCGCAGTGGTTCAACGTTAGACAGTAAGCTCTATAGTTGTGGGTTCGATCTCACTTGAACTTGATGTTAAATTATGCCACTTAATTAGAAACGTCTAGAATTTAGGTTGAAAGCGGAAGCGGTGGTAGCTTTTACTTTTTTTTTTTGATTTATGAAAAATACAAGGCAAACGAGCGTTGGGTCACCTGACGGTAAGTGAACACTCCCGTGTCATACCAGAGGAGAGTATATGTTTATCAACACAGCTTAGTGACTTTTTCGTTAAAAAAGCATATTTTTATGTCTAGCAACATTAGCAATATCCGATTTTGTGTTGTTGATATTATAAAAAAATGAATATCGTTTTTTAACAGAAGTAGAATATACAGAAGTAGTTAAATAAAAGTAGACGCACAAAAGTCCTAATTTGTTTAAGAATTTATTTATGTTTCTTCAATCACTCAAAGTAACCTAAATAAAAAATACTGTGTCGCTGTAATAAACGAAAATGTGAAACGGAGTGTCTCAACACTAGGTTCTCTCTGCTGTGTGCGGGATACAGCGTGAAAATGATTTTAGTGATAAATAGCAATAGCAAAATAAATACAAAATGGAACTTCATAAAAAGAATATAATATGAGAAGAAAAGGTTAATTTATTTATAATAGCCTATGGTGGACACAGATAACCTATTAGGACAGATTATAAAAAACAAGAATTTAATTTTTTTTAAACCCATATGGGTATACTCGCATCTACTTTGATTGCTTAATTCAGTGTTATTACATAAAAATGTTAGTTATTTCCGCTATATCCATTTATGGTGGTCTTAAACTAGTCTATGGTGTTCTAAGAAGTTGGGTTTTTTTGTTGTTGACAAATCATTTGCTTCTGCTTAGCGATAAAAGATGTCGTTTAAATTCAATATGTAGCTTTACTTTTAATAATATTCAAATGTATAATATATTATATTGTCGTTTGTTTGTGGTGGAAACGCGTGACTGTAAGGCACTGTTGTGGGTTCGATTCCCATACGGGGGAGTGAAATATTTAATATTTTAATTTTACTCGCTCTGGTAACGAGGCAAAGCGCGGCAAAGTTCTGCAACTCACAAGCAATGCCTCAAGAATTTAGTGCATAATAGTAAATGGAAGTATCTTATTGGGAAACGGAGTGTCTTAACACTAAATTCCCAGTTTCCCTCTGTTTACCCTGCTATATGTGGAATACAACCAAAAAATCAATTTTACTTGCGCCTCTATTCCCATGTTCAAATGGATAGAGGTTAAAATAGTTCCTGAGATTTGCACGTTCAACAAAACAAACTCCATATATTCAATATTTTATATAGTAAAGTAAACGATGCATACGATTTGAAAAAATGCATATAGTTTGCAAATTATAACATAATAGTTCTTATAAAAATTATAAAACAGTTTAATATCATGAGTTTTAATAGTGCTTAGATTTGTAGAGAAAAGTGTTGCCTAAAGTAAAATATATTTTATGGATTTATATAAAAATTCCTGAAAGACAGTTTAAATTTTTCTTAGGACAAGCATAAAAATATAGACTTCATTGTCATATACCAGACCTCAACGACTCCGGAGTGTCGAACCCGCGACCTCCCTTAAATAGGCGTCAACAAATATTTAACCTAAAATAAATAGTGCTTTTCTAACAGCTGTATTGCTCAAGCGTGTAACTGGATAAGGTAAAAACATCTTACGACATGCCCCATACATTTCTTCATATGGTTGTAAGTAAAACGATTCAGCTGCTATAGAAGTGGCCGAACTTATAGTTTAGATTAATTTAAATTATCTTTTATTTTCACGCTGCATCCCGCATATAGCTCCTGCCCTCAGGCAGAGGGTGTCTGGGAACTTGTTGTTAAGACACTCCGTTCCCATTAGGACACTAAAGCCGCTTCTTATACATTGTGTGTTGATTAGAGTACTGATCTTAATGATATCTTATAAATAGTTAATACCTATACTGTCTTTACTTTTTAGAAAACGCTTAAAAATTTTAACGTAACGGGATTTATTTTAATTTTTTTATAGATGTACGTCTTCTAAAAAGTATTTTTCTTTCTTAGGACTAACACAACAATATTATTTTTATTTCAAAATTACATTGTCTTTATTATTTTACCATATTTTATTATTTTTTTTTATTTTACCATGTCATAATTGTATCATTTTCGGCTTTTTTATGATTCTACAGAAATTAAAAAAAAAAGGCAAAAATGTAATCAATAATGATTATTTGGTCTTGACTACTTTAACTTTGTGTGCTTTTATTTCTCAAAATTGAAAAAAAAGCAATGAAATAAAATAATGATAAATTGAACCTGAAAAATGCAAAAAATTAAAAATCTTTTTTTCTAGATATAACTCTTTTTTGTTACTACTTGCTATATATACATACTGTACTAAAATTAGGTTGGTATGTCTGCTACTTAGGTATTACCTACTAAACTTAGGAAGTGATTACGACAGTTGCGTGAGTATTTCTATGAATCTTGTCTGTGGTTTGATTGATGCAATGTTCGACTTGGCCATCACTAATATCGATTAAAAGAATTATTTTTTTTTAATAGGAAGTTATTAAAGGACAATGTAAACTGTACAATTGAATTATTATTCATCGTGGCGCAGGGGAGCAAGCGTGGGGCTGTGACGCTATATGTTGTGGGTTCGTTTCTCGCTCGAGGAAATTAAATATATATATATATATATATATATTTTCTTTTGCTCTGGTAACAAAGCAAACGTAGAGTCGCGACGTAGAGTCACCGCTATTCAATACGCATGCCTCCAGAATTCTTCGAAAAGTGGGAAAGGAGACTGGCTTAATGAGAACGGAGTGCCTTATCACAAGGTTTTCTTGGAGACTGAACTGTATGTGAAGATGTCATGGTGCATTGGATCAACGTCTGACTGTGATAGATACTTATTTTTTTCTTTTTCCCGCTCAGGTAGACGAAACGCGGCGTTAACTACCGCGATTGAACAGGCGAAATCTTGAAATTACGACGGAAATTGAGAAACAGAGCATCTTTTCACTAGGTTCCCTCCACCTTCTCTGTAATTGTATAATCCTACTAATAATAATTTTGGAGAAAACCTCTTACCCATGTCTGTACATAAAGTCAAAAACGAGAAACCTAACAAAATATTTCATTCAACAATCAACATAATTTTATGAAATGAAATTGAATATATTTATGTAAATTTGTTTGGGAAAAATGTCCATTTATGTTTCCAAGCCCATAGGTCGTAACAGCTAGCTTTAGGTCACTGGGCTGTCTCGCGGAATGCGGCTTTTGCAACAAGTTCTTCCGTCCCTTTCTATCTCGAGATCGTTCTCTTATATTTCTTCATGAATTGATCCTTTTCGCTCTGGTTGACAAACTATACGACATCTCTTTCTAGAGATATTTCTCCAAATTATGGTATAGTATGGTGTTTAAATATTAGAAGAGTCTTACTTGACGAAGTTCTTCGTTTCTTCTTTTATATTGTGTATTTGATGCGATAAAAAAATATGTAAATTGTTAATAATATTAGATAGAATGTTTGTATAATTAAAATTAATATAAAAAGTTGTAGGTATATCATTATGTTTTGTTATTTTATAAACTTTTTACTTTATAGGATTTTAATTCTAAAATAGCTTAGAGAAGAATCTTCTCAGCATTCTATGGATTCATGGTAATTTTTATTTTTTACCTTTACTTCAGCTGAAATATATATTTTCAAATCTCTTTTCTTATCCTCCTTTCTTATCCTCCTCCACTCGAGCTCTCCTACGAAATTAAATTAGAAACGATTCCTCTTATGTTGCTTTCGTAATATTGTTTATAACTACTATATTTATAAATTCTAGAAATTAAAGATATTTAAAATATTTAAAATGTGTGTTTTAAAGCATATACAAACGAATTTGAAATTCCGGTCAAGTTAAGAACTTTGACTTGTTTAATTAAATACATTTATTTACTGCATGAAGCTTAGCTCATACATAGCAGGGTAGGAAGAGGGAACCTGGGAACTGAATGTTACGACACTCCATTCCTATTAAGACGTTTTTAAGACTTTGTGTAATAATTTAAGAATTCGATTCCAGTAGTGGCGCAGGGGCACAAAATGTAAACTGTAAACGCGACTGGTTGTGAGTTCGATCTCCACTCGAGGAGGGTCTGGTCCGGTTCGGTCCGGTCACTCCGTTCCCCACTTTCTGCCGAATTCTGGAGGCCAGAGCTTTTCCTCGACACCAGAGAGAAGAAATGGCACGCAAAGCAAAATTAATGTGATTTTATACATTTTATAGGCGGAAAAGTGAACGATACAGTAAACTCGTTTCAGACTTATACCGGCATTATACAACACTGTATCACATCGATTATGTTCATCAAATATGTGACTTTTTATACTGAATCTCGATATCGCATAGCAGCAACCAGTTATAATTTATATGAAAACTATCAGGTTTTTACTGTTTTATTTTTTATTGTATGTTTTTATGGTATATTTTTACTAATTGAACGTCATGTATCGAAGATTATGTAAGGTGAAAAAAAGTATGTTAAAAAAAAGTATATAGTAAAAAAATCTATTCTATCCGCTAGCCAGAGGGAACCTGGGGTCCTTTATTGGTTTGTTGTTTCTATTCATTCATTTTCCCACATTTCTTTTGATTTTTTTTATTTTCGCGACATTGCGTGTTGAATAGCAGATTTCAACGCCGCGTCTATCTGAGAGGGGCAATAAAAATAATTTTATTATTTCCCCTAAAAGAAATCAAATCTATAACTATCACGATAACCAGACGCTATTTCAATGTGCTACTGAGTTCTCTACATTTTTAATATTTTATATTTTTAAATGAATGTTATTAATGTATTCTAAATTAAAAAATATATATTTAATCTGTAGTTACATTGATTTATGTTATTGGAAATTGTTTTATGTAAGTAATTTCAGTCTAAAAATAAAAGATAATTAAGTTGAACTAGTAAAAACTTTATTCAAGTAAAAATAAAAAAATCAAATCAGCTTCACGCTGTATCCCGCACACAGCAGGGTAGACAGAGGGAACCTAGTGTTAAGACACTCCGTTCCCCACTTGCTGCCGAATTCTGGCGGCATTGCGTGTTGAGTGGCAGAACTCAACGCCGCGCTTAGCCTCAACACCAGAGCGAAGAAATGGAAATATAAATTTAAGTAAATATTTCATCTCTTCGAGTGGGGATCGAACCCACAACCAGTAGGTTTTACAGTCACACTTCGTGCCACTGCGCCACGACTGGCCTCAATTTTATTCAAGTATTTTATTCATAATATTACAGCAGACAAACAAACAGAGGAAAATTCTGTTAAGTGGTTTTTTTAGCTTCTATGATATTATTTATTTATTTTTAATATATTTAATGTACAGAATTGACTTTTCTGCAATGTATGTATAATTAATTTAATGTCTAAAAATAAAAGTCTGGAACTGTAAGTAACCGAAAATAAAAGACAAAAATGTCAGTAGTGTCAGTCCTACAGGAAACTACCACTAGCTCGGAAATAATTTTTCTAGAGAACAGCCTGCATATATATTATTTGACCCAATATTTTTAACAGAAACGCCGTCATATTGTGGTGCTTCGTTATTTTAATTATTATTGTTTTTCGTTTTTTGATTCGTTTTATCAAAACTAACCTATTTATACTACTGTAAAAATACTGTACTGCGAGCCTTCAACAATGGCCACGGCCTTAAGACGTATCACATCGGCCACTCACAATGCATGACCTCAGCTTTAAACCAATCTGTATTTGTGTATCAGATTAAATAATATACAGTATACAAGTGATGATTCATACAAATCTACGTCATATCATCTATATATATAAAATAAATTAAATTAAATTAAATTTAATTAGCTTCACGCTGAATCCCGCACACAGCAGGGTAGGCAGAGGGAACCTAGTGTTAAGACACTCCGTTCCCCACTTTCTGCCGAATTTTTGGAGGCATTGCGTGTTGACACTCGACACCAGAGCGAAGAAATGGAAATATAAATTTAAGTAAATATTTCATCTCCTCGAGTGGGGATCGAACCCACAACCAGTCGGTTTTACAGTTTATATTTATATGTAATAGAAACCTAAAACCACGATACTTTATTGTTATCCACCATTGATAAATAATATTTTAATTTATTATAAAAATCTTAACGTAGCGGGATTTGAACCCACGCTTATTGGAAACCGCCCGAGTGACTTCTAAGTGTAAATAACTCTTGAAAATTGTTAAAAATAATACCAATGAGTTTACATGCGAAAGTCTGTTTGTCTGTTTTTAACTGATTTAAATGCAATTTTCATTGTTGTATTGTGGCATAATTTTCTTTATATATGTTCATTTTATTTCAATTGGTTCTTAATTAAAAAGATATTAATTAAATCATGAAAGTAATACAGGTGCGAAAATAATTAATTGTGTAATGTAAGCAGGCAAAGCCGCGAGCGGGTCGCTAGTAAAATAATATGACTTGAATATATTTGTCTATTTAGAACGGTTGAAACGACGGTTTTCAAGAAAATTAGATTGTAATATCATGTGAAATGGAGGCCCCCGTGGCCGCCTGATTGTAGTCATAATAGTTACGAGTTCGATTGCCATTCGAGAAATAATTACGCTTAATTTTTTCGTTCTGCTAACAAAACAAAGCGTAGAACTCCACCACTAACTAATACATACTTAACTCGAAAATTAGACAGTGTTTGGGGAACGGAGTGTCGTGACACTAGGTGACATATTTCAATAATTTTTACTAGTAAACTTAAACGCATGCTGTAATTTGCACTTACTTATAGGGCAAGGTAGTTGCGATTCTCCTCGCTTGGGAAACTCCCCTGAGTCAGTATGCAAACTAGATGTAACCAAGACATTAGCTGGCATATTAAAGAATATTTCCTTGATTATGTAAAAGTTAACTGAGGGTAATAGGCCACTGTCTGACATGTGACTGTAAAACCGACTGGTTATGGGTTCGATCCCCACTCGAAGTGATGAAATATTTACTTAAATTTATATTTCCATTTCTTCGCTCTGGTGTCGAGGCTAAGCGCGGCGTTGAGTTCTGCCACTCAACTCGCAATGCCACCAGAATTTGGCTGAAAGTGTGGAACGGAGTGTCTTAGTACTAGGTTCCCTCTGCCTACCCTGCTGTATGCAGGATACAGCGTGAAGCAATTTTTTTATTAAATAAAATAGAAATAATACAACTTACATTCCGTTTCATGGCTGTTCCTGGCGTGGCCCCGTATCTGTTCGTTCACATAGTTGTTGCTCTTCGGTACATTTAGAGCGCTGCGTATGCCCACTGAGGAGTTGTCCAGGTGGCCTGGGCCGATTTTTGGGACGTGACTGGAGCAGTACACTTCTTTGTCTTCTGTCCAGTGTTGGTTGTTGTAGTAGGTCTGGAATTGGAGGATTCGTTTTATTAAAATGGTTAATTGAAGTTAATTCATGCTTTTTTTATGATAGCACGGCAGACTAAAGGAACTTAGGGGCCATTCAAGTATAACGTAAGCAGTTTTTTTGCAATTTTCGACTCCCCCCTCCCCTTTTCAACACATAAAAAATAAGCAAACTCAAGAAAACACCCCCCCCCCCCCCCTCTACAGTGCTTACGTAATACTAGGACGACCCCTTCCATAAACCCTCCTCTTCCCCTTCCGCACAATTTTCGAACCAGAACCTTGAGTAGAAGAGCTTTGACTTGTCATCAGAGCGAGAAATTAAAAATAATTAATTCTCCCGAATGGGAATCGAACCCACAACCGTCGCTTTACAGTCAATCGCGGTGCCGTTATGCGCCATACTTTTGTTAATTTAATTTAAAGCCCAAATTAGCTTTGCTTTTTATTAATAACGACTACTGTAATAATACTTTATACAGTAAAATGAAAATTGTATATTACAAAAGTTGTTTCTGCATACGAGTATAAAACAATTAATTATAAATTATAATATTACCAATAACAGTAACAACCGTAATAAATTGTTAGCAAAATTGAAATCAAAATAAATCAGTTTTACGTTGTATCCCGTATACAGCAGGGTAGGCAGAGGGAACCTAGTGTTAAGCCGAATTCTGGAGGCATTGCGTGTTAACTGGCAGAACTGAACGCCGCGCTTTGCCTCGACACCAGAGCGAAGAAGCGGAAATATAAATTTAAGTAAATATTTCATCTCCTCGAGTGGGGATCGAACCCACAACCAGTCGGTTTTACAGTCATACTTCGTTAATACATAATATCCATATATAGCAAGTCGCTAATTTAATTTTATGGTACTTTGACGCCTTTGAACAGCCATTCTGTCGATTCGTTCAATTACTGTGGTCATTATTGTGTTTCATTCAACAGAAGACAATGGCGGGTAGCTGATAAACTCTGTTTCTCTGTGACATTTACGTTTCCGGTACACTTTTTTTTTAATTCGTTTTTTGTTTATATTGAGTTTTAGCGAAAATACCGTATGAATGTAGTGGGCGTGGATTCAATGTAATATAATTGAGTTTTGTTCACATTGATGTTCAATTTATACATATATTATGTATATATTTTTCATATAAAACTTATTTGTGATGACCGCAGCTTTAGGCGCAGTGGGACAGTTTTAGGTTCGATCCCTACTGAGGAGAATGATGATACTTAAATAATTATTCTCCCGCTCTGTTTAACAAAGCGCAGCGTTGAGCTCCGCTTCTCAAATGTCAATATCTCAAAAATATTACCTATTATAAGATATTCCCCAAGCGCCCCCTAAGGGCGCTTGGGGAATATCTTAGTAATAGGTTACCAGATAAGAGCGTAGAGCTGCTTTTTTCTAATTCACTGAATTAAATAAATACTATGTTTTATACATAAACAAAAAGAAGAGAAGTAATATAATATCTAAATATTATATTCAGAACGATATTTATAACGAGGCCAGTCGTGGCGCAGCGGCACAAAGTGTGACTGTAAACCGACTGGTTGTGGGTTCGATCCCCACTCGAGGAGATGAAATATTTACTTAAATTTATATTTCCATTTCCTCGCTCTGGAGTCGAGGCAAAGCGCGGCGTTGAGTTCTGCCACTCAACACGCAACGCCTCCAGAATTCGGCAGAAAGTGGGGAACGGAGTGTCTAAAACACTAGGTTCCCTCTGCCTACCCTGCTGTGTGCGGGATACAGCGTGAAGCTGATTTATAATGTAAAGTATTTTCAGTGACATTTAAAGCACATTCACATTAGTGGCCAAAATAAATAAATCTACCATTCCATACATCACAACATATTAAAACCGAACCCACAATCACCTTTTCGACATAAATTAACAACTAAGTATTTACGGCTTAACTTTTTTTGGATATAAAATAACGTTATTTTTTTGTTCTCTTAATTAGTAAGCAATATGTACGGCCTCCGAAACAATACGCTACATATAACAGCAATTATACAATGCGAGCGGTGAGTAACTTAACAGGTTAATACCATATGACTCGGATCTCCACACGGTTTTGTATTGTTCAGACAAAATTCTAAATATTAATGTTCTGCTAGAGATGACGGTTGTGGGCTCGATTTCGGTTCAGATCGAGGTAATGATTTATTTTTGCGATGTTGAGTTGAGTGAATATCTCAAATATTCGGCGAAAAGTGAGGGACGGAGTGTTTTAAGACTCGGTTCCCGTCTGCCTATTCTGCTATATAGCAGGGTACTTTTTTTAAAAAAAGTCGATTCTACTTTATTTTTACATGTATTTATGATAACTATCGATATAAAAATTTTCAAATCAGCTTCGCGCTTCATCTCACATGCAGCAGGAATTAAAATTTTCAGTTCTGAAATACTAGACTGCTTAACTAATACCCAGACAGACCTTCTAATTAAATAAAAAAATAAAAATATATATACTTATTTAGAAAACGTATAAAAATTTGAACGCAGCGGGACTCGAACCCGCGCCTCCTCGTTTTCTAAATAAGTATTTTTCTTTCCTAAGTGTGGAATAACACTTTAAAAAATGTTTAAAAATATATATATTTTTTTAGGCTACAATAAATAGATTTTTATACTTGTTTTACTTAACACGTAATACCTTGATTACACTGCTCTATGTAAAACATCTTGTTGTCGGTTATATTTTTTATGTTAGACTGCGGTCACTTTGATTATAAGATTTGAGAACTTGTGATTTTTGAAAAAAGAAAAACATGATTTTTGATTTTAAATATTAAAAATTTAATTTCCTCAAGTGGAAATGAAAACCACAACCTCGTCGCGTTTACAATCACACACACACACTTAAGTTATATTTATTGTTATATTTATATCACGAACGAGATAAATAAAAGTTTATAATAATTCAAGCATCATGGCCACCCCAATATGACGCATTCGACATACTACGATCTGTAACAGTATCATACGCTATAATACAAACATTACTCACTTTTGTTTACCTTGGATTAATCATTACATTCTATATGACTCGCGAATTTTGGTGTTTTGAAATTTCGAAACATCAATTTTCTTTACATTTTTTATGGGTATCAAAAGTTGGTATTACAACAAAATATATTCAATTTAATATTTGGTCTTTCGATTTATTAAAACGTTGGTAAAGGGATATGTTTATATTTAAAATGTAGAAAGAGAGAAGTGAAGAGAAGCCAGGAAATTCCGTCCTTAACTTTCCGTTAAGACATCTACGTCTAACACTATCTGCCGAATTGTCGAGGCACTGAGTTTTAACTGGCGTAACACAACGCAGCACTTCACCTCGTTACTAGACCAAGGAAATGAAAATAGTTAACATCCCAAAGAGGGATCCAATAACAACGATTTACAAAATAACAATAATAGATTTTAAATTTCTTATTAATAAATAAAAAAATAAATAAATCAGCTTCACGCTGTATCCCGCACACAGCAGGGTAGGCAGAGGGAACCTAGTGTTTTTAGACACTCCGTTCCCCACTTTTTGCCGATTTCTGGAGGCATTGCGTGTTGAGTGGCAGAACTCAACGCCGCGCTTAGCCTCGACACCAGAGCGAAGAAAATGGAAATATAAATTTAAGTAAATATTTCATCTTCTCGAGTGGGGATCGAACCCACAACCAGTCGGTTTACAGTCACACTTTGTGCCGCTGCGCCACGACTGGCCTCTCCTTATTAATATTTATTAATAATTTAAGAAACTAATACTATACTTCGTAAATCGCTTTAAAATGTAACTTATAGTATCTAATTCACTTTTTTCAAAAGTTCATGACATTTTGCGATGTGACATTTAAGTGTCCTTGCCACAATCGCCTTTTATAATTTTTTTTATAATTCAACTATATATATTTAAATTGAACAATAGGATGTAATTTTTAATGATAACGTTTGTTTAGGTAGCTGTATTTTATAATATTTTTAATGCTATACCTATTTAGAAAAAGTAGTTTATAGGGTTCCGTACCTTTAAAGGAAAAAAGGAACCTTTATAAGATCATTCTTCTTCCAGTATGTCAGGAGTATTTATCTCACGCTTGGAGATATCGAGTCGAAATTTAAACCATATATCTAGATCTACGGCCCATGATTTCCTTAAATAAAAATCTAGTATTTTTACAATTACTTAAAAAATATATATTTTACCGCCATTTATAAAGCAAATAACGCGTATTTCGACACTTTAAAACGAATAAAAATGAATAGGGTACTTCTGGTTAACCTAGGATTATGAAATTTGGCAAATAACATCTATAGTATGTAGTACTAGTTTAGGAAAAAATTAAAATTATACATTTATTTGTGGTTAAATCCTAAAAAATAATAGCCTTAAAAGGGGGGCAAAATTTGGTATTGAAGCCGCTAGTTTCAGTGAGATATCAGATGAAAGGGCTCTAGCAAACCTAAGCCTAATGAATTTCGGAAAAAGCTTGACACCTCCCATTTTTATTCGGAACCATCGGTGGGCGAGCCCGACTCGCGCTTGTCCGCTTTTTTTACTATTAATACTGTTTAGTCTAAATATCAGTGAAGGTTAAAAGTGAACAAAATTAGAATTACGTAAGAACGACAGGAACAAAAGAAAATTTTTACAAAATCTTTTCATCTTTATGCTACCGTTTAAAAGGGTAGGCCGATAGAACCTGATGAAGTGACATTCCATTCCCAGATTTCCGCCGAATTCTGGGGGAACGGCGTATCGAGTTGCGGAACTAAATCGAACTCTGGATAGACATCAGAACTCAGAAATTAAAATGTTACATACTTTATTTCCTGGAGTGGAAATCGAACCTACAACCTTGTCGCGTTTTAGTCACAGGCTAAAGGTGCCATAGGCTAGAAATAAAGCTAAATAAATAATAGTACAGTGTATAACAAACCTTTAATGTAAGTTTCGTCCCACATACAGCGCATTTAAAGCATCCACTGTGGAAAAAGGTGAAGTCCTTCAGCGGACCCACTCTATCAACCTGGTAAACGATCTCGTTGCATCTGAAGCAGGTGCTCTCGTAGAAGTTAGGCCGATACATGGCTATGGTTTAGGAGCTATTACGTCATAATTATACAAACACTTCACTTCACAACACTTTGTCACTTCGACGTTCACACTTGACACTTGTCACTTGTGCATTTTGAGTTTTTTTTTCTGGAAATTCACAGATATGGCTTTGTTATATTAGATTGGTTAAATTTTGTCACTTGGATAAGAACGCTTTAGATCGTAATTTCGTTTCTCTTCTAGAACTAGTATATAGATTGTTAATTTAGCTTCACGCTATATCCCGCACACAGCAGGGTGGCAGAGGGAACCTAGTGTAAGACACTCTGTTCCCCACTTTCTGCCGAATTTTGGAGGCATTGCGTGTTGAGTGGCAGAACTCAACGCCGCGCTTTGCCTCGATACCAGAGCGAAGAAATGGAAATAACAATTTAAGTAAATATTTCATCTCCTCGAGTTGGGATCGAACCCACAACCAGTTGGTATTACAGTCACACTTTGTGCCACTGCGGCACGACTCTCTGGCGCGTGGCGCTCTGGCCTCTATATAGAGGCTCTATATATATGGATTGTATTTTATGTTAAATTAAGAAATTTTGTTATAGAGTAGATAAGTTGATGATAAACTTTTATAAGATGTTTTACAGTACAAAAATGATGCTACACGCTGTACCTCGTACATACCAGGGAAGGCAGAGGATATCTAGTGTTAAGACACTCCGTTTTCCACGCACCACTCATTTTTTTTGTGAAAATGCGTGCGGATTGAACAGAACTCAAGACCGCCGTATGAAACTAATGGTGTTTTATTTCCATTTTTATTCATGTGGATATAGGACGTGAGGTATTGTAGTTCTATTAACTAATAATGTCAGTAAAAGGACAGAAACGAGGATAAACGTGTGAGAATGTATCTTCTTATCCTTTCTTTCTTTCTCTATCTTAATAAATATACTTTTATTAATATAAAAACAATTTTTTTTCTAAAATATATAATTTATTATATGATTTATGTTCCAACAATAAAGCTCCGCTAAGACGCTGTAACTTTGAATAGCTCTACTACACCGATTGCCTACTAAATTTTAATTAAAAATTCAAATGAAATTTAATTAAGTCGTTATAATAACAAAGTACTCAAAACACAGATTTTATAATTAGAATATTCAACTTTTTTTTCACATATAAAATATTTTTTTTCTTATATTTTGATTTCTTTCACGTTTTTTCCCTTGCACGGCAGGCATAGAACATAGTGTTAAGACACTACGTTTCCACCCCGCTAGCTCCAACGTCTCACTTTGTCTATCAGAGGATTTTCAAGCCTTTTTTTTGTTTTATTCCCGTATATGGTAGGAAGATAGTTAGGAAATCGTTATTATAAATTATATATTGCATATATTTGTTGTATATATAGATACTAAACAGGACAAATATACGGCCTAAAAATGAAATATTACATACTTTTATAATACAAATCCCTTGTTTTATATAAAGAACTATTTTTTTATAATAGGTATACGAGGTTAAAACAACAAAATATTACTAAAACTAACGTCCAAACTTGGGGTTGACCGCTTATTGATTTTATAACCCCTTCCATTTTGCTTTTGCAGATTGTCGTTGAGTTTATTTTGTGGTGAAAGAGTTTGAACCATTGTTTTTTTACATTTATAGTTTATAATTCAGTAATCATAATTTAGACCTTATTTAATAATCACTCAAAACGCAATGTCTCTAGAATTCGGCAGAAAGTGGAGAACAGAGTGTCTTAACAATAGGTTCCCTCTGCCTACCCTTCTGCGGATACAGCGTGAGTAGTGATAGTAATAATCAATTATTAGGTACTTTATTAAAAAAGTAAGTGGAAACATATATCTTCGAAATATTCATCAAAAAATTTGAATTCATGAATCATTTAAAGTTTAAAAGAACTGTAATAAAAATCTCGGGCCTGTCGTGGCACAAGGGCATAACCGTTGGACTGTAATCGCAACGGGTTTTGGGTTTGTTTCCCAGTAGAGGTAATGAAATATTTAATATTTTTATTTTTTCGCTCTGGTACATGTAGAGGCGTTGAATTTCGCTAGTGTGAGTGAGTAGCGAAATTCAACGCCGCTCTTTGCCTCTAGATTTATTATCCTGGGACAGTTAAAATGGTGGTTGTGGGTTTTTTTAAGCTGCAACACCTCCAAAATTCAACGGAAAGTGGTGAGCGGAGTTAACAAACGGTTAGAGTTCCCTCTATCTTCCCTTCTACAAGCGGGATACAGCGTTAAGCTGCAAAAAAAAACTGTAGCAGCTTAAAAAAACCCACAACCACTATTTGAACTGATTTAGGAAAATATCGTCTCTACCCTAATCCAGCTACAAACGACTCTTACAATATACCAACATATGTATATCAATTAAAGAAAACGCATATACACCATTCTCCATAATTAACCAGATCGTTTGAGCGTAACGAATTCGATTTCTCATACAACGTACCACTTGTATGCGTTCTAAGCGCACTGTTTATTACTGCCTGCATACCGTTGCACCGGCCTGGATACGCATCTCTATTAGGAGCTGAAGCGGAAATTAATACTGATGTGCGATTATTGTTGTTTTTATTGAGGTTACAGGTTCGGTGGACAGTTGTGGGTTCGATTCTTAGTTGGGGAAATGAAATATTTAATGTTCATAAGAGGCCCGAAAATTCGACGGATTTTGGCCACAGCAATTGGCCTACGTAGCGGAAACGTGCACTATTAAATTTATAATTGCTTTTGTTTTGGTAGGGTACCGTTCCTTTTAAGGAAAAATAGAATTCTTATAAGCTCACTTTTGTCCGTCCGTATGTCTGTCAAGACCCTTTATCTCAGAAACGCTAGGAGATATCGAGTTGAAATTCAAAACATATACTCAGATCTACGATCCCTTAATTTTCTGAAAAAATCGTATTTCTACTTTTACTTAAAAAAAAGGTATGGCCGTTTATATGTCAAAAAATGCGTATTTCAACACTATAAAGGGACCTGGAATTATGATATTTGGCAGCTAGCATCTACAGGTAGTACTAGTTCAGGAATAGATCTAAAATCATTTGTGATTAAATTTGAAAAAAATAAAGGGGGAAAAAAGGGGGAAAAAAATATTATATTTGTTCAAGTAAGGTAGGTAAAAATTTCAGAAAAGTCTCGAGACCTCCAATTCTGTACGGATCCCTCGATGGACGAGCCTGACTTGAGCTTGTCCGATTTTTTCCAGCTTCACGCGCTGTATCCCGCATGTAGCATAGTCAAAAAATCGAACCCACAAGCTGTCGCGTTTACAGACACACGCTTATACCACCGCGCCACGACTGGCCTTATTATCTCAAGGCACTATTGAATTTGTAATTGCTACTTATTTTCATGTTAACATTTGAAGTAGGCGTCTGACTAATACCGTTTACGCGGTTGTTGTAAGCTCTTATTAGAATATGAACAGACATTTTTCCAGCTTCACGCCATATGCCGTATATAACAGAGCAGGCAGAGGGAACCTGGTGTTAAGGCACTCTGTTCCCCACTTTCCGCCAAATTTACGACGCGATACGTGTTGAGTGTCCAGTACTCAACGCTGCATGTTTATCTCATTTATATAAATATCATTATATATAATTATAGCTAACCAAACCATAAAAAAGTCAAATCTTTAAACTTGGTCCAAACGTCAATTAACAAAGTACTGGAACGTGCCGACAAGTAATGATAGAGAGTGCTCTACAGTCTCTAGTCTGTTCTGTTCCTTATTACAATCAACAATAATATGTACTGATAACTGGTGAAGTTGAACGTCTTGTGGATTAGATTTAATATTATTTATTATTAAATAAATCAGCTTCACGCTGTATCCCGCACACAGCTGGGTAGGCAGAGGACCTAGTGTTAAGACAATCCGTTCCCCACTTTACGCCGAGTCCTGGAGGCATTGCGTGTTGAGTGGCGGAACTCAACGCCACAAACTAGGAAAAGAACATTAAACTGATAAGTTATCATAATAAAATAACAACTATAAATCTCAAATGCAATTTCTATATTAAAATACCAGAAAACTATCTATTTAATTACTCATTTATTACTGAAGAAAGCCAGCGTTGTGAATTTGGGAATAAAATTTATAGTTCTGGCCACTTAGAAGAAAACTTTTACTTAATTTAGAGATTTAATATTAAAAAGTTGTTGGTTTATTATTTTGCCCTAAGGCTTATAGATAGATCGTCCTTCTGTAAATGCGAGTCATGGATTCGATTTCCACACACCTCAGGAATTAGTGCAGCAGTAGTGAATGCGGCGTTCCAAATTCGGGCAAAAACCGTTTGTCCTAACAGGTTCCCTTTGTCTTCCCTTATACATGAAAAGATGTGTTTTCAAAATATAAATTAATAATAAAATAGTGACATCACCCGTCCATCTGTTCCTAGTTAGAAAATGTCGGTCGGTGCGTAATGTTAACTATTAACAGTTATATTATACACATTTAAGTGTGCTCGTATGGAAATCTGAAATTGGGAAAGCCCATAATGAAATGCAAATGCATTTGAATCATATTATTTGAATATTTTAAATATATTTTTTTTGTAGCTTCACGCTGTATCCCGCTCTCGCTCTCAGTAAGTGTTAAGATACTCCGTTCCGAATTTTCCGATGAATTTGAGGAATTATAATATGTTGAGTGTCGGAACTCAATGCTGCGCTTTACCTTTTTAGCAATGCGAAATAAATACAATATTAATAAATAATAATTTCTTCCCCTGACTGGGAATGGAATCCACAAATGTCGCGTGCACTTTCACCACGACGACGCGACGGCCTCAAAAATAAATTATTTATATATTTACAATTATTTACGTTGGTTAACAGCAGGGTAGGCAGAGGGAACCTAGTGTTAAGACACTCCGTTCCCCACTTTCTGTCGAATTTTGGAGGCATTGCATGTTGAGTGGCAAAACTCAACGCCGCGTTTGCCTCGACACCAGAGCGAAGAAATGAAAATATAAATATTTAAGTAAATTTTTCAAAAATATTTTCTTTCATCTTTTTTGGTAAACAGTATTTGCTTTTTAAGGTAGCTTACGGTAGTCATGAAAGTGTTCACTCACTTCTAGAAAATAACATGTTTTTCAAGAGGTTATATTATTAATAATTAATGATAATGTAAAGTTAATAATAACAATTATTATTCCCTCATAATAGACACATAATTTTGATACCTTTTTAACCCTCGATGCAAAAAGAGGGGTGTTATAAATTTGACATGTCTGTGTCTGTCTATGGCACTGTAATTTTAATAATTTGGATACGGCTTTTATTAATCGATAGGCATGTTCGTCGTGGTCGTTCTTAGCTATGCTATATAAAATAATTTACGAGCTAGACCAAAATGAGATGGTGATATTTTAGATCGGGAGTTTTTCAAAATTTTAAGATGTATTTAGTACTATTGGCAAAGGGAACCTATTGGTTAAAATTAAAAAAAGACATTGAACTTAGTTTAAATCATGTATGAACGTTTACTTAAGTACCCACACAAATCGTGTGTGTAATAAAGCAATAAAATAAAATAAACGCCTGCACAACAGTTCCATTCAGAAATTTGCATTTGGTTTGGTTCAAAGAAATTATTTTGCAACTATTTTACAATCGTTTTATGTCGTATTCAATTTCAAATGTATCGACATTTAAGTTTCGAGATAAATTCAATTGCAATACAGCGGCCAGTGTCGAATTGTAAACGTGACGGTCGCGGGTTCGATTTCCACTCAGACGGACAAATAATTTTCATTGCCTCGATCTCGTAACAACATAAAGCGCGGGGTTCAGCTCTGCGTCATTACATGTCTCTAGACATTGGGCAGAGTGGTACTAGGCTTCCTCAGCCTATCATACTAAATGGATAGACCATATCATTATCATATATTATTATCATCATTTTAACATTAAAATTCCAGTAATTTTCATGTTATTTTACTATATTATACGATCAATACCAATAAATCATAGATATTAACAATACAAAGTTTTATTTCAACCTTCATTTTATCAATATAAATACGTAGGAGTATATTTTGGCCGGTATTGGTCAATGATTGTAGAAAACACGTGGGCACTGTGGAGGTGAGGCGAACTTTAAAACCACTTTTACTATATTACACAATGAACAAACAGGTGATTTTTTTATAATGCTGTAAAGTTTGATTTAAATTTGTTGAAATATAATTCTATCGGCATTTCTTTCTAACACAAAGTGTGACTGTAAAATCGATTGGTTGTGAGTTCGATACTCAGTCAAGGAAGTGAAATATTTATTTACATTTGTATTTTTATTTCTTCGCTTTGGTGTAGAGGCAAAGCGCGGCGTCGAATTCCACCACTCAACACGCAATGCCTCCAGAACTCGGTCGAAAGTGGTTAACGGAGTGTCTTAACATTAGGTCTCCCTTGCCTATCCTGCTGTGTGCGGAATACAGCGTGAAGCTGACTATATAGATTTTAGTAAGATCGTTGAGCTCATAGCGTGAAACGCAGCGTGGGTTCTTACTCTGCTTGGCGGCCACAAGCCTAGGTTCAAATCTCATAGAAGGCGCCGTTAACCGGCATCAAACTAACTTATTTAGTTTTAACTAGTCGAAACTACCACACGAAATTCCAAAAAGGAGAAAGCTCAAAGATCTATTTTAATTGAGTGCTTTGAGTGACCGTTACAATTAAGATATATTTTTATTAAGTTTCACACTATGTATAGCACATAGCAGGGTAGGCAGAGGGAACCTAAGAACCTAGTCAAGACGCTTCCGTTCTTCAGTCACCGCCGATATCTGGACGCATTGCATTGCATTGAACAGCCAAACTCAACGCCACGCTGTCTCTCTTTAACAGAGCGAAGAAATGAAAACATAAAATGTTTCATTTTGTCGAGTAGGAATCAAACCCACAACCTAGTGCCCCTGCGCTACGACTGTCCTCATAAATTTTAAATAAAACTATTTTAACCGGATTAATCGCGTATATTAATCGCGTATTTTCACGGGTAGACTGTACTACCCGTGACCACGGACTACTGCAAAGTGTTCGAAACGTCGGGTTTCCAAAAATGTAAAAACTAAATATACGCGATTAATCCGGTTAAAATAGTTTTATTTAAAATGTATAATAATCGTGAAAATCAAAGAACTTATTATGTCCTCATAAACTTTATAAAATTGAACTAAAACATACAAGAATCCCGATCTTATATTGCTATATACAGTTTCATCCATTTATTCTGCTTAAATAGTATGTGTTCTCATTTGGTAGAGTTGCTAAATAATTTGTAAGTAAGTCGTTTGCCCACATTATGTATTGAAGGTAAACCGGAGCGGTTTTAGACAGTTATTTAGTACAAATTCTATATATTTAATCTATATATTGTAAATTGTGGTTGTGGGTTCGATTCCCATTCGGGAAAATTTATTGTTATTTATTGAATTTATTGATATTATCAATCATTCTTCACCCTGGTAATAAGGCAAAACGCGGCGTTGAGTTAAGACACGGCGGAATTCGGCGAAAGTGGGGGACGGAGTTAACACTAGATTCCTTCTGTCTATTTAGCTAAATGCGAGATACAGCGTGAAGCTAAAATAGAAAAAAAAAACGAATAGTTTTTTTTTATATTTTGCAAAAATTGATAATTCGTTATAAAAAAAGGTTTTAAACAAGTTTATTTGTAATGTAAAGGTATATTTTGTATTAGCTCTTAGGGGCCGTTTTAGGGCATTTCGAAAAAAACTGTTAAATCGATGAAATCGTTATATTGAGTTTATACTGGATTTGTATTAAATCTTTTAAAGAATTTATATATCTATCGATGATATCACAAAGTATAAGTCATAGAGAAAAAAATATTTATAACAGTTTTAGCTCATATGGTATTCACACCTAGTAAAGAAGTCGTTCTTAATGATTACTTATAAAATATACACAATAGATTGAAATAACGGTATTTTAATTTCTAATATAAAATTAAAGCTTTACGCTGTATTCCGCACACAACAGGGTATGCAGAGTGAACCTAGTGTAAGACAAAGCGCGGTGTTGAGTTCCGCCACGAACTCGCAATGCCTCCAGAATTCGACGGAAAGTGGAAACGAAAGTTTCTTAATGGGAACAGAGTGTGTTGACATTAGGTTCCCTCTGCATACCCTGCTACCTACTATGTTATGTACCGCACCGCATAGCGTGAAACGAAAAAGTTTAAAAATTATTTCAATAAAAGATATTATTTATTGTCATACTGATTACTATAGAGACCGATTGTAGGCCCCACTCGAGGAAATAAAATATTTTTTTAAATTTATATTTCTGTCTCATCGATCCGGTATCGAAACAAAAGGCGGCGTTGGGTGCCGTCACTCAACACGCGATGCCTCACGAATTCGACAGAAAGTTGGGAACGGAGTCGTAACACTAGGTTCCCTCTGCCTACCCTGCTGTGTGCGAGATACAGCGTGAAGTTGATTATATTTTTTTTTATATATAAATTATTGTTTATAGTATGTATGTATGCAAAATATATATTAAGTATATACCGTGTAATAAACACTTTCGTTTAAATTGTACGCAGCCATTTCTCATGCCTGTGTGAAAGCGTGACTGTTCTTGTTTTATTTCCCAACTTAGAACGTTTATAGTTTATTTTTTTGTAGCTTCACGCTGTATCCCGCACTTATCAGGGTACGCAGAGGGAACCTGGGTATCTCGTCTTAAGACACGCCACCCGCAATATCCGCGATATTGCGTGTTAAATGGCGCAACTCAACACCGCGCTTTGCCTCGTTACCAGAGCGAAGAAATGAAAATATTGAATATTTCACCTCCTTGAGCGGGAATCGAATCTGTCGCGATTACAGTCTAATAAATAAATATAGTAGTAGTAAACTATATAGTATAAAGAAAAAACTTAAGTTAGATTGTAGAGTTATATTAAATATAGTTAAACATCTAAAATTTTAAATATATTATCGGTATCAAGGCCATTATAAGGCTTAGACTTTATAGTGACAGTATACGATTGTAAACGCGATGGTCGTGGTTTCGATTCTCGCACATAAAAATGAATATATTTCAATTTTACTATTTTTAAAGAGCTATTACACTCAAAAGATAAAAAAAAATAGAACACGTACATACGGTACGTAAAAAAAAATGTCAAATCACTCGCTTGATAAGATCGTATGGCTCAGTGGTAATTTCTCTGCTCTGATGGTAGCAGTCTCAACTCTACCAGACACAACGTCTCAAATTTGGGCAGAAAGCGAAGAACGGAGTGATCTTAGCACGATTATGTCTGTATTTCCTGTTGTATGCAGGATACAAATCAAATTTATATTATTTATATCAATTTTAAATATAAATACAGCTTATATCATCATGGTAGAGCAGCTCGAATGTTATATAAAGTTTAATATATTCTTGTTATTGAAACATATATATACCTTTATATGTAAATAACTCTAATAAAAGTCTTGCTCTATTACAGAATTGTGAATTGCTCACATGAAATAAACAGGTTTTTGTGGCGATTTTGTATAAATGTAATTTTAATTCACAACATCATGTCGAAGGTTATATTTAGTTTTTAACGTGAAAAATAGCATTTTTCGTGATTTCTACAGCAATGTAAGTAATTAATTGGGTTTTATCGATTAATTTTAATATAGTTTTAGTTTTAAAAAATGACATAATCGCACATTTTCTTGTAAGAAGCACCGAATACGAACAAGGAGCGTCGTCAACCTGACTTTAGCTTTACTGTTATTTAACTTACATCAAGATCTACATAACTATGTTCACAATGAAACACAACCTGTGCCAATCTAAATACGTACACAGCACAATAGCACTAACGGAACAAAAACTAAAAGTTAAACGAACGGTACTTCAACAAACGTAAGAGACGTGCGTCCCCCGCGACGGTCGTACAGGAACTGCCCGCGATTGTTTACGGTCCGCATCGCGTCGGTGACATAGATGTGATGGTGATTTAATGCCTTTAAGGCTTTGTCTCTAGATTTTTATAGATAATTGGACACATTTTGTTTTGTAATATACATTTTTTTAAATATTTTTATCATATAAGCTACAGTAATATAATAAAGAGGAAGAGTTTGCTTGTTTGTTTGTTTGTTTAAATGAAGATAAGATAAGCTAAGATCTCGGGAACTGTTTTGATTTACTTTTTTTGTACAAAAGCTACATTCTTTAGGCATGCTATACCTGCCTACCTACCCTGTATAACATTACGGTTTAAATCTTAGTTAGTTTTAAATAATGAAATACCAATAATTAGAAACTCCTTGGTATTTATTACTTTAAATGCGTGCGCTGCAGAAATTATTAAATATATGTAATTATATTGTACTACAAAAACATTCATTCAAAATTTAAAAAGTATTAGTATATAAGTTTCATAAAGTCCGCGACACCCTGTATTTATCTCTTATAAATAAGTCACAATAAGGCATTTTGTGACAAAAAATAATTCAAGATTGCAAGGTATAATACGATATAAGGTAATATATCAACGTTTTTTTATTTGACAAAGGTATTGAAACTTAGTAACGAAACTTATTTCATCATCAAGGAAATTTTATAAAGGTAAATTAAATAAAATTAAATTAGCTTCACGCTGTATCCCGCACACGGAATTTTAGTATAGGTAAAGTTTATCTTATAAAGTAGTTATAGGTGGTACGAGTGGGCCGCTAATAAAACATATTATATATTTATATGTATATTTAATTTCACAAAGGAGAGTCTCATTTTAATTTCAAAATTATTATAACATTAATCAAACATGTTGGTAATAAAGACAGTGTATTAAAAATATTAATGTATAATTTTATATTTAATTTTTATATATAATTTGAAGTCTGGCAGTTGAATAAATAAATTATCATTTTATTTGTAGTAATGTTTCACTGTTTTATAGTTTGTTTAATTTTTTACTGATATAAGAAAAAAAATATTTTCCACGATTTTTATATAAAAAAGTATCAGTTCGAGTAAAGGAATTATTTACACCTAGTATTTTTAGTAAATAATGTGATCAATCAGCATCAAGACGATTAATTAAGACAATAATACGATATAATTTTGAAATCTAATACCACTCCAGAAAATAAAACTCAAAGTCCGTCTTACCTATATAAGAAAAAAAAACAAACACAAGACCAAATTAAAAAAAATTGTACTTAAGATAAATTTAGTCTATGACAAGCAAAGGTAGCGAAGAAGCGGCCAGTACGTCGGGCATTCCGAGCCAAATCGCCTTCTGGCGAAAGTAAACTTTACTAATAAAGCCTTCCCACCACAGAAGAAATCTAACAGCTATTCTATATTCCACTAGGTATATTATCCATTGGAAGCTATAATCTACGACATCTTCTAACATGAAACGTTGATGTTAAATTTTTATGGGATTTTGAGCTCTGTGTTTACTGCGATAAAGGTCAATTTGAAATAATGGTGTAATCGACAAAGTCATCTACGGTCAGCAACGCAGGTTGTCTATGGAAATTATAATTGTATAGTAAAATGTTGTAGCTACGCTAGCCGGTGTGGCACAGTTGTTGGTTTAATCTGTTTGTGTGTAAAGGTTATAGATTCCAAATTTATATTTAGTTGAATATTTATAGAGGCCAGTCGTGGCGCAGGGGCACAAAGTGTGACTGCAAAATCGCCTGGGTTCGATCTCCACTCGAGGAAATGAAATATTTGATTAAATTTATATTTTATTTTATTATAGTGTAGTGTCGAGACAAAGCGCGGCATTGAGTTCACTCAACACGCAATACCTCCAAACTTCGACGGAAAGTGAGGAATGGAGTGTCTTAACACTATGTTCTTACCGTCTCTTCTTATCATGCTGCGGGATACAGCGTAATATTCTAAGTTATAATGAACTTAATTTGTATCTTTTCTTTTTTTTAAGTCAATCCATATTTTCAAATCTCGAATAACTCCAATTTTTTAAAGTAATTATTATTATAGTGCTACCAACAAGTTGTGGCTCCCCTAAAGTTAGGTATAGCCACTGAGACAAACAAAACACCATAATAAAATACGTTAAATAAAAAAATGACAAAATAATTTTATGTAAATGAATAAAGAAAACACGTTTTTGTTTCATATATCATCATTAAATTTAATTAGCAATATTTTATCCTTAAAAATGTTAATTACATTAACATATAGAAACATTTTAATTATAATAGAGAAATACGCTATACTAAAAAGATTTGAACCTCCATTCTTATATATTCTGGAGGCCAGTCACGGCACAGGGGCACAAAGTGTATGTAAACGTGACTCGTTGTGGATTCGATTTCCACTGGAGAAAATTAAATATTTATTTAAATTTATATTTCCATTTCTTCGCTCTGGTGAGGCAAAGCGCGGCGTAGACTTCCACCACTTAACACGCAGTGCCTACAAAATTCGACAGTAAGTAGGGAACAGAGTGTCTTAACACTAGGTTCCCTCTGCCTACCCTGCTATACGCGGGATACAACGTGAACCTGTTTTTTTATAATTCTTATATATAATATATGATTTTTTCATATATCAAAATATATGTAGAAAAATTAAAATCTATAAAAGGTTGATGATAGTGGGCGAGTTGACAGAACCGTAGCGTTAAGCGCCTTGTTGGGGAGAACAAAGCGCTGCTATTTGATTATCACCTAATTTCCAATAAATTACAAGTGAAAAATTAGAGTTTATTATCATTTTCCATATATCATTTCCCAAAGTGGGAATCGATTCCAGAACTATCGCATCTTATAGTAATAAGCATATATTTATTGTAAATTGTAAATATAAAAAATAAAATAATTAAACATACTAACAATTATTTTTTATTTTTATGTACATATTTTACCTTCTTACATAGTTGCTTTTACATATCAATATAATATTAGTAATTTTAATGCGGTTTTCACTAATAGACAATGAGTTAAAAGTAAGTTACGATTAGGCTTACTTGTAATGAATGCATTATTAAATAATATTAAAATCAAGAATATTAAACATTTTGTATCGATAATTTTGTATCGATTATGTCGAAAAAATTAAAATTATATTTTTTATTATTATTTAGTAGTTAGTTATTATAATTACAAAAATAATGTAATATAATAAAAAGTTATATAATAAAAAGAAACAAGATCTTACTAAGAATTGGACAAACAGAATTTTTATAGTCACTTCCAACTTAAGCATAAATTGCTATAAATTATCGTCAGGCGCAAAACTACATTAATATACAACATATACATAATATAAATCATAATAATATTATCGTTTTAATATATACAAATATTAAAAATATAATATTATTACAACTTTATTTGCATTATATTTCATGAGATCTTTTTTATAGATTTTTTGATTTGTCAGAAATATTTTTTGCTCTAAAATTACTATTACACTACAAATAATCTTATATATAAACTATAGTATTACTGTATTGTAAACGCGACAGATTGTGGGTTCGATTCCCACTCGAAGAAATTAAATGTATAATATTTTTATTTCTTCATTGTGTCGAGGCGTTGAGTTCCGCAACTCAATTGAATGCCTTCAGAATTCGGTTTAAAGTGGGGAGCGGAGTCTCAACACTAGGCTTGCTCTGTCTACCCTCCTTCATGCGGGATACAGCGTGAAGCTGATAATATAAAAAAATATATTTACATTTATAAATACTCTATCAATTTAAAATATTAATTAGGCAGGTAGGGCCATTTGCTGCATTGGAACAGCAGTGTCGTGTTGAGATATCGGCTTGTGTTTCTTCTTAACTTCTAAAATGTCTGTGCCCCATGTCCACTGCAAAAGAAATGCAAATTTCAACATTTTAATTTATTGAAATAAAAATATTTGAGAAAAAATATGAAACTTATTAATAAAAATTTTAAAATTTATGACAATAAAAGAGTCCATACTCTATTCTTTACTTTCAAAACTTAACATTGTACCTTTGTCTGACTAAATCTAAGTTATTTAATACATTTTCAGTTCCGGTTTTAGAACTGCTAGACTAACGTTCCCTATTTTGATGTCCACTCGGGATAATTGAATCATTTTATTCCATGTGATAAGTAAATTAAACGCTCTCAAGTCTTAGATCGATCTTGAGACCCCGTTTTAATTTATAGATACGTATTTTATGCATGAAAACGAAATGTCAAGATTAACCTCAGACGCGAGATCCGTTTATAAGTACGGGCTTAATTTTTAACAACCTTTATAAATCTAAAAAAATGCAACTGGTAATGTGACTAGTAAAATAGAAATTTAAAATCTAGATGAGAATTTTAAAGGAATGTGTTGAGTACTTAACGCCGCGCTTAGCCTCGACACCAGAGCGGAAAAATGGAAATATAAATTTAGGTAAATATTTCAGCTCTTCGAATGGGGATCGAACCCACAACCAGTCGGTTTTACAGTCACACTTCATGCCGCCGCGCCACGACTGGCCTCACCCATCAACTCTACAATAAAATGTTTAAATGATAACTCAATAAATGCAACCTAAATCATCGTGCGGTCATCCTTTACAAATATATAATAACTTTTTATCTTATAGAAAACGTAGCGACCTAACGTTAGTTTCACGTTTTTTCCCGTATCGGAGACAATCCCCCCATTTTCCGCTCAATTACCAGTATGTAGCGAGATATATAGAGCTAAATAAATATATGCCTACAAATCCAACGTACCACAACCACAGCAAACACGAGGCCGAGGAGGTACCCAACGAGGACGTCACTCCAGTGGTGCTTGTAATCTGACACTCTTGACAGGGCAGTGAACCAGCTCAGCATGACTGCGGCATATTGTAGAGTATGGCGGAGGACACGACTACCTTGCCATGTAACACGCTTTTCTAGATAAAGCTGAAATTTTAAAAAAAAACTATGTTTTACAATGTATTAATATTTTTTTCAGCTTCACGCTTTATCCCACACATAGCAGGGTAGGCAGAGGGAACCTAGTGTTAAGACACTCCGTTCCCCATTTTCTGCCGAATTCTGGAGGCATTGTGTATTGAGTGGCAGAACTCAACGCCACACTTAACCTCGACACCAGAGCGAAGAAATTGAAATATAAATTTAAGTAAATATTTCATCTCCTCGAGTGGGGATCGAATCCACAACCAATCGGTTTTACAGTCACACTTTGTACCACTGCGCCACGACTGGCCTCTCCTGGTTTTTCAGCTTCATGCTGTATCCGGTTTTAAGCAGAGTAGGCAGAGGGAGCCTAGTGCTGAATGTCGGGGGATTGCGTGTTGAGTAGCGCAACTCAACGCCGCGCTATGCCTTTACACAAGAGGGATATAGTTAAAATATGACATATTTCATTTCCTCAATTTAAAAGTTTTGCAAGTTTAAACGGGTTTTAAGCTTAAACTACTACTTTATTTTTCATTTAGCATTAAAAAATTTCTTTGTTTGGTATCGTATAAAAGGTTTACATACTGTTGCAACCTGAAACTTTCTTATTTCTGATATTTTCATAGGAAATATATAATTTGATAGGGGAAATTTCTGCTAGTTTTAACCTACACTTTGCAAAAAACTTACACTAATACTATCATAACCAATATTTCCACCTAAATAGCGGATATAAATCTCAAAAATAATCGAAATTTGCTACTAAAAACTCCTCGAATGTTGGTTTTTTTTTACTCACCGCCAAATATATCATCGTGAAGGCAGACCAAGTGGAGTGTCCGCTAACGAATGATAAATTAACGTCTGCAATTTTTTCTACGTTCTCTCCCAAACAGGTGTATTCACCGGTCTCTATGTACCGGTGAGTGAACTCGGGTAAACTGCAGTCTATGGATGGCTTGCATAACTGAAAAATAAATGTTAAAAATTATTATTTATTGTAAACATTTCTTGGGCTGGACTTTTAGTTTTGATCAGATTTGTTCGTGTAAATTTTTCAGGGAAATTTTTTGTTATTAAAATTTCTAATTTTGGGTTGACACAAGACTTCTGGAGCTAGCACGGACCAACTGGCCTTCCCACATTCCTAGGCATTCCCAAGTACCAGCAAAGTCAACGAAAAATGAGCATTTAAGACACTCCGTATTTTGCTTTTCGCCCAGTATAGATATTCCCTTGAGTAATGGAAAGTAATTCTTTCCCCCGCGTGGATATGAATAGATAATATACGACATCACATACACTGTCCCTGTAGCCTTAAAAGAATAATCAAACTCAGCTTCACGCTGTATCCCGCACACAGCGGGGTAGGCAGAGGGAACCTAGTGTTAAGATACTCCGTTCCCCACTTTCCGCTGAATTGTAGAGGCATTGAGTGTTGAGTAGCGGAACTCAACGCCGCGCTTTGCCTCGACACCAGAGCGAAGAAATGAAAATTTAACGTAAATAAATATTTAATTCCCTCAAACTAGGGATCGAACATCCACAACAGTCGATTTAACAGTCACAATTCTCTCTAGCTCTACGCCACGACCGGGCTCAAACAAAAAAATAATAATATTCCGTGAATATTTTACCAAACAATGAATTAACTTATAGTAAAATAAATTCATAATATCTAATTAAATTTTCTAAATAATTAAATAATAATATACGATTGCCTTGACACCTAGTTATATTCGATAGCGTTATCTGAAGTTCGAAAACTTTAAGCACACAGATCGACTTCCCGATACCGACGTTACTATGACAGTTGAAGACGATAATAACATACAGCGTCATCGGTATTATGCAAGAAAATGATTATTTTTGTTTAAAAAATACCTAAAGTTAGCTTCCGGTTAAACTCCCTGATAACCTGCGGATAGGTTTCTGATAAATATCAATTATAAATCTCATTTAATATGATGTTTTTGTTTCCGTATTGAATAATGTAAATAGTCTTTTTTTTTGTGTACACGTTCCTTGCATGTTTGTGCTCCTGAGCTACGACTGGCGCAGCGGCGCTAGCGACTGTAAACGCGACAGGTTGTGGGTTCGATTCCCACTCGAGGATGTGGAAAAGAAATGGAAGTATTTAATATTTTCATTTCTTCTCTCTTGTATAGAAGCAAAATGTTGCGTTGAGTTCCGCCACTCAACACGCGATGTCACGGAAATCTAATGTTTACACACTCCCGTTTCCGCATTATGTGGCAACGTTACAAGAGCGAGATAAATGAAAATATTAAATATTTCATTTCCTAGAAGCGGGAATCGAACCTACAACCTGTCCATTCATTGTTACACACTTGTACAACTGCCCCATCGAGAGTGTACAATTATTTTAGACCATCTAAATTCTAACACCATCCTATTTAAGAATTGAAAAAAATCTAATACTAAAAATCGAATACTTACATCAAAGAAATGCGGTCTCGGTCTACCAATAATGTTTTTAGTGATATTAGTAGTGAGCTCCATAAAGCAGGCACCAGCAGAGAACGACACCAGGACAAGATAAAACCCTCGCAGCCACGCCGGCACGCGGAAATTGAAAAATTGCAAATAATTGTCTTCTCTCCGTAGTAATGTATATTCACATATTAGAAACTGTAAATAAATGAAAATAAAACGAGGAGATGAAATATTTACTTAAATTTATATTTTCATTTCTTCGCTTTGGTGTCGAGGCAAAGCGCGGCGTTGAGTTCTGCCACTCAACACGCAATGCCTCCAAAATTCGGCAGAAAGTGGGGAACGGAGTGTCTTAACACTAGGTTCCCTCTGCCTACCCTGCTAAGTGCGGGATATAACGTGAAGCTAATTTATTTATTTTTATGTTTTTTGGCTCTTGTTTTTGGCTTCACACTGTATCCCGCGTATAGCAGCGTGATCGAGCGGGAGGCTAGTGTTAAGACTACTACATTAGAGCGAAGAAATGAAAATATTAAATGTGAGTGGGCATCGAACCCATAACCGATCGTGTTTACTGTCAGATATTTTTTCAGATCAAGTTTTTCTCCTGGTATTAATTAATCCCGGTGTATTTTATTTGTTATATTATACTTATTTTTTAATATTTTCCAATAGTACATAATAAAAATGTAAATTGTATTTGTATTATATATAAATAATGTATATGGTGATTGGTGTGTACCAGCACCAGGTGTTTAGTTACATCGTGCATCCGCACGTGATATCAAAGTTAATATGAATAAATTATAGGTTTTTGATATATTGTTGAATATAGTCGTATTAATTTTGTAAATTATATTATAAGGCATATAATGTCTTTATTGACTATATAATATATAATGACTTGACTTTAGAAGAAATAAAAATATAACCGATACTTATTTGTGTATTTCTCACATATTAATAGATAAGTGAGAACTGTGCCTGTAAAACCGACTGGTCGTGTGTTCGATCCCCACTCGAGGAGATGAAATATTTACTTAAATTTATGTCTCCATTTCTTCGCTCATGTGTCGAGGCTAAGCGCGGCGTTGAGTTCTGCCACTCAACACGCAATGCCTCCAGAATTCGGCAGAGAGTGGAAAACGGAGTGTCTAAACACTAGGTTTCCTCTGCCTACCCTGCTGTGTGCGGGATACAGCGTGAAACTGATTTGATTTAATAGATAGGTAACTAGGAAGAGAGATTTTACTACATAGTGTTAATACACTCTTTTCTCTACTTTCTATCAGTATTAAGGGGCACTACACATCAAACGATGGTTGAGTAAAGAAATTAAAAACCAACAAATAATAGATAATTATCAATTAAATGTAACTTACCGCCACTGCAGGTAGTATAAGACCATAGGATTTAAGCATTGGTGTCGAAACGGTGTCATCTCGGTAAGGATACTTGAGGCTTTCGTCGCCACAGAAAAATCCCCTTTTGAATGGCACCCATATCCCTATTGTAGCGTATATGCCAAAAAGAACTGGAAAACGAAGGAAATAATTGACAATTTCTCTTAATACATTGGCCCTGTTTCATGCATTCAGTAGGGTAGGGCAGGGGAAACCCAATGATGAGCTTAAGACATTTATTTCCCTACTTTCCGGCCAAATTTAGAGACACTGACATTGAGCAGGAAATCAACGCTGCCCTTTGTCTAGATACCAGATCGAGGTTATGAAAGTAATTCATTCCACGGAGTGTAATTCGAACCCACAACCGACGTCCTCACACGCACTGCGCTACGATGGCCTTTAATTTCATCCAGCTTCTTTTGAAAAATACAATTTAAAAAAATGGATATTAACACGGTGATTGCAGGTTCAAATCTTTCTTAATATAATAGATACTTATATCGCAAACACATAATTAATTTTCATTTTATCTATAGAATACAATATATTATATAGCCATAGAGGCCAGTTGTGGCGCAGGGGCACAAAGTGTGATTGTATAATCGACTGGTTGCGGTTTCAATCCCCACTCGAGGAGATGAAATATTTATTTACATTTATATTTTTATTTCTTCGCTCTAGTGTCGAGGCAAAGTCCGACATTGCGTACTGCCACTCAACACGCGATGCTTCCAGAACTCTCCGGAAGGTGGAGAACGGAGTGTCTTAACACTAGATTCCCTCTGCTCACCCTGCTGTGTGCGGGATGCAGCGTGATGCTGATTATATATAAATAATTAAATAAATTTCTCATTCATTCAATTAAAGGTGAGAAACCGGCTGAACTTAATTGATATATAAAATGAAAGATAACTTAGATTTCTACTGCCATTAGAAAATAAACATATCTTTCTATATTCAATAATATGGATGATGAAATGTTTCTTATACGTTGCGATAGATTTTATGTATTTTTTCTTCACGTTGTATCCCGCATATAACAGGATAGGTGGAAGGAATCTAGTTATAGGACATTCCGTTCCCTACTTCCTGCCTAATTTTTGAAACTTTGTGTGGTGAGTGATTGAGTCCAACGCCGCGATTTGTCTTGAACCGAGCGAGGATATGAAAATTAATTCCTTCCCCAGAAATGAAATAGAAACCACAACCGTCGTGCTTACATAGAGACGGTGTGCCTCTGCGCCATGACGGAATTTATATAGATATTTTGCTTGAAAATTTCTATCGTATGTTATCACGATTGTAATAACTATAATCTTAGTGGTTTCCTAGTTCAACTATAGGTCAAAAAATAATAATATTTCTATATGAAGAATGGTTATAGAATAGAGTAGATAATAGTAGGAAGAGAATGGAGAGAGTCAATATTTATTATTAAAAAAAAAATATAAAATAAGCGCGGCGTTGAGTTCTGCCACTCAACACGCAATGCCTCCAAAATTCGGCAGAAAGTGGGGAACGGAGTGTCTTAACACTAGGTTCTCTCCTACCTTGCTGTATGCGGGAACAGCGTGAAGCTAATTTTTTTTTTTTAAACTAAATATTTTTTACTTTTGCTATTTCTAAGCATTTCTCATTAGTGTAAAACAGGTATTACGATCTATAGAAATAAAATATAAAAAAAAGACGTAAAAGATTATATATGTAATTATGATTTTTCTTGTAAATCGATAATATTTATTGTCACTTTAAATGAACTATCAAGTAAGTTGGTGACTCATAAGGAAATAACCTTTAATTAAGCATCATATATGAACCTCTTAATTAAGTTCAAGTCATAGCTGTGATTAAAGAAATTGTTTTATTTTGCTTGACGCAGTATCCCGCATATAGCGCGGTAGGCAGAAGGAACCTGGGAACTTAATGTTAAGACTCAAGACTCTGTTCTCATTAAGACACTTCCGTTTAGTTTAGTTTAGTTTTGCTTCGTTACCAGAGCGAGGAAATGAAAATATTAAATATTTCATTTTCTCGCGTGGGCATCGAACCCACAATCTAACGCGTTAACAGTAGTTTACCACAACTAGCTTCATAAACAATAAATAATTTACATAATTTAGTACCTAAAAATAAAATAAACTGAATTTGATTTTATATAAAACACTCAATTCTCTCTCACTGTAGTATGAAACTCACTCCGCCTCGACTTTTCGCAAAGGGATTATGCAGAGATCGATACAAAATACATACTTACATATAAAAAAAGATATACAATATAAATTAAAAAAAAAAAAAATTAAAATTAGCTTCACGCTATATTCCGCACACAGCAGGGTAGGCAGAGGGAACCTAGTGTTAAGAAACTCCGTTCCCCACTTTCTGCCGAATTTTTTGGAGGCATTGCGTTTTGAGTGGCAGAACTCAACGCCGCGCTTAACCTCGACACCAGAGCGAAGAAATAGAAATATAAATTTAAGTAAATATTTCATCTCCTCGAGCGGGGATCGAACCCACAACCAGTCGGTTTTGCAGTCACACTTCGTGCCACTGCGCCACGACTGGCCTCAATACAATATAAAATATTTAAAATTTTCTAATAAATAAAACAATACAAAAAACTACTTACGAATGCCGATCAAAAGCACATCTACTAGAAGTTTTTTTATAATCTGCATTGACGCCTCTCGCGACATCTTTTCCGTTTCCACGGCCACTTCAGACTTTACTGGACGGCGTTTGAAATAGTACTAAATGAAATAGACGTGATATGTGTATATATATTTATATATGTATATATGTATGTAGATATATTTATATGTATGTATATATATATCTATATATGAATGTACAACTTCGTGGGGTCATATGATAAGAAGAAAAATCTGAACCGATTATGATGATTCTTGTATATTGTATATTGTAAATGTGAAGTGTTTATTGCATACGATATGAGACACGTGCATTGTTTGAGGAAAAGTAGGTAATGTTTGTTTTATTTCCGCTTCACGCCGTTTCCTGCATGCAGCAGGCAGAGGGAATCTAGTGTTAAGTTACTCCGCTACCCGCTCTCCATTGAATTCTAGAGGCAATGCGTGTTGATGGAACGAACGGAGAAAAGCAAAGAAATGGAGATATTAAATATTTTCATTTCCTCGAGTGGGAATCGAACCTACACTCTGTCACGTTTACAGTCACGTGCCCGACTGGATTGACCTTTTATTCTTATTATAAATCTATTTTATTTTTTTATTGATTTATCTAGCTTTTGCGTGCTTTATATATCCATTTCGTCCCTGTTTTTTATTTGCTGGTATATTTTTATTTTCTCCCGCTATATACAGCACTTATAACTTTCGGAGAGGCGGAGCTCGACGCTGTAAAAAAAAAATATTTTTCACAGAGCAGTGATGTTCTTATATTTGAACAGAAATGTTCATATAAAAGATTTTAAATATTTTTAGAGCTAATATTTTATTATTAAAATTGTAAAAAAGGCAATAATATATATAAATATTGTAAAGGATATTCAATGCATGCTTGTTATATGACGTGTTACATACGCAAAACTTTATAATATAAATAACATATATTTACCACTCGTGCTCCATATTAGTGTTATCAATCTCACTTCTTTAATTTTATTTTAAGATACAAGAAGTGATGTGGGTCAAAAAACTTTATGAAATTTATAAAAACAACAGAGTTCATTTATATAGCAGGTATATAGGTTACTACTCCTAATATAGACATTGTATAAGTATGTCCGGATGTTGGTTAAAGTGATTCTCAAAATTGCTGTATCGATTTTGATCAAAATATTACACAGATTATTAGTCTCTATCATAGAAAAATAAATACGTAACAAACGGAACTGATCAAGTGAGAGTCGAATTAGGAATCGGTCTTTCTTTTCTCATAAAAATCGAACTGACAAGTAACGTATTTATTTTTCTATAATATGGACTAAAAATAATCTGTATCTTTTGTAAAAAAACTTAAAAAAGGAACCGAGTTTCTTCGACATATACGTTTTATTGCTTGAAAAACAATTGAAAAATGGCGGGAACTTGTATTTTTTTCATTTATTGCATCTTCAAAATGTCACGTTTTGATTTTTTTTAAAACCAGGCAGTTACATTTAGTACAGCCAAAGAGGATTGGTTACTATTAATACATTCAAAGTACGTAAATATATACTTTTGCCCCGACATATTACTATAGATAGATTTTTCTCAAAAATTTTAGAACATTTGGTCTAGATCATGTTTTATTGGTTTTACTTATTTCTATTAGGTATCTTTTATTCTATAAGGTAAACTGAAAGTATAGTTTCTATATGAAAAGCGAGGAACAGACGACCAGACAGCTAAATAGTACAAAAATTATAAATTCCGCTTTTTTTACTTCTGCAAGAAGTCCCTAGAAGTGTTTACTTTTAGTTTATACTCAATATACTGGCACTATATTGTAACTTTAAATTAAATAAGTTTATGATATTATTAGATAAGAGCATGCGTCTACAGCGTTCGACAAGTGTGATTCGCTGTCATCGAAGGCGTGACAGTTCTTATTAGGTTAAACATGTTAAGACACTCCGTTCCCCACTTTCTGCCGAATTCTGTGACAGGTTCTCAGTGGCAGAGCTCAACGCAGTGCTTAGCCTCGTCATCAGGGCGAAGAAATGGAAATTTAAATTTAAGTAAATATTTCATCTACTCGAGTGGGGATCGAACCCACAACCAGACGGTTTTGCAGTCACACTTCGTGCCGCTGCGCCACGACTGGCCTCTGGCTTTCTTATTAGGTAATAGCTTAAAATCAACTTACATGCTTATCTAGTGCAAGCAGGAATTTTGCAAGAAAGTGCTTGTTTAGTAGCTAAACTTGTGTGGCAGAACGTTTCGAGTATTAATCGAACCTACAACTGTTGCCTTTACAGGCAGGGGCAGTGCCGCAGCGCTGTGCCGCCACGGTCTCAGTACTAGAGATATTTTCGGACTTTGGTTTCGGTTCCGATAGATCCTAACTTTCGACTAAAATAACTCTTTCGATTCCGATTACATTACCATTAGCATATTACCATTTCCTGGTACAAAAAGAGTGACATCGATCTCCGTCACTAAAATAAAAGATGGTTAGGTTAGGCAAAGTGTGGCATTGGATCAGAAAACAATATAATTAAATTTCTTTATTATACATTTTTAGAGACAACCTAGCCTTAAGATACTCCACTCTCCACTTTTCACCTGAATTCTCCCTAATTATATCTTCAAATGTGACATATGCCTTAATAATAAATAGTAAACACTCCCAGATAGTAGTACAAAGTTCAATAAAAACTGATTCAATCCTCGTGTCGGCATTTAATAAGATAATAATCGAGTTATTTAACGTAAACCGCGGTGTCAGTGACCTCCATACAATAGTATAGTATGATAAAATACGTTGGAGATGAATGGTTCACTTGTGAGATAAGTATGTACTATTATCGATATCTTTTGTAAAGGGCTTTTGGTGTCCTTCATAGTTTTATTAATAATATGTCAGATGTGAGAATGTGACTGTAACACGACGGTCGTGGGTGCGATTCCCAGTCGAGAAAATAAATTATGATTTGTTAGTAGGTATTTTCATTTCTCTGCTCCGGCATCAAGGCGGCATTGAGTTCCACCACTCACTACGCAATCCCTTGTAAAAAATCAGCGGGAAGTGGGGGACGGAAACGGTCTTAACACTAGGTATCCTCTGTCTACCCCGCTGTGTACAGGATACAGCGTGAAGCTGAATTAAGATGTGGCCGTCCTAGCGGCTGTTTTTCAAATTTGACCTTATGTTGTTAGTCATGTTGGTATTTATAGCGACACCGGTTGGATAGGGAAGAAGGTACCTGAAAAGTGCAAGTACTACGTGACCTGGGATCGCGATTTCGACTAGTTGGTAAGAAGTTAAAGCGCGGCGTTGTATTGTACCATACAACAAACTATTAGTATATAGATAGTGACGAATCCGAATTATAAGGTCTAATTCCAGGTTCGAGTTGTATACAGCTAAAACTACCGTATTCTACAGATTATTGGGAAAATGTATTGACTTCAAGTTTATACACTTCAACCTTCAACTTTCAACTTCCATCTACGTCAAGACGAAATGTTATTAAAACCATAATATATCTATTTTTAAAGATATACATATATATTTTTATTAATAGCAAAAATAGATAATCTTATCAAGTTTATATGACGTCAGTATATTCGTTGTAATATTGCATCAGATGTATGTATTACGTTATTTTATACATAACCGTGAACAATGATTTATTATTATTTTTGATGTTTTTTTTCACTTCACGAGTGAAGTGGGGAGTGTCTTAGCACTAAGGTTAAGAGATTCTCCGTATTTTCCGCCAAATTTCAGGCATTGCGTGTCAAATGGCGGAACTGAACGTCACGATTTGTCTCCACACCAGAGCGAAAAAATGAAAATATAAATGTTAATTGATGTAAGAAAACAATTTTTAATTAAAAGTTGCTAATAATTTAACATTTTTTTTTCAGCTTCATCCTGTATACATCAGTGTGCGTAATACAGAGAGGCAAAGGGAACCTAGTGGTTACAATCCGTTCTCTACTTTCCCCCGAATTCTAGAGGCATTGCGTGTTGAGTGGTGGAACTCAACACCGCGCTTTACTGAAGAAATGGATATATAAATTTAAATAAATATTTCATTTCCTCGAGTGGGGATCGAACCCCCAACCAGTCGGTTTTACAGTCACACTTTGTGCCCCTGCGCCACGAATGGCCTCATTTTAAGAATATTTAATATAATAGTAATATCTAATCTATTTAATGATGAGGCCAGCCGTGGCGCAGTGGCACAAAGTGTGACTGTAAAACCGACTGGTTGTGGGTTCGATCCCCACTCGAGGAGATGAAATATTTACTTAAATTTTCCATTTCTTCGCTCTGGTGTCGAGGCAAAGCGCGGCGTTGAGTTCTGCCACTCAACACGCAATGCCTCCAAAATTCGGCAGAAAGTGGGGAACGGAGTGTCTTACACTAGGTTCCCTCTGCCTACCCTGCTGTGCGGGATATAGCGTGAAGCTAATTTAATTTAATTTAATTTAATCTATTTAAAATATACGAATACCTTATATAATCATAATCATAATATATTAGCGGAAGAAAACTTAGCAATTTGCAGTATAAATAAGTAAATGTTTATACTTTGGAGTTGCCACCAGGTCACTGAATGGTCAATATAGATAAAGATTTTAATAAGGCCGTTGTGGCGCATGGGCACAAGGGTGTACCTGTAACGCGACGGTTGTGGCTTCGATCCCCGCTCTGGGAAATGAATTATTATTTATTAATAAAATATTATATTAATAGAGGCCAGTCGTAGCGCAGGGGCACAAAGTGTGACTGTAAAACCGACTGGTTGTGGGTTCAATCCCCACTCGAGAAGATGAAATATTTATTTAAATTAATGTTTCCATTTCTTCGCTCTGTCGAGGCAGAGCGCGGCGTTGAATTCTGCCACTCAACACGCTATGCCTCCATATTTTTAAAGTGGGGAACGGAGAGTCTTAACAGTATATTCTCTCTGACTACCATGCTGTGTGCGCGATACAGCGTGAAGCTGATTTAATATTTTCAAGAGAAAAGTTTTTGGTGTTTCTAAACGTAAATCTTGTAGCTTACAAATGTATACACTACTATTGAGATTTAAGATCGATCAAGTTTCTGCTAAACAGTCAATGTTATAATGCCTTTATATTTCCGAGATTGTGAATATAAACGCAGATACAAATTTTACTTTAAGTGTCACTACTCCGTGCTTGCTCTTACTTCCTTGTCTCATCGGCAATAATAAATGGTTATAAAATCGGCGGAAATCAACGCCGGGCTCTGCTCTACGTTAGTACAGCGAGGAAGTGGAAATAATTCATTTCATCGAATGGGAATATCGCTTTGCCGCGATGACCAAAGTAGAAAATACCTTAAGCTTACCCATAATCGATTCAAGTTCAGCGGTTTCTGTGATTAGCGTGCACAAACGCACTGACAAGCAAAATTAAAGTTATTATTTTGGGTTTTATTACGTTAATAAAGGTGACCAATAATATTTTTTCGTGTATCTCCCTTGTACGTGTGTGAACAGCGATATTTTTATTATAGTCAGTTATATTTTTATTATATGTACGAGTTAATTAAATATATTTTTCTAAATATGTTATCGTTAGCTATCTCAGCACATCGACGCTATCTCCCAAGACGCATCTAGCAGTTGTTTTGATGACCTTAAGGGAAAATCCTCTGTTAAATAAACTCGTGAAAGATAAAAACAGTAAGTAATTAATTATTGATAATAATAATTAGTTCCCCACTTCAAATTCGAAATTCCCCAGAACTCGGCGGAAAGTGGGGAACGTAGAGTCTTAACACTAGGTTCCCTCGACCTTCCTGTGTGCGGGATACAGCTTGAAATTGATATATATATATATTATTTCGGATATAAAATATTTCTGGTTTTTTTTGTTAGCTTCATGCTGTATCCCGCACATGGCAAAGTATGGAGGGGGAACCTGGGAACCTAATGTCAAGACAGCACATTTCCATTAAGACACTTCCACCCACCACTTTTCGCCGAATTCTGGACGCATTGCGTGTTGAGTGGCGGTTATATTCGGTTCGTTATGACCAATATCTTATACAATTAAAATCTACAAACCTGCACGTGGGTGGGTGGTGCCAAACGAACAACAACAACACCGTCTCAGGCGGCGGATAAATATTCAGTTCACGTATTAAGGCAGCCAGTAGGATGATAGTGCTGTTTCTCTGGTGGAGAACGGAGTGTCTTAAAACTAGGTTCCCTCTGCCTACCCTGCTTTGTGCGAAATACAGAGTGAACCTGATTTGATTTGTTTCTAACTACACTATACAATCACTTTGATAGTTCAGCATTTTCCAAAGCTGTGGAAAATATCGCAGATTTTTATGATTCACAAAACGAGATTTACTGCGAGAAATTAATTCATGTCTGGAGCTCCTCAGGGATCAGTGTTGGACTCTATGCTGTCCAACCTCAACGCAGGAGACTTACCAGTAATAGACCAAAGAAAAGACATCTATGACACGATATGCGATTAAAAACCCTCATTATAATTGCAAAAAGTAAAAGCACTGATTGCAGATAAAAATAATACAAAAATATATATAAATACATTTATTCTACATATTTACAAAATTATAACAAAACCGATGATAAATAAATACAAAATTGTCTTAACTTAAAATAATAAATATTTTTAAGCTGCCTTAGTAAGAAAAAATATCACAATGTTATTGTTTAATACAAGTGGTCCGGAAAATTAGAATTAAAATATTTATCTTTGTATGACACCGGCTGTATGAAAAGCCTTATATGCTATTTACCGCATATACCAGGATAGGCAGAGTGAACCTAGTGTAAAGACACTCCGTTTCTCACTTTCCGCCGAACTTTTAAGGCATTGCGTGTCGAGTTGCGAAACTCAACGCGGCGCTTTGCCTTGGTACCAAAACGAAGACATGAAAGTAAATAAATAAATCAGCTTCACGCTGTATCCCGCACACAGCAGGGTAGGCAGAGGGAACCTAGTGTTAAGACACTCCGTTCCCCACTTTCTGCCGAATTCTGGAGGCATTGCGTGTTGAGTGGCAGAACTCAACGCCGCACTTTTGCATCGACGCAATGAAAAAATAAATTTAAGTAAATATTTCATCTCTTCGAGTGGGGATCGAACCTACAACCAGTCGGTTTTACAGTCACACTTCGTGCCACTGCGCCACGACTGGCCTCTAAATGAAAGTATTAATAAATAATAATTCATTCCTACGTATGTGAATGACAAATAACTTTGCCCATTTTGTTTCTTAAAATAGTGATTAGTTTTTATGGCCGTTGTAATCTAATATTGTACTTTAAATTTTCAATTTATTGACTATTTATATCTTATATATACACGGTATTTAATGTTAAATAACATTTTTTAATTAGTCATAAATTTAAAGATTTTTGTAATATTTAAAAAAGCGTACGTAAGTAAGTAACATACGAGTAAGTAGGAAATACGAAAAGATGGTAAAAGTGTCAATATCTAGACGGAGAGAGGAAAGAAAGGAGAAGAGAGATTTGAAAATAGAAGAAATAGTCATAATACGATATTATATTATTTTCATACTAATTTTTAGAACTTAATTATTACAGTTTATTAGGCAATTTTGTTTTAACAAAAAAATATATTACACTGTAATGTCACACTGAGAGCTTTTTTTACAATCAAGACAAAACTAATATTGGTATTTATCTTAAAAAATAGAAAAGTTCTAATTTTGGAACACATTTACAATTTACAAATAAATCATATAATTTAATTTGTTTAGCGACAGTACTTGTCACTTCCCTTATATAAATAAAAAAAACGCTACGGAAAAGCGACGTCACAATTTTATATGCCATATAAGTCTCCATCTTTTTTTTCAGACTTTCTATACATAGGCAAGAGGTTGTCTCCGTTACTTAAAAATAATATATATATACATATTATTAGTAAATCGATTCGTTTTTTATTATATTTGTATATATTTTTCGAAAATATACAAATATTCAATAGTTGCTAGTTGCTAGGACTGGTCGCGGTAGTATTTGTGGTTGGGCGACTTCCCATTCTGCTGCACCCGGTGGTCCATACTTTTTAGGTTTCAGTACAAACATAAACTGTAATGAAAAAAATATTAAATTTATTAAATTAGAGGAATACAGGAAATAAAAACATTTCTCCGCTTTTCCCCGTTTAACAGGGAGAGCCTTGAGGAACGGATTCACCGTTCTCCGCTTTACGCTTTTCAAAACATTTCGTGTTGCGGCGGACAAATAAACGCCGCTTTTGTAACTATTTATTTATTATAGGTGCCTGTTCACGGAAAGTACCCTATAGGTTTTGATACCCAAAAATAAAAAAAATCAGCTTCACGCTGTATCCTGCTCACTTGAGGGTAGGCAGAGGGAACATAGTATTAAGACGCTCCGTTCCCTACTTTCCGCCAAATTTTGGAGGCATTGCGTGTTGACTGGTGGAATTCAACGCTGCGCTTTACATCGACACCAGAGCGAAGAATTGAAAATATACATTAATTTGTTCATGTTAATTAAATGCCTCCACGTGACCTCGATCTTGATATAAATGGTGTTGATAGACAGACAGAAAGACAGACCGTACAAACGGACATCAAAGTGATCCATCCATTTCAGATTTTTAATTTTAAGGCATGGAACCTTAATTTTTTTTTATCAGCTTCCCGCTGTATTTCGCATATAGCAGGATAGACAGAGAGAAACCAGTATTAAGCACTCTGTTTTCCACTTTCTGCCGACTGTTCGAGGCGTTGTATGTGAGAAGCGGCACTTAACGCCGCGCTATTGCCTTGGTACCAGAGCGATAAAATAAAAAATAATGATATTAAGTAACTAACTCTCCCGAGAGGCAGTAAAACCGGCACCCGTCGCGTTCCACAGGTTTGTGTCCCTGCGCCACGACGGCCTCAAAATAAAATAAAAAATAAAATAAATAAATAAATCTGCTTCACGCTGTATCCCGCAGACAGCAGGGTAGGTACGGACGGAGTGTCCGAACACTAAGGTTCCCACCTTAGTGTTCAGACACTCCGTTCCCCACTTTCTGCCGAATTCTGGGGGTATTGCGTGTTGAGTGGCAGAGCTCAACGCCGCGCTTAGCCTTGACACCAGAGCGAAGAAATGGAAATATAAATTTAAGTAAATATTTCATTTCCTCGAATGGGGATCGAACCCACAACCAGTCGGTTTTACAGTGACACTTCGTGCCTCTGCGCCACGACTGGCCTCGATATAAAATAAAATAAAAAACAAAATACTGACAACAATAACCCCATACACAGCGCCCACTGCAAAACCGACGGCCACATCGCTCCAGTGGTGTCTGTGGTCCACCACCCTCGAGAGGCCAACGTACCACGCCCCCATTAAAACTGCGAACTGTACCCCGTGGCGTAGCAGCTTGGATCCCCGCCATTTACCTTTTAGTTGAACGTAGAACTGGTGATAAAGAAAAAGAAGTTAAATTTTTGTGACTTTTGTATTGATATTTTGGAAAAAAATAACCTTAGTGATAAAGGCTTAAAATAGAATCATATTTATATAAAACAAAAATTCTATCCGCATATAGCATGGTAGGCAGAGGGAACCTGGAGTAATCACACTCTGTTCCCCACTTGCTGCCGAATTTTTCGAAGCATTGGCATTGTTGATTGGCGTACTCAACGCTAGATTTTTACCTTATTGCCAGAGCGAAGAGATCGAAATATTAAAATAATCAATCATTTTCTCGCGTAGAAATCGAACTCACAACCGTCGCATTACAGACACACTCCTATGCCCCCTTGTCAGTTTCACTTAACTCAATCAATTAATAAAGATGTAAATAAAAATAAAACTTACAATAAAGAAAATAGCACTGTACATAGCAAAACTGGAATGAGCGCTCGGGAATGAAAGACGCATGTCCTTCAGTTCGGCCGCGTTGCTGTGCGCGCAGGTGAACTCTTGGATGTAACCCAAGGAGTTCAGGTTCGATGACGCGACAGGGGTTGGTTTACACATCTGGAATATATGGAAATAGTATTTGAAGTAATCTATGTCTTTTTAAATATAAAAAAATGATTCGGGAAAGATTTTGTTTTGATCTATTGGAGATATTGAGCCCTAGAACGGTGGTACTACTGTTTTTATCGTTTCTACAGTGATAAATAATAAAATAAGTGAACCTTTTAATTATTTAAGGCTACAGCTTCACACTCTGTCATACAGTAACCCATATATGGCAGGGTAAGGACAGGGCACCCAGAGTTAAATATGTGTGGCGGGACATAACGCCGCGCCTTGTCTTCTTACTATATTCCTCCGTGGACGTTGGGCTGCTACATATACTTCAGATTTTAATTAGCTAGTTTTTTTAATAAGTTACCCAAGAGGCAATACAATACTAACAACACAAAGTGCAATACTTAAATAAAAAATAATGTAAAAAATAATAAAACAGAAAAAACACAGGTCAAAACAAGGTCAAGACCAGTCGTGGCGCAATGGCACAAGCGAGGGACTGTAAACGTGACAGGTAGTGGGTTCGACACGTATTCGAGGAAATGACATATTTTATATTTACATTTACGGCGTCCGCCACTCAATACGCAATGCCAAAACTAGTGGGAAAGTAAGGAGCGGAGTGTACTTCATACTAGTCTCCCTCTGCCGACCTCGCTACATATGGGAAAGCAGCGTGAAACTTAAAAAAAATATTTATATACTTACATCAAAAAAATAAGGCCTAAGTCTTCCAATGACATACTTAGCGGAATTCACAGTAAACTGCTGGCAAGCTGCGCCGAAAGCGAACACGCCTATCGCGGTATAGCTCTCCCATATCCACCCGGATACGAGGGAGCCGGATAGGAACTTGTCACCTACGCCCTTGCCGCGCCTGTCGCGGACGATTTCTGTGATTATAATCTGGAAATTACAAATAATATATCAATAAAAAAATCTGTGCACAAACGTGTGATCGAAGCGACGGGCTGTGGGTTGGATTCCCCTTTGAGGTAATGAAATATTTAATATTTTAATTTTCTTCACCTTCGTAACGAGGGAAAGGGCGATATGAGTTCTGCCACTACGCCACGCAATGCCTCCAGAGTTCCGTGTAACAATGAGGGAACAAAGTGCCTTAATGGAAGCAGAGTGACTTGACACTCATTTTTTTTAAAACACATAGCTATATAATCTCTAAAAGTTATTTAAATATATTTTTCAATAAATCACAACTTACCGTAGCGATGTTAAGTGCGAATCCGATGCCTGCCAGCAGGGCCTCGGAAATAGTCTGCTCCTTGTAAGGCAGCTTCAAACTGTCATCGTCCGGGAAGTAGCCGCGGTGGAAGGGTTCCGCGAACAAATGTATGATAAGTATGGGCACTGCCACTGTAATAAATGAAAAAAAATATATATTATTATTTATTTTGACAAATTACAATGAAAAATCTAATCTGTTCCATGCTGTATTCCACACACAGCAAAGTAGGCAGAAGGAATCTAGTGTCAAGACACTTTCCGCCGAATTCTGGAAGCGTTGAATGTTAAGTGGCGGAACTCAACGCCGCGCTTTGCCTCTACAGCAGTTCTAATGAAATGTTCATTAGAATCATTTTATAGTTTTTTAATATTCACACATTGGTTTGGATTAAAGATTCGACCAATGTAACAATCAAAATATTTTAGCATTTTTATCGAACCAAATACATTACATTGATATATTTTTTTTATTTATGAACCGATTTAAACAATACTAAATCTTGAGGAAAGTTCGCCAAAATACAATAGTGAAAGCTGTACTTAAATCTGTTGAACCATTTCTGAGTTTAACGTGAACAAACGTGTAGACAGACACACAGACAAACCGACAAAAAAAATATAGTTTTGGATTCTATTATATTAATAAAATTTCCTCAAGTATTACACATAAAGTAAATTAAAGACTTTTAATATAATTAAATTTAAGAAAAATCTTAAAATCAAATATGCGCAGCCATCTACCTACAGCTAACTTTAGGATGGCCACAACTTGGAGACCGTACTATAGAAACAGATAATTAAAGTTTGTAGAAACAGCAGAATAAAAAGCTTATTATTTTTTTTATTATTATTATGAGATTATTTTCCATTTCTATAAGTTCTTTTCTTTTCAGTTCAAGTCATTTTCCAACAAATTGAAAAATAAAATAAAATGATTGAAGAATGATCAATATGTTTATGTTGTTTATCTTTTGTAGTGCAGGAGATGCTTTGATTATATATATATATATATATATTACAATGTAATGTTAATTTATACTCTCATTGTAAACAGTGTTGTGGTTTTACGTAAATTACATATCGGAATACATAAATAATCTCTATTCAATACTTAGAAATATTTATAAATAAAATAAATTACCATTAACCGTTGAGTTCCGCCATTCAGCAAGCAATGCCTCCAGAATTTGGCGGAACGTGAGGAACGGAGAGTCTTAACACTTGTTCCCACTGCGTACACTAATGTGTGCGGGATACAGCGTGAAGCTGATTAATTTATTTTATTTTAAAGATTAGAGATTTATTTTAGAGACTGGGTTTTCTAAATCACCTAATAAGATTTTTAGTACAAAAATAAATCTCCCGAACTCACATACCTCCGCTTAACATGACTTTTTTGGGGGGTTTTTTTTTATTACCCTAATATTTTGTATAGTAACGTGTACAAACGTATGTAGAATTACTGCCTTGGAATGTCAACCAAGCTGGGTAGGCAGAGGGATACTAGTGTTAAGACACACCGCTCTGGACTTCTCGCCGAGTTCTGGAGGCATTGTATGGTGAGTGGCGGCACTCAACGCCACGTTGGGGCTCGACACCAGAGCGAAGGAATGAAAATAAAAATGTAATTAAATATTTCATCTCCTCGAGTGGGGATCGAACCCACAACCAGTCGATTTTACAGTCACACTCTGTGCAAAACTAAATACTATTTTTTTAAATCAGCTTAACACTGTATTCATTGTGATACGGTTATTTATTTATAACTATTTTATTTGAAAAAATTGGAGCAATATTTGATACATACTTATTGCTATATAAAGTAGATTACTAAATAAAGAACATATTTTTAAAAAATGACAATATTTATATATTTGAACGTAGAGGGAAACGAACTCAAATCAACCCGGTAAGGACACCAGGTCGCTCTCACACGCCACAAGTCACAACGACCCTCCGTTGTTTCACAACGTTCATATCTCTACAATTCCTATATAAACATTATAAAGTGCTTTGTCCCCTTTTAATCAATGATTCATATGACGTGACAAACGTGTTCATAAAAATATCTATTTTCTTACTAATTCGCTATTAGATGACGTATATCATTCGTTTCTGACATTGTCATAATCTTTTTGGGCTATTCGTGGCGCGGGGGCACAAGTGGGACTGTAAACGCGACAGGTTGTGGGTTCGATCCACTCGAGGATATTAAATATTTAATGTTTTCTTTTCTTCGCCCTGATGTCGAAGCGAAGCGCGGCGAAATACCTGTAGAATTCGAGGTAAAATGGGAAACGGAAGTGTCTTAATGGAAACGGCGCGTCTTAACACTAGGTTCCCATGTTCCCTCTGCCTATTACTATGTGCGGGATACAGCGTGAAGCAAAGAAGAAACAGTAAAAAAATAAGATGAGAACTGTGAAAACGATATGCCTAATGGAGATTTATTATAGTATTTAAATTAGACTTGTTTTTTAATCTTATCAAGTTATCTTTCAATAGTCGATTACTTAGTAAAAATATTACACACTCGCATTTCTACTAATTTTATTCGCGGGGAATTTTAAGAATTATATTTTAATTAAAAGCAATTGAGCCTTGAGTGTTGCTGAATAGCACTCTGCTGTTCACCATGTGATTTAATAAAAAAAAAACAGCTTCACTCTGTACCCCGCACAGTACAGTACACTGCAGGGTAGGCAGAAGGGACCTAGTGTAAAGACACTACGTTCGAACTTTTTGCCCAATTCTGGGGACATTGCGTGTTGAGTGGCAGAAGTTAACGCCGCGCTTGTCCCCGACACTAGCGCGAAGAAATGGAAATATAAATTTAAGTAAATATTTCATCTCCACGAGTGGGGATCGAACCCACAACCAGTAGGTCTTTACAGTGACACTTTGTGCCTCTGTGCCACGACTGGCCTCAATGATTAAATTAAATGAAAATAATTTTAAAAACGATGTTGTCAAAAGTGTATTTCTTCGTAAAGTTAGACCTGGCTATAATATCATCTTAAACAACAAGATTAACTTTACAAAGGGCAAATTAGGGCCATAGTTCGCCTTAAAAATACTAATTTAGATTTGGATAACAACATTAATTTGCTTATTTGGATAACGTATAAATATTTTTTGAAGGTAGCGGGACTCGAACCCGCGCCTCATCAAGCTCAGCTGGTCAGAACGCAAGGTCGGTTCATATTTTTATAAAAATTAAATTAAATTAGCTTCACGCTTTATCCCGCACACAGCAGGGTAGGCAGAGGGAACCCAGCGTCAACACATTCCGTTCCCCGCTTTCTGCCGAATTTTGGAGGCATTGCGTGTTGAGTGGCAGAACTCAACGCCGCGCATATTTTTATACGTTTTCTAAATAAGTATTATTCTTCCCTAAGTTATAACACCTTAAAAATTTTGAAAATATTATTTTGATTTATTTCTATAAACTGTATTCGGTTCAGCTTCACGCTTTACTCAGGATAATAGGGTGAGCAACGAGAACGTCATGTCCGAAACACTTAGTTCTTCACTTTCCGCGTGAATCTTTATCAATCTAATACAATGGATCAATTTAGTACATGTCGCCTTTTAAGAGGCACACTTTGTACATGAATGGTTGTTGGTTTGATTACCACTCGAAGTAATGAAAATAAATGTTACATAAATTAATATTTTAATTTCTTTGCTTTGGTGTCTAGGCAAAGAGCGGCGTTGAATTACGCCACACAATGAACACGCAATAAATCCAGAATGTGGAAAAAAGAGGTATCAACACTAGGTTTCCTCTGCCTACTCTATGAGCAAAAAACAGTATAAAAAACTGTCACTCTTTTACTACACCGAAGGAGTGCCGTAGTATAGTTGGTGAAGGTCGCCATTGTCATTGAAATGATCCACCTATATGGATAGTATGTGTCACTATTACGTATGAACTTTAATGACTAGGTATTAAGTCTCTTGGGCACTATTGCTAGAGAGTTAGAGGAGAGAGTTTTGACTAATGTGATTATTTTTACAAGGGGCTATTGTGATTACGATAGCATAGTTTGATTTGATTGTTATACTTTTTCATCACAAATTTTGCGAATTCGTGTCTTAACTAGAAGATATAAAAAAAAATCTGGATCTGAGGCCAGTCGTGGCGAAGAGGCACAAAGTGTGACTATAAGACCGAATGGTTGTGGGTTCGATATCCATTCGAGGAGATGAAATATTTACTTTGAATTGCGCGGCGTTGAGTTCCGCCACTCAACACACAATTCCTCCAGAATTCGGTGGAAAGTGGGCAACGGAGTGTCTTAGCACTAGTTTCTCTCTGCCTACCCTGCTGTGTGCGGGATACAGCGTGAAGCGTGATTTATTTAATTTAATTTTATTATTTATATAAGGTTTGGCAGACTATGACCGATTATAGCACAGCCAAAGCGAGGTCAAATAGTAATTTCACGGTGACATTCCTCTTCCGCAGCGGAAAAGGTTACAGCTATAAAGATAGGCTGGAAGTAAGTTTGCGTTAGTGTGCTATATTATATATTTTTTTTCTTTATGAGCATATCTCGCTCTCCTCTTTTCTACTATTAGTGTTATAGGATTTGACGACCGTTTTACAGGTACATTTAAATGATTCTTGTTTCATTTTTTCAGCTTCGCGCTGTATCCCGCATGTGGGCAGTAGGTTAAAGGGAGTCTAGTGTTAAAACACTCCGGTCTCCAGTTTCCGTTGAATTCTGCAGACATTGCGAGTATAGAGCGGAATTCAACGCCACGCATTACCTCGATACGACAGCGAAGAAATGAAAATATTAAATATTATATTTAGTCGAGTAAGAATCAAACCCACTACCTATCGCGTTTACAATCCTACGCTAGTACCTCTGTGCCACGACCACTTATATAAACAACGCCCTGTTTATTGTTTCTCAATCCAGATAAACAAACTGCGGCGTTGAATTCCGTCACTCATCACGCAGTGGTCTGGAAAACTAGGTGGAAAGTGCAAAACGACTGTCTTATCGTTAGGTTCCCTCTAACTTCCTGCTACATATATAAAAAAGATGTAAAACTGAAAAAAAAGTTGTATCTGATATTTAAATCCACTACCACCGTAATATAAATTGACAAACACTAACTGTGCCACTACGACGTCATCTCGCACCTTTCGCAAGATGTTCGTGACTCAATCATATATCTTATAAGTCATCGTATTTTTCGAAACAGTTCCTAACGGGACTTACGAATTCCGTACTAAATGTTGTGAAAATATAAGTTTTTTAGAAAACGTATGAATAAACGTAGCAGGACTCGAAACCCGCGCCTTCTGGAAACCGACTGTTTTGACCACTAAGCCATGCGTTCCTCGCCGGTTCGAGTCCTGCTACGTTCACACTCCTTTCTCATTAAGACACTGCCGTCGTCTTGTGGGTGGAAAGTGGGGACTTTCCGCCGAATTCTGGAAGCATTGCGATGAAATGAACATATTTAATTAATCCCAGTGGGAATCGAACCCAAAATCGTCGCATTTACGAACGCACCCGCCACGATGCCTCTATATTCTCATCAAATACATTTTTTATAATTAATTAATAAAGCATAAGTGATCTACTAAGACGTAAAAGAGGGTGTAATACCGATATCTAGGATATAACAAGTTTATATATTTTATTGTTGACATTTCTATCGACCTAAGTGCTGTTGGCGTTATAAAAATATTGGCGGCCGTTGCTTTTTTTTATTTATTATATAAAGTATCGAGTGGATAAAATACGTATTTAATGGATTGACGCTATATTAAATGAAATTAATGTAATTTTTTATGAGCGTTGGACTAAGAATTGTTTTTTATTTATTAAATTAAAAATATAAATACTGGTTTTATTGTTCAAGGGAATAAAATTACAATGAAATGTTTAAAATATTTCAGCAGAAAAAAATACGACATAAAACAATATATTAAAAAATATTTTATGCAACACTTTAAAGTAAACTTTCAAGCATTTTATCCTGCACACAGCAGGGTGGGCACAGGGAATCTAGTGTTAAGACACATCGATTTTTTCGAGGCATTACGTGATGAGTGCCGGCACTAAACGCAAGGCTTTTGCCTTGGTGCCAGAGCGTGGAACTGAACTGATATTAATAAATAATAATTCATTCCTCCGAATGGAAATTGAACCTACAGCCGTCGCGTTACAGTCCCAGCCTTGTACACCTACGCCACGACGGCCTCTTTATTATTTTATATTACCTTCCTTTTACCCTAGTCACTATTCGACACTCACTAATAGTGCTTCAGTAATACTATACATTTAATCAAATCAGAATCAAAACTACAGAAACTAATTTCAAAGCATTTTTAACAACTTTAAAGTGTTATTCCACTCTTAGGAGAAAAACACTTATTTAGAAAACGTATAAAAATTTGAACTCGGGACTCGAACCCACGCGCCTCCGACCGACCAGGCGCTCTGACCACTAAGCCATACGTTCTGCCAGTCTGATCGGTTACCAGGAGGCGCGGGTTCTAATCCCGCTACGTTCAAATTTTTATACGTTTTCAAAATAAATAAATTCAAAGTACTTTTCGAGTAAATTTTGAATGTTTAAACTTATATATATTTATATATATATTTTAAATTCTTAATAAATATAAATATATATAATGTTTATAATAACATAATAATAATATGGGAATCCATAATCGTATCTAATATCTATTAATTCTTATAATTTATTAAAAAAAATCTACTATCAGTGTCTGTGATAAATGCTATCATGTTGTTCAACAATGTTTTCCATTTACAAATCATACTAAATAAAACAAAAAAAATTCAACGCCGCGCTTTGCTCGACACCAGAGCGAAGAAATGAATTGAAAATACAAATTTAAGCAGCAGCACAATGTCTTTTGGAAAAATATAGCGCGACGTTGAGTTCCGTTTCTTAACAGAGTCTCTTAACAGCTAATTCCCTCCTGTTATGCAGGAAATAGTTTATGTATCAAAACGAGATGAATGTGGAGAACGGAGTGATTTAGGTTTTTAAACCCTACCTCGCAAAATATACATGTATTGTAAATATAACTAATATAAACAATATTAAAGTTAGAAAAGAACAAAATAAAGCATAGAAATATGTAAAAAAATACTTACCACAAGCTAAAACCAGGATGTCCAATATGATTTTCCACATTAATTTGTCCACAGCCATTATAAAAAATCACAATCGAGTTAAAGAGACGAAACGTTCGAACTAAAATCTAACGGGATTCATTGAAAAAATATATATGTATTAAATTAATTACACGCTACAGACCGATTCGCGAACCAACTCCGTACTCAACGATTATCTACGTACTGATAAAACAGGTAATCTAACAAAGTGTTAGTCACAGCTAAATATTCTTATAAAGCAATCGATATTGCACCTTAAAGCAATTACAATAAAGTATAAAATGTTTCATTTATTTAATGTATTATTAAAAAAATAATGAATTGAAGGTTTCTAATTTTTACAGAAAAAAAATTAATAGTTCACGCCGTGAACGTGAAACTACGTTTGTATTTTAACGTTGACATTTCATTGCATTCTACATTTTTCCTCATCAGCGCCACCTGTGAGTGATTTGTTGAACTATTTCTAGTTCAGCTTTAAGACGTTGTTTGATATATTTAACAGATGGCGTTAGTGATGTTGTATTATTTAGTTAATTTTTACTCTTATAAATCGTAATACTTTGATGGTTGTGCTTTTTTAAATACCGACACAAAACTGGTTATTGAGTGTTGGAGTGTACGAATATTTTTATCGGCATTACTTAAAAAAATACATTTTTCAATTCAATCACAGCGTAAAACACGCTGTGATTGTCAGTCAGTCACAGCGTAAAACTGCAATTAAAAAAAAGTCAAAATGTTTAAATCAAAATTTATAAAATTAACTTAAGTTTCTAATGCTTGCTACATTTGTATCAAAATGTGACTGTTCATTGTATAATTATAACGGGTTCTCTTTTTATTTAAAGAAATGCTAATATTTTAATAATACTCTAATCAGTACCCCAATCATTACATATATCGTTGATTCCTAGGTAAAATATCAAAAGAAAAATTTGAACTTTCGATACTTTAGGCCAGATCTCCACTCGATAAAATGAAATAAGTATTTATTTAAATCTATATTTCCATTTATTCGTTCTGGTGTTCAGCGTAGCGTTGAGTTCCCCCACTCAACACGCAATGCCCCCAAAATTGGGTAAAGTGAGAAACGGAGTGTCTACACTAGGTTCCCTCTGCCTACCCCTATGTGTGCGGAATACTCATACTGGCCTCATATTTTTTAATTATAGAGGTTTAAATAATAAAAAAAGAAAATTTGAATCATAAGTTGTTTATTATGCATTTTAAAATATCCTTAACAAACTACATTTATGAAATACGAAAAATAAATATACAATGTGGCCACAAAAATAGTGCTAGGCAGTGTTTGCTTATCCATGTTACTGTAAGAGCCTGCAGTTGGTATATTCATGGTTTAACTAGTTAATGTTGGAATTTACCAAATTTATAAACTATTGGCAAATGCAAGAATTTCATAAGGTTTTCAAAGGGAAGAATCTTTTCCTACATTTTACCAAGGTTTTTTTATATAAGTTTCTAAAGTTGTATTTTTATCGTATTATAAACTTTTACAGTAACACTGATACATTACTTTAAATATAATAAATTATGTGTATTAAATATTGTTCACTTAAAATCTACAGCTACAACAAGTTTTAGGCCTTACATAGTAAATTTTGATATTAAAAACAAAATGACTAAATTATAAATATATTTTTTTTCTTATAAGTAGATAATTTTTATTTAAAGAATATAATATAGATATGTATCTGTTCCAATTGTTAGAAATCAATTGCTATATTTTTTCGTTAATATTTACTGTCACTGATTTGAAATTTTTGAAGATTATAAAAATACAGATAAATTTAATGTTTTATAATATAAATAAATATATCTTATAATACGATAACTACAAGTTTTCAAAGAAAACATCAATATTATGCACCATATATAACTTACAGCTACTATACTATAAAATTATAATTAAAACAACTGTTTTTTTTTCTACAATATCACAGAGTAAAAATACAACCCCAGTTCTAGACTTGGGTAATTTTTATTTACAAATAATCGTGTGCCATATTAAAATCAGATTTAAATGAATATTTTTTTTTGAAATGGCATTAAATTATGCAATTTTTTTTATTAAAATATTTTTAACTAAGCTTAGCAACGAATTTCCATAAATAGTACAATTTTAGACATCAAATGCATTGAAGATATCTTAAAAAACCTTGTTGTAATAAAAAAAAATACTATTTTAAATATTGTACTTAAAAACTTTAAAATAAATAACAGTTAAATACATTTATAATGTAGGAATAAGTTTTAACGCTACCATTTATAACTAACTAGCCTAGAAAAAAATCTAAAATAACAAATTAGCTGCCCCAAAATACTAAATATCATCAACACATGAGAAAATATTACATTTTTTAATTGACTTGATAAAGTTAGGTAATATGAGCCAATCAATATAATATAAGAAAAACTTATAATAATATTAGAATATTTTTTAAAAGTGCTTTTACAGAAAATTCATAAAAAAATCTGTAAAAAATTGTTGAGGCCAATGCTGACGTTTTTTCCCGAGACAGTGAGAACCTAATATCAAGACAGCGTAACTCAACGCCGTTTCACACTTTTGCAGACTAAAAGCTATCTCTGTGTTAAAATGTTTGTTAGAACATTAACTGTTTTATATTTAGTATTTGCTTTAACAACTTATTATATCTTGATAGAATACTAAAATACGTATGAACATTTAAAATTTATTTTGTATTTTTTATTGATAAAACTATCCATATATAAATATATATTTTATTAAATTTAACAACTACAATATAATAATTTGACATTTTAAACTAATTACTAGAAACCTTCATAATTTGTAACGTTAGTGCATCCTTCACTGCATAGATAACAGTATTTCTATGAACTAATCGTATTATCGTCTTTATTTTATTAGCAATAAACAAGAAAATAGTATAAAAGATGGGTTCATAATAACTGAATAATTTCTACAACATTGTCATACATGTATTTTATACGCGAGGTGGTAAATAATGTATGTGAATCTACAGTGCAAAGTGGCTAAAACAAAAAAAAATGTTTTTTTTTATAAAATAAATAAAATATTAAAAAAAATACTATATAAGTCATTTTGCTGCCAATCGTCTTTTAGGTAAAAAATATGTTGTCTTATTTAAAATACTTTACGGGTATTTTGCATCACTTTAGAAAATGAATTCCTCAAAATAATAATAATAATAATAATAACTTTATTTAAACACTTATAAAATATAAAATATGCTTTTAATAACTACTTCTAGATACCAACAATAAAAAAAAATATTTCGCGAAACCTTATTTCAGATAAATCAATCAAGAACCACCAATCATGTCAGACAGTCACTACAAAAAAAAACAATAAAAAAAACTACGTTTAGGCCACTTTGGTTCCACCAGTATTATATGATTTATACATTTGTATGAGAGCCAAGTTGGATCATAGAAGTCTATCGATCACGCAGATCGCTTAACTTGGCCCTCATTACAACAGTGCGTAAACGTCCTACACATTATTAACATTCAAACGGTGACTATTTAATGGATGTCACTACTGGAAATTTTTGTTATACTTCGAAACGAAAGTTGTTTAACGGTTTTAAGTTACGAAACTTTAAAAGCCAAGAAATAATCTATAGGCCTTTCTCTTATATTTTTTTACTTTCAGAAGCTAATCTAATACATAGAATGACTAAAATTACATTATTTAACCAACTACAAAAAAATCGAATTTTAAGTAACTATCTCTATATTAGTAGTCAATTGTTGAAAAATAAATTGTAATTGTTGTATGTCTGTCGAATGTATGTATGTCAGTTTCACGCTGTATCCAGCACGCTGCACACAGCAGGGTAGGCAGAGGGAACCTAGTGTTTTTTTTTAGACACTCCGTTCCCCACCTTCTGCCGAATTCTGGAGGCATTGCGTGTTGAGTGGCAGAACTCAACGCCGCGCTTAGCCTCGACACCAGAGCGAAGAAATGGAAATATAAATTTTAAGCAAATATTTCATCTCCTCGAGTGGGGATCGAACCCACAACCAGTCGGTTTACAATCACACTTTGTGCCGCTACGCCACGACTGGCCTCATTGTTGATATTTGTCAAATACTAAAAGTAAATAGTTAACCTAGCATAACCCACTTTGAAATGCTAAATCACTAAAGTTTAGATACTTATCGTAAAACCGGTGATTTACTATCAATCGTGAATATTCAGTTATTTCTATAATTGCACGGGATAGGTACCTATACCTAACCTAAAATACCTAAGTGAAGGCTACTCTCTTGTAATAATTAAAATTTATAAATATTTTTAAAAATTGATTTAGTTGTTGTTTATTTTTGTTTTTATTAAAAAAAAACTGTTCCACGGATGGCTTAAGTAAAGAGTAAAAATTTTAATTCAAAATTAAATTAGAAAGCATTAGTAGTAACAGAACATTGTTGACGTCGTTTCAGTAGGGATTATGAAATTCATAAAAATATTACATAATGAACAAATAAACACTAGGTTCCCTCTGCTTACACTGCTGTGTGCGGGATACAGCGTGAAGTTGATTTTTTTTTAAATATTCGCTTATTACGTAACAGAAATTGAAATTCTTATTTCAAAAAGGTTTGACTATTAAGAATAAAACACTGTGATAATACAAGAGTTAAATTTCATAATATTATATTAATATTAGTGTTGTGATTTTTTCCATTGTTCTTTTTCATATATACGAATATATTTTTAATTTATTTGTATAGTAAACAAGCAATTTTTAAATTTTGAACTTAATTTAAGCGTTCTTCGATGATCGTAACAAGGTTCCATATATCCTTTCATCACAACCAGCACCATATAGTCTTACAGGAATCCAATTCTCTATCTTATTTTATCTGTATACCTATTTTGTTTCGTAATATGAACTCGTAACCATATCCACTTTATTTATCGTAAGCTTTGGTGGTAAGAGAGACACATTAAAAGTTTCGAAATCATGAACAAAAAATATAATTAAAATAATTAAAAATATATTATCTAAAGAATATAATTTTAATTAAATTAGTGTTTATTGTTTCTTAATTTGTTAAATGTGGGTTAAGTGCCACCAAAGCGAACATTTTATACATATTTGTAAGTCCATAATAAAATAAATGGTCATGACAGACGGACAACAGGGTGATCCTATAGTGGGTTCCGTTTTTGTTTTTTTAAGTACGGCACCCTAAAAAGGAGTTATTATGCATGGGAACCAGTTTTACATAGTCTAATCCGCAACATTGACAAGATAAGCATAGCTACCACTAGAATTTGCTTATATTTTAAAGATATAGAATTTTCATTTTCAAGCTTCCATAAGTTTCGCAGTTTTATACAATATTTATATTTATATACATATGTTATAACAACTGTAGCAATTTTACTAGTAGAACATTCTGGGAGTCAATATATCCAAGATTTAGGCAACTACTCTCCTAATAATATAGTAATCTATCAGTTAATAAAATATCGACACAGCGTTCTGGTGTCTAACACAATCTAGGGGAGGTACCGGTGGCAACCAGACCATATAGGAATATTCAATTTGGATGATGGTTGCTATGGCAGTTGGTTGACATAGGACCTAACTTTCTTTAAAGTTTTAAGCTCAATTTTTTATATTTTTCTTGAAAATAATATAAAAAAATACATTATTCCTTCCGAGACTGTCATACCTAAGCCCTAATAAATTATAAGCACCTATAAATATTATAGAAAGGTATATGCGCAGAAAAATATTACGGGCTTATAAAATAACAAAGTCCTGGCTGCCACAGGCTCTTGAGCCATAAGCTCCTCTATATATAACGGTCAAATTTACATTACATACTACTGTTAGAAGTCCATACAGTCCAAAAACATGCAGCGACCAGACATAAATTAATCATTCTTAACAACTATACCATAAACACATACTAAGATATCAAATGTCCACACAGTCGTAGGATATCCGTTCCAAAACACTAATTTCTATATAATCTGTAGGTCTAGGAGTCCATGGGTCTACGTGTCCATGGGTCACAAGTATATGGATCCATAAGTCCATGGGTGCAAGGGCCCATGGGTCTACAAGTCCATATATTCATGGGATATCCACGACACGTTCGGGGGTCAGGGGTCCTCGCTCAGGGAGCTGTGGACGGGGGACTGTCAAACACCCCAGGCGGCTGAGCGTGAATTGCCGTTGGTCGTGAGCTCGTTATCATGATTTGAGGTCTGACGGCGCGGCGTTTTGCGCAAATCGGAAACGAACGTGAACTGAAACAAAAATTGTATTTAGTAAAAAAAATATTATAGAGTAATATTTATATCATAATTTTATAACATATACTAATTCATGCCACTAATTGAGGCCAGTCGTGGCGCAGTGGTACAAAGTGTGACTGTAAAACCGACTGGTTGTGGGTTCGAGTGGGGACTCGAGGAAATGAAACATTTACTTAAATTTATATTTTCATTTCTTCGCTCTGGTGTCGAGGAAAAGCGCGGCGTTGAGTTCTGCCACTCAACACGCAAAGCCTCCAAAATACGGTAGAAAGTGGGGAACGGAGTGTCTTAACACTAGGTTCCCTCTGCCTACCCTGCTGTGTGCGGGATATAGCGTGAAGCTAATTTAATTTAATTAAATTTTTTTTCTATCTCTATCTATGCCTACTGTAAACGAAAAAACCTTCCCACTATTTATACACAGATATTTTGTACTAAATTGTGAACTAACGTGAAGATTCCTTAGCACCGTACTTACATCATCTTACTAGACCGAACAGAAGCCAGTATTAAAAGAAATAATATTGAAATTTATTAAGAGACTAAGAATCAGGTAAACCATCTAGATTATGACTTTTGAAAACCGTGTTATAAGTTAAACTTGTCTGTGTATATGTGTCTTTCTTTGTCTGTCTGTGGCATCGTAGTTCTCAAACGGTTGGACCGATTTCGATTTAATTAGAAAGGTTTTTTGGTTGAACATGTTTTGCTGTTTGAATATTATCAGCTCTCAGCTTGTACATCATTTTTAAAGTCTTCTCAATTTAAAAACTAGTGACCCGTGGCTTCGTCCCATTTTATTGTAAGTATAGATTACTAAAAGATGTAAATATCTAAACTCACCACAACAACAGCAAAGAGCAAGCCAATAGAGAATCCAGCAAGAACATCGCTCCAATGGTGTTTGTAGTCAGACACCCGCGTCATGACCGTGTACCAGGCCATCATGATCAGAACGAACTGGATACCGTGGCGGAGGAGTTTGGAGCCGCGCCATGTGAACCGCTTGTGTAGGTACATCTGTAATTGAGAAATGTTGAGACCACTTTCCTTTGGTTGTCTTTTATTGTGTTTTTTTCGGTTTCCTGCATGTAGGCAGAGAAAACCTAGTGTTAAGACATTTCGTTCTTCATTTTTTTATTAGCTTCACGCTGAATCCTGCACAAAGCAGGGTACAGAACCTGGTGCTACGATACTCAATCTCACATTTTCCATCGAATTCTGGAGGCATTGTATGTTGAGTCAACGCCGCGCTTTGCCTCAACACCAAAGCGGAGAAATGAAAATATAAATTTAAATAAATATTTCAATTCTTCGAGTGGGAATCGAACCCATTCACGCTTACACACTTATGCACCTGCGCCACGACTGGCCTTAAGACTCACGACTCTACTTTCGTTACAAAACTTGAAGAACGAAGTGTCTTTAATTATTTTTCATATGGAAATCCAAAGAAGATTTCTTTTTGTTACTGCCCACATTTTAACCACGATTCATATGTTATAACAGTATTTAATCACATTTGTTGGTACTTTAACACGGAACTGACATTCTCTCATAGTTATATAGCGTGTCGTTATTAGTTCTGCACCAATACTTTAAATAATAAAAAATACCCTATTTAGTAAAGACATATGTCGATTTTCTACGGCTGTGTTTTATTTACATGATTTGGAGCTGTGAAGGATACGAGATCAGTATCAAACTAAATTGATTAAGGTACCAGTACAAACAGATCGGTTTATTGACTACTACTCAGTAGTTCTATGACTTTCTATGATTTAATTTACGTATAGAAGAAACGGTGGCGGTGATGAGACAGCACTTGAAAATCACGATGGTTGTTGGTTCGAATTTTACTCGTGATAATGAATTATTTTCAGTTTTAGGGTAAAAACGAATCCCTTACAGTATTATTTTGTTGTCCGTTTGTCATATCGAGATGGCCTAGAAGTATCAAGCAACGGTGATCTCTCGGAGAAAAAAATCTAACTTTTAATCCAACGTAATCAAAAAATAAATAATAAATAATTAATAAACAAATAGTTTAATATGTAATAAAATAAAGTCTCGCTGTAGGAACAATTTTAGTTATAATCAAAACCTATAGGATACACCGCTGAATCGATACCTAAAAAAGGTTTTAACGAACTCAGAACTTACAATGCAAATAAAGGCAAAAATCCAAAAAAATGGTTATCTTTTGTTATTGTTGTCTATTTTCACTGAAAGCAGCGTGGGTTTATGAAAACATTACAAAATTTTAAAAATGTAGTCTTTCTTCTGAATGGGTATCAAACCCACAATCCTTATTTTTACCACAAGATTATCCCACTACGGCCCGAGTCCACGACGGCATTTTTAGATATGTTATATGACTATATATTTCTATATATGGTAGATACATATGGAGACGGTACGGACGCGTACGGTACATTTTTTTTATGACACCGTATATGTTAATGAATAGTAATATATTAATTGCTACTGGCAATAAAACAGAACCTAACTTGGACGTGATGACCTCTTTCTCTTTTCCTCAAGATTATAAGAATATTTCAAAATCGAATAAGATTAAAATATTTTTTATCTATCTAAAAAGATATAAGAACAAATATTATCTCGTTGTAACGATAAAGTAAAATTATATAGTTTTGTATTTTTATTTATATTATTTTTTAAGGCCGTAGTTGAGCAGCGTCTGACTGTAGGCGATGTGGTTGTGGATTCGATTCTCACTCATGGGAATAATTATATTTAATTTAATATCTCTTCTGTTCTGGTGAAAAAATGGGCGGACGATGGGAAACGGAGTGATTAACCTTTATGTTTACCCAGTTTTTTGTTAACCTATTAAAGAAAGTACCTTTAAAAAAAAAGAGTTTCGAAGTTTTCGCTAAAACGACTTACCGCAAAATATAACATACAGTACGCAGAAAACGAAGAATGGCCACTGGGGAACGACAGACGCATCTCTTTCTTCAGCTTGTCATCAGTACCGAGGCAGGTGAATTTCTCTATATATCGCCATTTATTTTCTGGTAAGGAACAGTCTATATCCGGTTTACATACCTATGGGCAAACAAAAAAAAAACATCAATATCATACAACCGAATATTTAATTAAAAAAATAAAAGGCACAGTTTCTGTCTGTAACATGGCGATTACGGGATCGATTCCCACTCGGGGAAACGATTTATATTCAATTTCTAACTCTGATGACAAAACAAAGCGCGTCGTTGAGTTCTGTCACTAAGCAGCGAGGTAAGTATAATATAAAGTTAAAAAAAAGTAAGAAACTGTTTGGCATCTAAAGATCAAAACTCATTTTATTATTTTTGTTAGATACTTTGACAACTAAAGAAATACATACAACAACGAAATAAAATGCTTAAAATAAAGTAGGTATTGACAGAAAATTGTGAACTGAGTATTTTTAGGACAATTTTCCCCATCTTTCAAGAAACGCCATATTGAATAAAAAAATATAATGTACTGTAACATAGATGTATGTTTATAAACATTAAAAGTTTTACTAGGCAAACTTTATTTAATTGAAATTATCACATTTCCTGTTATAACCTCGGTGTTCTATCATTATATGATCATTGGAGGATGTCTACGAGATTATAAAATTATCCAGTACTTCAGAAAGTGGCTTTAATAGTATGAAAATTAATAGTAATACTAGATTTTTTTACATCCTTTTCCTTCACTGGCTTTGCAATTTAAATAATTACAAAATTGAATCAAATTAGCAACTATCGTGATAACGTAGTGATGACACAAGTGTCTATAATTTTCAATGCAAATATTGCTCACAAAGTAGTCTGTATGAATATTATTTAAGATTTAAAAAGGTTTTTATTATTAAATATAAATAGCTAATATATTATTAAATATATATTTTATCTATAGATTCTAGAATATAAGGAAAAATATGATTTATAGAGAAGAGAGAAAATAAAACCATAAATAAAAAACGGTTAACAGGAATAATATAAATAGTTCACTACTAATGTCGTAGTAAATAACTAATTATATTTAATTGTATCAAAAAAAAACAAGGAAAAGTGTATATTATAAATAAAAACATTCCATAACCGAATATAAGCAAGCAATCGTGTGTATGTTTGACTAGATACGCCACAACGGCGCTAAACAGCAACAAAAATGAAGAGAGGAGTAGGCATTCCATACTCTTTTTCTTTTCTTTTTCCAGTTTCACGTTTTTTTCCACATATAGCTGGGCAGGCAGAGGAACCTAGCGTTAAGACACCATTTACCTCTGTCCATCCAACTTTGAAACATTTTATATTGAGATTCGGAACACCACACATTGTCTTACCAGAATGGGGATTGATACAACCATGGTGTCAGCCGCAATGAAGACCTCGAATATAACATGAAATAAAAATTTGAGGCCAGTCGTGGCGCAGCGCCACAATGTGTAAAACCGACTGGTTGTGGGTTCGATTCCCACTTGAGAAGATGAAATATTAACTTAAATTTATATTTCCATTTTTTCGCTCTGGTGTCCGGACAAAAGCGCGAGTTCTGCCACTTAACACGCAATCCACCTGAATTCGGCAGTGGGGAACGGAGTGTCTTAACACTAGGTTCCCTCTGCCTACCCTGCTGTGTGCGGAATACACCGTAAAGCTGAATATAACATTAAGTTCTCATTAAAAAAAAACCACTAAACGCGAAAAGATAAAACACAAGAAAGAGCCCATAGTATAAACAGCGCTGGATAATCTTAACGTTTCCATTACATTTTGCACATGAAGGTGTAAATTATGAGTAAATTAGAGTACTTTTAACTCGGCCCGCTTTACCTCTTTGACGGATAGCCGCGGATAGCATGCCTCGAGGATTGCGTGTGGAATGTAAATGAATTGCGTTCAGACTTGACTCTTGACTTCAAATCTTCTTTTTGTATCTATAATAACGTGGTCTACATTTATAAATTCTAGACAAAAATATGTTAAACTGGTTTCTACTAGCGGTTTTACTTCTGTTGTCTGAAATGAAAGTGATTAGGAGTTGATATATGACAAATGACACATTCTAAGTACCCGTAGTTACTTGGACTGCAGATGCAGAGGTCCAATGTGTTACGTTGAAGAGATTATTGGGATTTAATATAACCTATAATTGCCTTCCTCGATAAACGAATGGAAAAAAAAAATATATTTTTTTCTCATCGAACTCAGTACCTACCTACTGAGATTAGTGCGTTTTCACTAAGCTAATACATTCTTTAGCTTCATAATACTAGTATAGAAGTAAGACAAAGATCTAAGTACTTAAAAGAAAAGAAAAACATATATACCCGTTCGTAGGCAATGGATAATAAATAAAAAGATAAATATAAAAAAGATATCTACTTGATAAAATTTATCTTTAAATATTAATCATACGTTTGTTTACATGCCACACTATATTATTACAGACTCTCCCATCGATGCCCATACGTCAATCACCCAATCGAATTACTCAAAGGGAACCTGTTCCATACAACCGATAATGGGTTTTATACCAAAATTGGTATTATAACCCATCCGTTGCTGTTGCAAAGTGGGTAAAATATTTATTTTTCCCCTTTTTGCATACTAAGACGGGTGTAATTTAGTAATTATGTTTAAATTGATCCGCCGTAGGCCGTATGAAGTGAAGGAGTAGAGTTCAAGTATTATTTATAGCAATATTTTACATATTGTTTACATTTCGTCTTATTAAGATGTGGTAAGATCGTCGAATATAAATTTTCGATGTTGAAATTATAATTACAATTTAAAAATTAAACATTTTTTTCTTCCGCGGTACCAGAACGAACATTATTTGCCCAAATGGGAATCGAACCCACAATCTGTCGCGATTACAGTCGCCCGTGCGGCTGCGCCTAAAAACAGTGTTTTGTATACAGTTCCTACTCAGAAATAATTAAAATGTTTATTTTTTTTTTCAAATAAAAACAGACAAAGTACAGCGTTGAACTCCACGACTCAACAACAAATTGCCACTCGAAATTCTCTATGCTTTTCCTATAATATATTCTAGATGAAGATAAATATAATATACTAGGAACAAACGCACATGACAAGAACTAACGTTAGTTAAGATTCATAGTAAACAATATTTATTGATGATTGGTCACGATCATCAAGTACGAGCTTTGAATTTAATGAAACTTGAAGTGCTTTTGACGACTCTTAGTCCATATTGCATTTCGCCTGTTCTATTCGTTTATATAATTAGTTACAAGTTCATAGCATATGTAAATATATTTTTTTCATTTAATAGGCAAATTCATAAAAGGAATGGAGTTTTCAATCAAAGAAATGAAATAATTAATATTATTATTTTTCTTTGTTCTGGTAACGAAGCATGGTGTTGAGTTCCACCACCCAGGACGCAAAGCCTCTAAAATTCTTTCCCAGGATCCACTTTCAAGAAAAGCCTCCTCCCTTTCTCCTCTAGCAGCTATCGTTGCGAAAGCGTCAGTTAATAAACGTGATGTTTGTCAATGCAATCCCTACATAGGTAATAACTATATTTAAATGATTTTAACGCCACTTCAAGAATGTCGCCACTTAACAAATATTAAGAAAATTACGGGGAAAGTTGCGAAAAAGAACGAAGAACGGAGTGTTTCTACGCAACTAGTTTCCTTTTGCCTACTATGCGGGAAAACGCGTGAAGCAGTTTTATGTAAAAGATTGCCAATCTCAAAACGAGCGCCTGTAGCCATGGCCCTCATTCTTCTTCATTGTGTACACAGGTTCTTATCGACGAATGCGATCAGTACTAAATTTGCAAACAAGAAACGTCTCGGCCTCGGTATTATTAAGTTATAGAGATTTTTTTTCCTTTAATTTTTAATAAACTTTAAAGGATCGTGATTTATAACTTCTATTAACGAGCTTAGGGACGTCGGAGTATTATACATTATGCGTTACAATTATATGGATATACAGAGTATTATAGATTCACAGAGTTTCCTTTCTAGAGTTTAATGTATATTTTTTATATTTTCAAATGTTTATCCAGTTTGACGTGTCTTAGGCCTGTCGTGACGTTGGGGCACAAAGTGTGACTGTAAAATCGACTGGTTGTGGGTTCGATCCCACTAGAAGATAAAAGATATTAATTTACACTTATATTTCCATTTCTTCGCACTGGCGTCGAGGCAAAGTGCGGCTGTGTATTCCGCCACCCAACTCACACTGCCTCTAAAGCTTGGCGAAGAGTGGAGAACGGAGTGTCATTACCCTCTGCCTACCCTGCTATGAGCGGGATACAGCGTGAAACTGATTTGATTTGATTTCAAATATAACACAAAATTACATAAGTGCATTTTCTAGCAATAATTTAGAACGTGACCGTCTTAAAATATAATAAAATATATTTATGCCTTAATCTATTAATATTTCGTTACATTATATAAATAAATATAATATAGCGAAAAGTGATTTCGTTGATATGAATATAAATATGATTTACAAATATCAATAACAAGTTGTATTTTTTTTTTAATTGAAATGCAGACAAATATGTATTGAGGTCATTTTTTAAGCAAAAGTATGGGATAGGAGTAAGGGAGGCAGGGGGAGTCGTCAGTTGACCTTAAAGAACATAGTATCGATGATACCAAAGAAAGGTCACGTACAAAGGCTCAGTGTCTCCCAGAGGGTATGGTTGACAGTGGACAAGGCGAAATAGATATCTAGAGACTACAGTGTTAATATATAAATATTTTTAAAGGAAACCATAAAATAAAAATTATATAAAAAAGGCCAGTCGTGGCGCAGTGGTACAAAGTGGGACTGTAAAACCGACTGGTTGTGGGTTCGATCCCCATTCGAGGAGATGAAATATTTACTTAAATTTATATTTTCATTTCTTCGCTCTGGTGTCGAGGCAAAGCGCGGCGTTGAGTTCTGCCACTCAACAGGCAATGCCTCCAAAATTCGGCAGAAAGTGGGGAACGGAGTGTCTTAACATTAGGTTTTCTCTGCCTACCCCGCTGTGTGCGGGATATAGCGTGAAGCTAATTTAATTTTTAATTTATAAAAATAATTAATTTAAACAACCTATTTTATTTATACCCTATCATATGCCTACTGAACTACCCAATATAAATATAGTAAGTAATTTATAAAGATATATATTTTTTATTAATTTATTTCATTAATTATAATTATTAATTATTTAAAATTCCTAGACCAAGACCATGTCCAAGGTTCCCTATCTCCATACAAAATCTGCCGACATCCCTATCCTGACTAGTTATTTATAAACACGAGGAAACACGCTTGAAGACAGCGGGAACGGATCGTTGAAAATATTATGACACTTACAATGAAACGTGTTGCTTGAGGGTACAGTCTATCCTGTATCTTGACAGGTTCGTAGAACGATTTGCTTGAGAATTTATATTAAGAATAGATTATGTTCCTTGGTTTTGTCTGCATAAATATCAGTATTGAGTTTAGGGAAAAAATTATAATTTTTAAACTGCCTATATCGCCGTATGCGGGATGCGGGAAGCTGGTTTAATTTAATTTAATAATTTTAATATACAATCGTTAATAATACGTTGGTCATTTAATAAACTTTTTAATGATGCATATTTCTGCTATTAAAACTCAGTGCTAGTATTGAATTTATTGATGACATTTTCGTTAAAATTGAAATTTAAAAACGCTAACTAGTACAAAATAAAAGTAAATACTAATATTATAAACTTGAAGAGATTGTTTGGTTAAACGAGCTAATCTGAGGAACTACTGGACCGTATTGTTTTATTTTGTATTGGAGAGTATTAATTATCGAGGAAAGCTATGGATTATATTACATCAAGGGAATCGTTTCATTTTAATTTATTCATATTTTAATTTTAACAAGCGCCAAGTTCACAAGAAAAATCTAATCGTTTAAAAATGTAACAAAATTTTTTGCCTAATATTTGCTCTTTCTATCAAAAAATATGAGTATTTAATACTTTTCATTTATAAGAACTCTTTTTATATATAAGAACACGCATTGCTCAACATGCATGCTCACATGCGTCCGGAATTCGGAGGAAAATGGGGAACAGAGTGTCTTAACACTAGGTTCTCTCTGCCTACCCTACCGTGTGCGTGATATAGAGTGAAGCTAATATATGAGATTTCATTTCAAATTACTGCAATGACAAGAACGATAAAAGCACTCAAACTTAGCCCGCAGGCGGTACTACGACTTGGCTCTACATAAAATGTTGTTTATTTCAAGACTTCAATGTCGATGAGTTTATTATTATTTCTGCATTTATATTATTAAAATAAATGTTCACAATAAAAAAATATTATTAGCACGCACAATTGAAATTAAAGTACCTTTTTATCCTGCATACTATGATAAAAGAACCTAATATAAAATAATTTTAGCTTAAAATAGCTTTCAAATTGTGTATGGTAGTAGTAATATAAAAATGTTAAACATAATTATATTGATATAATCCCACATTTTTTTATATAATAGAAGGAGCATCTTCGTCATCCTGGAGAGTTGAGCCAACCTCCTACCATTAAATATTCGACGATATTCCTTTTTTTAGTTTCACGCTGTATCCCGCACATAAAAACCTTGTTATGTGTGGAAAACAGGCAGAGGGAACTTGGAAACCTAGAGATAGGACGCTAACCGCCGTCGGGCGGGAACCTAGATATAGGACGCTAGCCGTTACCATTAAATTACTTCATTATTAATACAGTTTTTTCGACATTGTTAATTTTTATATTGTTTTGTTGAAGCAAAACTCAAACGTTAATTGCGACATCCTATTTTTATACTGATACTTCGCAACTGGTTATAGATACAGCTAAGATGAAAGCAATCGTAAAATCGTATTTCAATGATAAAGCTGAGATACGATCAGATATGAACTTAATAGAGGCATAATGCTATTGGCTATTAAATTAAACTTTATCTTGATTAAAGGCTACTCTCGCCATTTCTTGAGGCTATATTTGATAGCACTAGTATATAAGATAATTTTTAATTAAAAGTTACTATTAATTAAATATATTTAATATTTTTTTTTAGCTTCACCTGTGTACATCAGTGTGGGGGATACAGGAAGTTAGAGGGAACCTACTGTTACAGTGGAAAATGGGGATCAATGAATGCGTTTTCCACTTTCCGCTGAATTCTAGAGGCATTGCGTGTTCAGTGGCGGAACTCAACGCCGCGCTTCACCTCGAACCTAGAGCGAAGAAATGGAAATATACATTTTAATAAATATTTCATTTCCTCAAATGGGGATCGAACTCACAACCAGTCGCGCTTACAGACACACTTTCTGCTCCTGCGCCACGGCTGGCCTCAAATAATATTTATAATAATCGGTATTGGTGGTGGTGGTTGCTGATGGGTAGACTATCGACCACTAGGCACCAGATAGGACATTCGTTTATTATTTTGCGTTTTTTGTTTCAGGGTTAAATTAAATTAAGCAGCTGATCCATTATAAATGTAATTTAGCATGGATTTAATATAGAAGCAAAAAAGCAGAAAAGGCTGTGTTTCTCCCCCGGATAATATGTATTGAAGTACCGAACCGAAACTATTTAATACTGTATCCATAGTAAAATCTAGCAAAATCTTATAAGTAAAGCTATGATAGGTTAAACAGAAAGATTCCGGAATTCGAACTCACACAAACCTCGAGAAATAAGCATAGCATTAGCAAGTTGACTTTTACGGAAGTATCCATTTTACTCAGCTTTCTCACGTAAATGCACAAAAGTAATGACAACTCAGAACGACAGTTGTAAACTGAACAAAGTTAATTTACGACGGCGTTAAACTACACCCACATAGATAGGCGTTTACTTGTGTGCAATATAGTGGATTTTAGGTGGATTTGTATTGGTAGAATAAATCAAATTGGATATTGATTTATATAAATATTTATTGTATAGATATTTCTATTACGTGGTGAATGGTGAAATGAAATGGCGTTAAAAAAAATTGAATTTTATAATGCTATTCCACATTTGGGCAAGAAAAATACTTTTTTGAAAACATAAAAATTTTAACGTAGCGGGATGTGAATTCGCGGCTCTTGAAAACAGTCCAAGCGCTCTGAACATCTAAGCCATATTTTTAAAGTGATATTTCACACATAGTAAAGATAAATACTTTTGAGAAAAGATAAAAAAAATTACGTATCGGGATTTGAATCCGCGTCTCTTGGAAACCCTAGTCCAAGCGCTCTGACCAACAGAGCCATATGTTTATTATATATTTTTTGAGTTATTCAGACATTTTTAATACCTAAACTTAGAAATTTCGATTGCACTAACAATATTTTGTTGCGTTGACCCAAATTGAGTTTACAATTTCACAACAATACAATGCCCGTTGACCATTCTGAAGACGTGTGCGAAACCTAAATACACTGCACACGTATTACATTACATATTTTGAAAACTTTGTTCTTTTTTCTATCAAATTCACATAAAATGAAACATTAAAATCTATATAATCTGATCTAGTCCGATAAGCATGGGACAGATACACTGGCTTCTATTGTTTTTTTTTCTATTTAGATTTTTTTTGTTACTTATAGGATACGTAACTAACAAAAAGTTTGTTGGGTATCAATTTACAAGGTACTTACTCAAAAAAATAACTTTATTTTTTTACAAATTATAATGTTCCAAACATTTAGAAAAAAATCTATATTAATAAACTTATAGATAGCCATGTTTAATTTAAATTTTATTGCGATATTTTGAACAGATACCGAGAAAATTAACTTTAACGTTAAGGGTTGCTATCCCCATCATTCCGTTACTGTAAAGATTAGAGACAAAAAAGGGTTAAATTTAGTTTCTTAGATGTTGTTACACAATTACAAGTCGGCCTCATAAAAGCGTATATAAAAAAGCTAAATGTCCTAAACCAAATAGGTATAGCTTAGCTGCCAAAAACTTAAATAGTTCAAGAAATTTTTAGGAAAGTGAGATAAGAGTAAGCACAGTGCGACTAAGGTCTCTCGTTATCTCTCGTTATCTCTCTCTCTCTCTCTCTCTCTATCTCCACTTGTACTACAACACGCGAATCTTACAAAAAATTACACAGATTTAATTGTATTAATCTATATAAAGTTGTATTTTTTTATATATCTATCATAACAATTATTTATGTTAATTACCTCATGATACATAAATATTTATATTACTTGACATTTCGCATAAAAACTTATTAAAATTTACTGTATCATCAAGATTCTTTATTTATATTTCAATCATCGACTTCCGCTGGTCTGTAATAAGGCAGCAAACGTTATACATTTACAACCGTACCTGTACGTATTATGTACTTATGTTTTTTTATCTCCATGCTGTATTTCGTATATATAGCAACATAGGCTAGGCTTTTTGAAATAATATCGATATATCGATACCAAAATATCCAATAACGAACAAATACTGTATCAAAACCGATATATTGTTGCAGACATAAAAGTACAGCTCTTAATAAAAATTAAAGCCACTCTACAAAATCGATAAAATGTAAATATTGATGTTTTAATAAATATCGATACATCGATATACATTTTTTCTCATTTCCGACATCCATCGGGCTGGGAGAACCTAGTGTTAAGGCACTCTATTGAAGACGAAGTGAAGACGCGACGGTTGTGGGTTCGATTTCCACTTGAATGTTAGAATTATTTTCATAGTTGATATTTATCATTAATCATCAATATTTGTCATTAAAACATTTTACTCATACAATTTATTTTGTTTGCTTAGCAGAAAAAAAGCATCCGATCTCTACTTTCCGAACTCAACCCAGTACTTCACCTTATCAAACCAAGACAATGAAAATAATACAATGCGATATGAACCCCCAACATCAACATTAACTAAACAAGTCTACTATACAACATATTCTTGCTTGAAAAGCTTCACAAATAACATTTTTAGGTCAAAGATCAAACACATGTCATTTCCACTTAAGTTTCGTACGAGTACCTCGATATATCCAAATAGGTACCCAGTACCTACACGCTGTCTCACAACAAACAGATCGTTTAACATGTGACAACTCTGAAGTGGAATCTCTAAATCAACACGTCGCTGAAATTGCAATGCATTGCTTTGTCAACTGAGGTTATTGCATTTGCTCTTTAAATACTTACTCAAAATATCTGTTTAATATTTAAAAATAAATAAAACCCAGAACGGTTTTTTTTAACTTTACACTGTATTCAGCATATAGCAGATTCCTTAATTTACCGTCGAAATACCGATGAACGCTCGTTTTCATTGACGGAACTCAACGCCGCGCTTTGCCTTGTTACCAGAGCGAGCACATAAAAGAATATCAAGCCAAAAAAGTGTCGTCCTAGATTCTGTGCTGGAATTACAAATAACAAATCTTTTTATATAGTATGGTCCATTTAAAAAGATTTATGAACATTCGATTCTTATAAAAGTTATTTTAAAAAACTTTTTTAATACATTCACGCCGTGAAAGCGATATCTCATAATACATTTCTATTCTACTTATTCTATTAACACGCCTACACTATAAATTGAATCAATATCTATTGTACTCGGAATAAAAAACCTACATATGTATCTATAAGTACAAGAACGCTCAGTACAATAGTTTGTTGTAACATTTGATGTTTATTATGGAATTCGTAGATTATTTTATTATTTTTCTGTAATTTACTTCATTATACTACTAACACTTAAAAAAAACAGCTTCACGCTGTATCCCGCACACAGCAGGGCAGACAGACATCAGAGCGAAAGAAATGAAAATATAAATGTAAATAAATATTTCCTTTCCCCGAGTGGGGATCGAACCCAACAACCAACCATACTTTGTGCGCCTGCGCCACGACTGGCCTCTACTACTACTATAATACTACATGACTATTATTAATGAAGTATTAATTTATTACTATACCTAGTACTATTATCTTAATTATAGACTAGTTTAGTAGGTAAAAATTATGGTGTATGGATATGCATTTACTTTCTGTTCTTGTAGTAGGGTCCACGCACAAAAATAAAAATAAAACGCAAGAAAATGGAGATTGGGATAAAAAATTCTGATAGAAGGTGAAAGATACTATATCAAAAAAAAATGTATTTATCAATATATGTTATAAAAATAATATTGTGATATGACATTTATAGGTAAAAATAATTGATTGATTGATCTTCAAGAACATGTCTATGATGCTGGAGTCAGGTCTGGAGGAAGAAAGGTACGAGGGAGAAGTATTTATAACAACAACAAGGCAACAACAGCTACTTATACCACCATCCACATGATACCTATTTGGAAACAGCTCACCGCATTAACTACAAACGTCGAAGGAAAAATCCTACTGAATTTGAACTCGTGACCCTCGAACAAGGAAGCTATTATACATATTTAAAAACATATTAATCAACGCCGTTTCAATACAAACTGAAAGTAAAATGAATGGCTGACACGACACACTCAGTTAGCGTCCCCCTCAACGACAATATCGAACATGTGCTTGCATTGATTCCGAAAGTAGGTTAGATTGATGCAGTTATGGAATATTATTAATAAATTGATTTCTTAAGTTCAAGTATATTAACTACAAAATATTTTAAAATATTAATAAAAAAATATTTCAAAATATTAATATTACGTAATAACTCAACTTTCGTATCACATAAAGATCATATTTTTCTTAATGGACAAGACCATTTTTTTCCTTTTTTTAATATAAAATAGCTTTTATTAACATTGATAAAATACAAAAGAAAAATTTAGAAAAGTTACACTTTTTGCCAAAATTTTATATTTGGAACATCTATCTTTATTTATTTATTTAACGCGTAAATGTTGTGATTCCGCAAAATAGATTCAAATCTACAACCACCAGGTATTACCACATATTAACTACGTCATATATTAATAAATATTATATACCAAATCTTATCACAAAACAAATATACCTCAAGAACTCTTTATATAAAATCAATGGTTACCCGTCCTCGTAATAAATAATAGCCAATTGGAGTCAATAAAAATCGTTACGACTGCAACCACTCAATAAAACGCAGCCGTTTTTATATATTTTTGATGTCAAAAGAATTTGATTTTGCTTCCTTTCGAATTATCTACTGGACATTTCAAAACAATATTTATAAAATAAAGAAAAAAAGAGGATGCGAGGCCAGTCGTGGCGCAGCGGCACAAAGTGTGACTGTAAAACCGACTGGTTGTGGTTTCGATCCCCACTCGAGGAGATGAAATATTTACTTAAATTTATATTTCCATTTCTTCGCTCTGATGTCAAAGCATTTAATTTGTAAAAATATTATGCGAAAAAAGACAACGTTATTTCTTTATAAGAATTATATTAATATTATAATACTACTTTAATATGCATAATATTTACTTCTACACTTAATTTTAATTCATATTTTTTATAAGAAATATTATGGCCAAGGTAAACGACATTAAAGACATTGAGTTTATTTTTTTTTATAAAACACGCGCAATGAGCAAATGAAACTTATATTATAACCTTCTTAGATCTGTAGAAAAAATATTAGCTATTCGATATTTTTTCGATTAGATCGGAATACATACTATTTGACTTTCAATTTTAAAAGAAAAATAAATGCCCCTGTGCCACGACTGGCCTCAATTATTTAGAGGTGTTTACATATTATTCAATCTACATAAGGCACCTTTGTAAAATACAAAGGGAACTAAAATTAGCTTTAAATCCGGTATATCTTTACAAGTAAAAAACCAGATAATCTGTACTTCAAAACTAATACCTTCAGCACTATAGCCAAGAATAAAAGAACAAAAAAAAAAGAAATTACCTTGAATGAATAACGTCATAAACCATGACACTATAGAAAACGCGACTGACATTACTGACACGGCCTCCATTCAACATAGAATTGTTGGGATCATACAAGACCAAGCAACAAAGGAACATTCGATACGAATATTTCTTTTCACACGATAAAAACTTGGAAGTTCAAAGTAAAATGGATGAGAAAAAGAGGTCAAAATAGGGGCGCGCGTATTACTATAGATTTGTATGACAAACGCAGGGGTCCGTGGGTCGTAAGTTTTAATTAAACACATGGAACATTTAGCTGGATGTCAGACAATGAAAGAGGGTATTTCAATATTTAGCGTGTAATTGATTGTGTTAACGATTGTGATGGGAATTGGTATAATAAATATCGATGATTTGATAAATGTTGTCACGCACATATATTATTTTTTCTCTCTTTCTCTCTCTCTATCTCGCTCACATTCACGTTGCATCCCGCATATAGCAGGGTTGGCAAAGAGTACCTTTTATTTTCTTTTCGAGGCAAGGCGTGTTGAGTGGTGGAACTTAACGCCACGCTTTTGCATTGGTACCAGAGCGAAGAAATGAAAATGTTCAAATATTTATTCACTCGCGTGGGAATCGAACCCATAACCGTCGTGTTTTAGTCACACCAAGACGGCCTCAAGAATATATTTTTTAAATGTGACAAATAAACAGGATAGTTAGTACTAAAATAGACAAAAAGAAACAGATCCTCTTCGACATTAAGAAATGAGGTTCCCTTGTAGTATATCACTTTATATTATAAAATACAGACAGAAGTAACCATCAAAGAGAAATATACTTACACACAAAGCAACCAAGTATTCATTATCCTATTACAGCCATATTAACGATACTCAAAGACGGGATTACCCCAAACAGAAAGATGAGTTAGGGGCACTTTGTTTCATAATATATAAATACATCATATACTTATAGCAAGATCGACGAGTCGTGGCCATCCTGACGTTAGCTGTAGATGACACAAAGATTGTAGGACTTTTCTTACATTTCATTATTTTCCTCCAGAGTATTATATAGTATGAAGTATCAGTTCAGAAAGCCTGGCTTCACAACAGCCACGACTCGTCAACCGTAGTATACCTCAGTAAATCTTTATTTGAACAGGCACATAGCGTGCAGGAACAAATTAAGTCTCAATAATTATCCACACGACGGCAACACATGAATAGTCAAGAGAGCCCTCTCGTATAAATTGCGTGTAATGGAAATTGAAGTCGTCAATTCAGCGGAGACTGTTGTTTAGAATGCATTTATTCAACTTGGAGTGATTCAGGTTTGTTGAATAGGTTTGTGGTTCATGATACAGTTAAGCTATTGAGTTCTATTATTATATAAGAAATTAAAAATTAAATTAAAAAATTAAATTAGCTTCACGCTGTATCCCGCACACAGCAGGGTAGGCAGAGGGAACCTAGTGTTAAGACACGCCGTTCCCCACTTTCTGCCGAATTTTGGAGGCATTACGTGTTGAGTGGCAGATCTCAACACCGCGCTTTGCCTCGACAACAGAGCGAAGAAATGGAAATATAAATTTAAGTAAATATTTCATCTCCTCGAGTGGGGATCGAACCCACGACCAGTCGGTTTTACAGTCACACTTTGTGCCACTGCGCCACGACTGGCCTCTATAAGAAATTATTTATAGACACATTTGGTAAACAAATAAATATATACATTGTGATTGATATAGTGCTTGTTTGTAGAAGATTTTTATGGAACAATCAAACCACAATGCAAAATGTAATGCCTACAAAATTGGCGGAAAGTGGAGAATGGAAGTGTCTCAATGATAGGTTCCCGGGTTCCCTCTGCCTACCTTGCTAAGTGCAGGATACTGTATAAAGCTAAACAAAAAATAAACAAAACCAAATAGTCAGGATCAATAAACAGTACAAAATATATAAGATAAATCTTCATAAGTTAGTAAATTTAAATATATTAAAGTAAATTACACAATTTCATATGAAATTATGTTATATTGCATAATAAACCCAGAACGCGTAACGTATAATTGTAAAACAAACACTCAAACGCGCGCGGCTCAATAATAAAACCCAGGAAGTCGTTTTGAGAAAGTCAACAGTGAGAAATTGCCCCATCTTTAACGACCATAAACTCATTTACAGCTTCAAATGAGGTTAAGACATTTCTTTCTCCGCCTTCTTCTCGAATTCGACATGATGCGTGTAAAAGTTGACGGAGCTCAACGCTACACTTTGTTTACAAGAGTTGGGCAATAAGGATAACACCTTTATAATAATTCCTCATCATCAAAACCACAATCATCGTATTTGCAGTCAAATGCTCTCCCACTGCGCCACAATGGCCCAAGTATTTGTTTTTTTTTCAGCCTCACGCAAGCCGTAAATAAGTATCCCGTTTATCAGGATAAACAGAGAGATCCTAATGTTAAGATACTCCCCACTTTCCGCCGAATTTCGGAGGTATTGTGTGTTGAGTAGCGGACCTGAACGTCAAGCTTTGCCTCGATATCAAAGCGAAGAAAATAATTAATTTCCACGAGCGGGAATCGAACCCACAACCTGTCGCGCAAAAAGTCACATGCCTACGCCACGACTGGACTCACGTAATTGTTGTATGAAATATTTATTTTCCAAATCAACGTCAACATTTAAAACATCTTTCGAAACGTTTAAATATGTCACGTCGAGCAAAATGCGCGCAAACAAACAAACGCTTTACGAATTGCTCGTGTCACTTAATGGAAAGACAGACCAGTGTAGTGACAATGTATCAACAACTGGGATCGGGGACTTGAATATATGTATATAATCCAAATTTCAAACGATTTATTTTCAATTTCAGACAAAGGAAAGACATTAAATTTCTATATATTCCACTTATATGTATTTGAGGCCGTCGTGGTCTAGGGACACAAAGGTGTGATTGTAACGCGACGGTTGTGGGTTCGATCCCCACTCGACGAAATGAAATATTTATTTAAATTTATATTTCTATTTCATCCCTCTGTTGAGTTCCGCCACTCAACACGCAATGCCTCCAAAATTCGGCGGAAAGTGGGAAACAGAGTGCCTTAACACTCCTCCCCTCTGCCTAGACTGCTGTGTGCGTGAAGCTGTTTTTTTTATATGTATATAAAATATATGAAATACATATATAAAATTGGAAACTGAGAACTTCTCCTTGAGAAATAAACCTGATCAAAATATTTATTGGTTATGCATATTATTAGTCTAATACAAAACAATAAAGTAACGATACAAACTATGATATAGTTACATCTTTTTGGCTTTTGCATGGATTATACTTTATTTCCTCGTCCTTGTGACGAGGTTAAGCGCGGCGTTGAGTTCCGCCACTCAATCCGAAATTCTGCGGAAATTGAGGAACGGAGTGTCTAATCATTACGTACGCAAAAAGCTGAAATAAATCTTTACGTAGGTAAATGAACGTCAACTATCTCTAAATTATCACAACAGAAATGGTTCTTTGACTGTATCGTCCAACAATTTTATTAGGCAATACGTTAACTTAGGGCGGTGTAACCGTAAATGTCATTTATTTTTTTTTAACAATAAAATGATCCATAAAATTTTAATCCGAAATAGTTTTTTAAAGCACACGAATAGGCGAGATGTTGTAAAGGAGATAAAATGACAATTAAAAAGGAATAAGTTACTTTTATGTCGTCCCGAATGATGTGTTCATTAAATTTTTATATAACTTTTAATTAAATTTATAATGATAATAAAGAAATAAGTGACCAGTAGTGAAACTGTTTATTAAGATAATATCACGATACGGGAACGTCGTGGCGTAGTGAAAGAGCGTTTGATTGTAAAAGCGATGGTTGTGCTAAGCAGTGGATTCGATCTCTATTCGATTTAAAAATAATTTCCATCTCCTCCATTCTACTAGGTAAATCGACAAAATGACTCGAAAATTGGGCGTATATGAATGTCTTAACAATAGATTTCCTTCTACCTACGCAGGAAAAAGTGTGAAGTTGCTAATAATCCGGATACCTAAGCTTTTTTTCAAATTACAAAAAAAAATAGGTTTAATAAAAATACAAAATAACATTTTAAACGAAACAAAACCAAGATAAAAGTTCCATTTCATAATTATAACATGACATCAGCTCTAAAATTAAAAATATCTATTTGCTAAGAACTATCTTGATAAATCTTATCAAATTTAAGCAGGACATTTGTCAGTTTGTTTTAACATAAAGCAACGATATCTTACGAAAATCTAGCCGTCAGTGTAACAGAAGTCAGCAGTCGTTTATCAAAACGTGCATAAGAACATGATAAATGTGGTTAGTTGTAAACCTGATTATAGTAAATTGATAAATTGTTTAAAATTTGTAGCAATATAATGTAATGAAATTGCGAAATTGCGTTTGAATTATGAATTAGTTTGTTAATGATTCTTAGTCATTTATATTCAAAGTATTTTGTCATTTTAATGCATATCGTAAAATCATAAAATTTTCAATTTGTCATTTCTAGTTTTGTTAAAGCGTAAATATTCTGCTGTAGCTTCTCGCTTTATTGGATAGGCAGAGGGAACATGGGAACCTAGTTTAAGACACTCCGTTCTCTCTAATACTCCGTATTTCCCCAAATCAAGATAACATTTTTAGTAAGACTAGTTGTCGCCTGAAACTTTACCTTGAAAAAACACAGGAGTCAAGGAATCCCTCTGTTACTGCTTTGTAATACCTTTTCAAGGACTAGAAATATGAAGTTTCGATTGCGCATTGTTTCTCAGTTATATAAGAGTTTCTTAAATATACTTGTTTTGTACTCCTTACTTATGGCACTGATCATATTGACCTAGCTTCACGCATGTGCGCAACACATGGCAGGGTAAACAAAGGGAACCTAGTGTTAAGACACTTCCCTTCTCCACTTTCCTACGAATTCTGGAGGAATGGCGTGATGAGTGGCGGAATTCAACGCTGCGCTTGGCCTTATTACCAAAGCAAGGAAATGAAAATATTATTTAATTTCCTCAAGTAGGCATTATGTTGTAATATTTTTTATATGTTCCTAAGTTATTTCCACTAATTCTATATGGAACAGTAAGATTATGTTAAACAAATAAGAATGTTTTTAAAGAATCGTTACATCGTCAATCGTTCTATAACTATTGTAAGTTTCATCACCAGAAACCTAAATTCTTAAGAGTGATTTCCGATTTCGTTATATTTAAATGAGAAGCTCTCTCTTACATTCGTTTTCCATTGGATTCAATTACAAACTTATGTTACAAAGCAAATAGATAAATTGTGGTTCAAGTTACAAGATACTGTGTTCAAATAATTTCGATTATTAGTAATTTACGAAAAATAATTTAGTATAGTACATGTTTTATTTTATTTTGAAAGGATAAAATGAAATATATCTTATTATAATATAAATATAACGAAAATTAACGATATTATATCTAAAGCCCTTAATGTAGAAAAACAACAACTATGTAAGTCAAATATTATCTATATTTTCTTTTTTTCATCATGCTCTTGTATCTCTCATAACAGGCTAGGCATGGTAATCTAGTGTCACTGGGTTCCGATTAAGACACTTCTGTTCCCCCCACTTTTCACAGACTGTTGGAAAACAACGTCGCGGTTGTGACTGGGAATAGAATCCACAACCTGTCGCGCTTAAGCCCGCTCTCTAGTTATAATATATATAACTCATAATAACCAACCACCTATAACATACAAGACACCTTTATCCCATACATCTCTCAACACTCGCACCATACAAACGCCATACAAACAGCGTTTCAATCGTCACTGGCCAGATAGCGCTAATTGGTCGTTTGAGACGCACCGCTAATGCGCCGGCGCAATAAATCCGATCCGATCAACGACCCGACGCGTTGATCATGATTATCGGCTTAAAGAATAGCCAGGGGAAAATTAAACAAACAAACAAACATTCTGTTATGTTGGTAAAATAATTTTAAGCTAAGCGTATTTTATGTAAACATAAAGCGTAGAAAGGATTGTGATCGCTTTTTGGTTTCGTCAGAAAAAGTAGTTTTTTATTTGATGAGAAACTGTTGAGTTTTTCGGTAAAAATATTATTAATTTGGTGGATCCCATCGTCGTTAAAAATAAAGAGGTTGTAAATGAACAAGCAGTCATTGAAGAATATAAAAGTTACGTTAAGTATATCTTTGTCCTTAGAGGAAAATGAATTATATATTTTTAATTTTTTTTAAATTTTAACCACTCTTAGGAATAAAACCCAGGACCCTAACGGTTTTCACGAAATTCATATGTTTTTTAAATACACATAAATTTGACATAATATATACATTATGTGCTCACTTCAAAAAAAGATAGATGAAACTATCTATCTTTTATTGAAATAGATAACAACTTTGATCAAATCATGTGAACATCAATCTCATTGGTAGTTGAATGGTACATAAAGGGAACCTTTATAGATTCGTCATGTCTATCTGTGTGTCTATCCGCTCGTCACAGTCACTTTATTCAGAAACTACAAAGATGAAACCAGCTACATACATCTATAAATATTATAAAATAGAAACGCTTTTTTTCTCTGTCTGGCCTTTCTAAGCGATCTTCCTCTAAACCACCCAACGGATTTTGATGCGGTTTTCACCATGAGGTAGAGTATTTCTCAGAGAAGGTTTGTGTATGATTTATTATATATATATTTTAATGTAATTTGACATAAATATGATAAATGTGCATAAAGTCCTACCCGTTGAGAAACTTTCACGCATGCGCTGCTTTAATGGTAAGTCCTACATGAAAACAATGTACTAGAGTATTATTCCTCTTAATAAGATCTACAAAAAAGTCAGCGACAGCATATTTGTATCTTCTAAGGATAACATACAGTGAGCATATTTCTGTCTAAAAATAATAATTTGAATATATTTTTTATTGTGAGGGATGTTTGTCCATAATGATATCAATCCTTATCCTTTTAAATACTTTATTAATTTTCTACGTTAAACGAAGATAAAATTTGCTTTTTAAACTAATTGGAAATTATGAATAGTTTTAGAGAAAAACGCATTTAATTGTCACACATCACATTTAAACACATCACGCCCGCTATAAACCGCAGATTTGGCTCATGTTTCGTTTATCCCTTACTCATAAAGCATATAAATAAGTATATTAGTTACGTTGACCATTTAATGGAGATGAAAATTGTCTTTTATTGTTTTTCATTTTAATAAGTACTTTAGAAGTTGTTACAATATCAAAATATCCTTGCTGCGAAACGGCTCACCACACGCCATGCGTCCGCGCCACGCGACGCGTCCGCCGCGCCCGTCTCCCCGCCTGTCTCTGTATCGAAGTAGATTTAGATGCGATGGTACGTATTGGACAATTAGAGTTTAATGTATTATTTCAGCGCGATATATTTGGTTTCATCTTTTTTGATTAATAGAATAGTAGGTAGTCTTTTGTTTATCATTTCTTTCGTTTAAGTATCGTGTTGTTTAAATTGTTTACTCTCCTTCTTTTTATTATTATTTTTTTTTTTTTTACCTTTTTAAACATTTCCTTTTTTAATTTAATTGCCACGAAAAAGTCGTTCATAGGTCGTAGAACAAGAAATGCAAATAACAATCGTTTAAATCTTACTAATAAAAGCGTAGAAGAGACGGAAATTAGACGGCAATTTAAATATATTTTCTTATTGTAAGGGATGTGTGTTCATAATGATATTAATCCTTATCCTTTTAAATAAGTTATTAATTTTCTACGTTAATCAAAGATAAACTGTGCTCTTTACAATATTTCGAAATTACAAATAGTTTTAGAAAAGCTATATCATCCCTTACTCTCAGTATATAAATAAGTATATTAGTTACGAGGCCAGTCGTGGCGCAGTGGCACAAAGTATGACTGTAAAACCGACTGGTTGTGGGTTCGATCCCCACTCGAGGAGGTGAAATATTTACTTAAATTTATGTTTTCATTTCTTCGCCCTGGTGTCGAGGCAAAGCGCGGCGTTGAATTGTGCCACTCAACACGCAATGCCTCCAAAAATTCGGCAGAAAGTGGGGAACGGAGTGTCTTGACACTGGGTTCCCTCTGCCTACCCTGCTGTGTGCGGGATACAGCGTGAAGCTAATTTATTTATTTAGTTACCTTTTGGCCATTTAATTTAGATCAAAATGTTGTTTACTGTTTTCATTTCATTTCAATACGTACTTTAGAAGATTAGTACCACAGATTTAAAATTACAATTACGGTACTAAAAAAATCTTGCTGTGTAACGGCTCGCCGTCCACCACCCGTCCCCCCGCGCCCCGCAACCTTTTGCTTATAACAATGGATCCGCCGCACCCGCCTGCCTTCTTTCCCCCGGTCATGCAAGGAAGGCCTGCTCATCATATTGCCCAAGGCTGGGAAGACCCCGCAGCCTGAAGCATACCGATCTGTAACCCTCCTTAGCGCGGTCGCCAAGCTGTTCGAGAAGATATTCCTCTCACTTCTCCACGAAGCGAGCAGCTTGGCAAGCGGGTATACCACTCTGGTTATACTACGCCGCAACAGTGATCAACCGAAAGGAGAGTGCAATAGTAGTCTTCTTCGACGTAGCACGCATTCGACTGCGTCTGGCTACCGGGCCTACTTCATTAAGTGCTCAGAGCCGGAACCACGTCACGCATGTCTTTGCCTCCCTGCCTGCCTGCCTGCCTGCCTGCCTGCCTGCCTGTCAGACGTAAGACTATTTCCTAGGGACTTTCTATCCTCCTCTAAATCCGACTCATGAGCCTTGCATTGAACCTTGGTCGTTTAAGATGGGCTTCCCTCAGGAAACCGAGGGTCTCTCCTGACTGAGTTGACCGCCTAGATGGCATTTGATAATCCTTCCAATTCCATACTGTGTCAACACCCAGAGGTCGTTCGGAGCTACTACGGAGATGGACGAGAGAATGCTTCATTTCTGCGCCAGGCTCTATAGCAAAGTTAATTTAGAAGCGTTTGCACGTATTTTGGAGCTATCCAATAATTATAATGTATTTCAACGCGACATAGTTGGTTACATCTTTTGTTTAAGTATTTTTGGGTAAGAGAATAGTATCTAAGTGTACTGTTGTTTATAATTTCTTTCGTTAAAGGTTTCTGTTGTTTGTGTCATTTGTTTGTGTGTTTTTTTAAACAATTGGAACACCCGTATGGGAACTACGAAAATGCGGGTTGCATTAAGGTTTAAATAATTTTCACATTGGTAATCTTAAGTGTTTTGCAAACATAGGTACATTACATGAATAATTCAGTAACTAAAGCGGGCGAAGCCGCGAGCGGGTCGCTAGTGTTCTATAAACGCTTTTATTTTTTTATATATTTTTGTTCGTTAATCCTAATACAAAATGTATATAGACAGACGTATATAAATACTATCATAAAAAAATGAATCACAACACATAAATACAAAATTTTATTCCACTTACTTTTATAATCTACACATAATCTGTCTGTCTGTACTTGCAAGATATATGAGAAAAAAAATTATGGAGGTAATTTATCTATGTTTTAGAAACCAATACAATGTTTTTTAATGTTTTTTTTTTCGTTTCTTTTGTTCACGTCTCTCTCAGAATTCTTCTAGCGGGCGAAGCCGCGAGCGGATGGCTAGCAGTAAATAAAACCTATTGATCTTAAGGTATGCAGAAATAACATTTAGAAATATAGCAAATCATGATTCTTGTTTAGATAAAATAAAATAAGCGGTCACTCGAATGACACTACAACTTTAAACTGCAATTTGTCACGTCAATATATGTAACTACTTTAAAGAGCTTTTAAAATAAACGTTAGGGCACACGCACTGGTATAGTAAAGACGTTGGTGTCACAACTTATGTGCAGCTGTTTCATTTGGTTTTATTTATTTTTTTAATACTACGGGAACAAGGGTAATTAGTAGTCAGTTTTTTTCCAATATTTTAAATGAGATATAGATTAAATAATGAAAATCTCAATTTTAAAGATAAAGATTTTTACATCAATGACTTTGACAAATTATTTATAATTTGTATAAGATTTATAAAAAAAAGCTTTTTTGCCATTTTCTATTACTTTGTCGCCTGAATGCACAAACTTTAATATTTTACTTCGATGTATTTATTGTGTTAACCTACTTTTCCAATCATTTAAAAGTTATCAACCCCTACTACTACTTTCCTAAAAATATTTTTTTAGGCATCAAAATAAAATACGATATCCTCATCAATCTATAGAAAAAAATATAAATAATAATATTATCATTAAATCTATACGAACCAACTGTTATACATCAATATAAGCTGTGGTCACTATTTCATCTCTCGCCACCCAAAAGGAAACATTGAACGTAGTGTTTCTAGCGACGTAAATTGCTGCTATCAATCAAGCGACACATGCGCTAGACTAGGGCTAGAACAGACGGTTCCAATATAACTTGTATATATATATAATATGTCTTTGAATTACGCTGGTGATTGACAATGTTTAAATAGACAAAGCGCGGCGTTAAGTTATGCGTCCAAAATTGGGGAACGGAATGTCTTAACACTAGGTTTTGTAATGTGTATTCTGCTTTATTCGGAACACAGCCTGTAGATTAAAATGATATAAGTAAAAATTGGTATATATATATATATACCAAAAAGACAGTCCTAATCTAAAATACCTAGAAAATTCTAAACCTTTTCGTAAACTGAAAGTATGTACTGATTAAAATTTTAGTTTAAAAGTCCTTTTGAAAATAAAAACTATATATAGTTTTAAACATATTCAAGAAATATCTTTTAACCTTCATTTATAGCCCAAAGAAGTCAAAAGCTTTATTGAGCTCAATTTATATTTGACTGTGTGTACAAATGTAAGTGAAACATAATAAGGTAAAGACTTGCAGAAGACATAAATAAAATTTCAAATATACTTTGAGTTAAAAAGCGCCATAGATGACATTACAAAAAAAAACTACAGTATATTCGTACAACGAAATGAATATCAAATTGGCATTCCGTACGTACTATAAACAATATTAACAAAAGCTTTTTTTGTCAAATTATATTATAGAAAAAAAAAGCATTTAGCTGTAGTTAACGCGCGGATGAGCTTTTGAAGGGGACGTACAATACGAGACGAATTTTCAAATAAGCCTTGTGACAACAAAAAAAATGTCATCTTTTCACGATGCGTTCGCTTGAAACGTATAGTAAATAATAGAAAAACATGATTAAAATCCTGTTAGCACAAAGGTAAAATGTTGAGATGTAAGTGATAGTCGCAAGTTCGAACTGGCCCAACAAAAATGCGCATCCCGCGTGATGTTAAAAAATTGCAAAAAAATAAAAAAAATCGTTATATATAAATTACTGTTCTATAAATTACTAATCTAATATTAATATTAAACATATTAAAGAAATATATAACATATTAAAAGTTTCCAAGGTTATAGGCCTTCCCTATAAATTGACTATTTCCCTAAAAATATTTTTTCAAATCGAAAAAGTAGTTTTCGAGATTAGCGCAATCAAACAACACGTTTTTTAACTCATTATACAATATTAATATAGAGCTACAAATGACATAATCGCTACAATATAAACAAATTCGTGCTATCCGCGACCCAATTTTAAAGTTCAAACGTGATGGCATTCAAAACGATATCAAACACAATAAAGTTAACATCTCTATACATTTTTACGCCCCAAAAAGACTAAATGTTGGTTATTCCAAATGTAATAGAAGCAAAATGTCAGGCGAACGACAAAAAGTTGGGGTCTTTTTGCTGGGGACTGTCTCGTTACGCGTCGCCACTCGCGTTCTGCTTTTATTTGAATTGTGTCATATGGAAAGTGATATTTACAATATAAATGATACAAGTTGGAAATAGGATTTTAAAAATATTGTGAATCATTCCATTTAAGGCCAGTCGTGGCACAGGAGCACAAGAGAACGACTGTAAACGTGATTGGTTGTGGATTCGATTTTTACTCGACGAAAATTGACTATTTAATATTTTAATTTTTTTGCTTTGGTAACGAGCGCAGCGTTACATTTCACCACTCAACACGCAATGCCTCCCGATTTCGGCGGAAAAGAGGGAAGTATTTTAATAGAAACGGAGCATGTTAACACAAGGTTCCCATGTTCCCTGTTGATAGTTGTGCACTCTTAATACTTACAATTAAATATTATACTAAACTAACAACTAACTTAAGTATATTTCCATAACTTAAAGAGTTTGAGATTTAAACCATGTAAAACATTTTATAGCAGCGTTTATAAAATATTTACGAAAAAAAGGATCCAGATTTGTGAAACTTGAAATATATGTACATATAAGCCAAAAGGTTATCAAACGACCTTCGTCTCTTCGGTATGTGGGTCGAATCCACGCTTCTACAACACGACAGATATCGAAAAAGATTATGATATCGCGAGTTACAGTCAATCGCATATAGCTGTTCTAGCTAATTTTTTTTTATTGTCATGATACCTACGCATCATTTGGTAAGTTGGTAAACTAAACCTACCAGTTTTAAAATTGTAATCTATTAATCGTTTTCTATATTATTATACTCCATTATTATTGTTATAGTCAGTATTGTCGCAAACTGTAAACTCGACAGGTTATGGGTTCGATTACCAGTCGAAGAAATTAAATATTTAATATTATCATTTCTTCGTTCTGGTATCGAGGCAAGGTGCGGCGTTGATTTCTGACTTCCGCCACTCAACACGAAATCCAGATTTCGGCGGAAATTGGCAAAAGGATTGTCTTAATGTAACGTTGTATCTACCTACCCTGCTATGTGCGAAAACAGAAAAAAATAAATAAAAAATATATTTTTTCTATTTTGAAAGGTAACAAAATACAAGATTTTAAGTACTAATGTTATTATAACTGGTGAGACCAATATACTCCTCCGCATGGACCATGTTAGTCACTTCGTTTGTGCGTAGGCGCAGGAAGACAATAATGAATGGGCCACTGGGTCATTAGGCAATTTGAGGTTTATCACTTGAAATTTGATATCAAATATTAAATTAGATAGCAAAATTCTTGTTTTATAGCAAAATATTGAATATATTTACTAGGTACGTATTACAATAGTAAAAAAATATATAGATATTAGCAGGTGTTTATATGTTAAAATGTTTTCCTTGTGAAATAAAAAACAAAATCGTTTATGCTTAACTTTGAAAACAGAACTATATGAGGTGTATTTACTATTAGTTATAGAAAAAATAAACAGAATTTATAAAGCAAATAAAATGTGTCAATGAAGGAATGAGTGAGCTCTGTATTAAAGTAAATGAATCAGTTTCTGACTGAATGAACGAATGTGTCTTTTGACATACATACATACATAAAACAGTAAAAGTACAGTCCTACTTGTTGGTATAAGACTCTTGTCCCTCACTTTCCGCCTCATGCATCGGCTTTGTCTATTTCTCCTCTTCTCTACTCTACCTCGAGTGGGTATCGAACCCCATATCCTTCGAATTTACTGTGAGAGCTATCTAACGGCGCCACAACGACATCTACACACCTAATATTGTATGTACATAGAATATAAGACGGTACGTAATAATCTCTTGCCTCTTAGGTATTATTTATATCTTTGATGAGCTGTAATCAGATGTTTGAGGGATCATCGCTCAGATAGATAAGACGGGACAAACTGAGATCATTGACTCCAGCTACAGTTCCAGCAATATTGTACCTACTGTAAGTTATTTACAGAATAGAAAATGTATATTATTTAATAAAGATATTACTTAACTAAAGATAGTTGGCTCCTTTTTTTAGTTAATTCCGTACATAGCAGGGTAGTAAGTGGGAACGTGGGAACCTAGTATTGAGACACTCATTTTCCATTAAGAGACTTCCGTTCCCCACTTTCTGACGAATTTATGAGCTTTACTTTGTTACCAGTGTTTATCTTGTTACCCACAACGGTCACGCTTACAGCCGCTCGCTTGTGCCCCTGCACTACGATGGCCTCTCGGTAGTCTTGTACTTGATGATAAATTAATTATAGTAAAAAAAGCATAATTTTAAAGTAAAAAAAGGAGAGTAAAGCCTTATTCTATTTGAGGTCGAATACGTTCAGGTCCTGTCGGGATTTGGTTATTGAGTCAAATCCAAAACGTAATGTCAGTCCAAAATTATATAAAGTCAAAATGTTTGCCTTAATTTAATGTATATTCTATACAGTAAGAACAACGACGTAATGAGTAATATGTATCTAATAATAATACAAATAACAGTTTTTTTTTTCATAAAATTATAGCTTTGTATGTTGTTTATGAAAAAAAAGGCAATAAATATTATTAAAGAAGTTAATTAGAATTAAATATTAGGAGATCCGTTAACACAATATGTCAAATTACCAGGCGGTCGACGGTGAAGCGTGACGCCGGACGTTATTCGTACCATATGGAGTTACTTATATGAAAACTCAATTATGATCGTATCGCACGATAAAATAGAATATTGTATGTAGAAATGCCTAATTATTTATACACATCTGTCAATTTTAACGCATGGTTAAAGTGAAGTACCTATAGCTTCTCTTTCTCTTTCTTTCTCTCTCTCTCTCTCTCTCTCTCTCCAATAAATAGGCTATCCAATGGCTATACATTACTATTCCCTAAGATACATTATGAAAAAGCCCGTCTTGGTGACATATTTAAAACAAAATTGTAGTTTCAATTAAATATATTTTATTACATATTTACTTTTAAGGTGATCCATAAAAAGAAAATTAACATATTACTGCCAAAATAACTTCCATATGAGCACCTAATTAGGTAATGCTAAAAGTGTATTAAACGAGATTCGCTATAACAAAAGTGATACAACAAACTGACTGTTTAAATTAACCAGCCCCGGTCACAAGCCACACCAGACGGCAAAACGTCCAAAACATGATATGATGGGTAAATATAGAATAAAGGGTTAGGATAAATGGGTTCCGTGCATAGATTTATGAACGCGCGGCCGACAAGTAGAAAATAACAAGGTATCCATTTTAATGTACTGACGTGACTGAGTGAATGTGGATACCAGTGGAAGTTCTTGATGATTTTGGGGGGTTAGTTATTTTAGTGAGGCCGTCAGTAAGATCGACTGGTTGTGGGTTCGATCCCCATTCGAGGAAATGAATTATTTATTTACATTAATATTTCCATTTCTTCGCTCTGGTGTCAAGACAAATCGCGTAGAGTTCCGCCACTAAGCACGCAATGCCTCCAAATCTCGACGAATAATGGGGAACGGGGTTTCTTAAAACTAGGTTCCCTCTGCCTACCCTACAGCGTGAAGTTGATAAAAAAAAGTTATTTTAATATGGTCGGCTATCTTGAAAGTTGTATAAAATTTTCATCCTTCCGCATGTATAGAAGGGTGTTGGCAGACTGAATCTAGTGTCAAAAAAATGAGAGCTGTTTTGCACCCTAGCGGGTGTGAAAAATAAAATCAATTCATTCCTCCGAGTGGAAATCGAATTCACAGCTATTGCGCTTGCAGTCAGATACAGCTCTTTTGCGACATTGTTCATGTGTTAATTCTATATTGTCATATCCAGTACGCCATTCTAGTACATTTAAAAATATTTTTATAGTACGAAATATAGACCAGTCGTAGCGCAGCGGCACGAAGTGTGACTGTAAAACTGACTGGTTGTGGGTTCGATCCCCACTCGAAGAGATGAAATATTTACTTAAATTTATATTTCTATTTCTTCGCTCTGGTGTCGAGGCTAAGCGCGGCGTTGAGTTCTGCCACTCAACACGCAATGCCTCCAGAATTCGGCAGAAAGTGGGGAACGGAGTGTCTTAACACTAGGTTCTTTCTGCCTACCCTGCTGTGTTCGGGATACAGCGTGAGGCTGATAAAAAAAAAGAAATATAGACATATTATGTATTTAAAATGTAATGGTCTATTGTATTTCTATGTTTTATAACCTTCGTTCTTATCTATTTCTTAAATTAAAAAAAAGCACTAGTCCAAATGTGTTCTTTATTTATCAAAAATAAAAAAATAAAATACGTTCTTCACTTATCACCGATATAATAAAATAATATAAAGCCAAACATCAATTAACAATATCTTAAGAAAAGTTTAGAAAAATCCAATTAAAAACCCCGCATCGAATCACAACGCAAGTACAAGATTCAATTTGTGAATATTTTACGCGAGGCAATAATCAATCTATCAACCAGTTAATTGGCTATTAATATTCCAACGAAATAAACATACGCCGTCCACAGTTTATCAACGCTTCGAGTAAAATGATACGCAGCTGATTGATAAAGTGCCTTCGTCTTGAATCAAACCCGTTATAGTTGATTCTAAATGAAAATCAGGTAATTTAATATATATCCTTGTTTTCATATATTAAGATAAATTATTTTACATAATAGATATGAATTAGTTGTTAATTATTTTTATCTCCCCTAATTTGCTACTTTATGAAATCTATGAAAAATATAGTAGGTCAGGCAGAGGGAACCATAATGGTAAGACACTCCGTTCCCTATATTCCGCCGCATCCTGGAGGCATTGCGTGTTAAGTGGCGGAACTCAACGCCGCGCTTTGCCCTGGAACCAGTGCGCAGAAATGGAAATATAAATTTAAATAAATATTTAATTTCCTCGAGTGGGGATCGAATCCACAACCAGTCGCGCTTAGTCATACTTTGTCCTCCTGCGCCACGACTGGCCTTAATATCATGTCATCTTCGTATAACGGCTTATAATGTCACAGTGTTTACAGAGATCTGGATCAAGTGGCGCCAATTAGATAATTGCTCTTCTCAATAGAATTATGCAAATTGACACCGAATAATAGGTCACAAGGGTTATTTGTTTGTTTACGATTTTTTTTCAGCTTTACACTGTACCCCATAAATAGCAGGGTAGGCAGAGGGAACCTGGGAAACCTAATGTTGAGACACTCTGTTCCCCACTTTCTGCCGAATTGTTGAGGCGTTGTGTGTATAGTGGCGAGCTTCAGCGCCTGAGTTTAATATCACACTTTAATAATATGAGAGAAAAAAAATGTGTCATCAACGACTACTAAAAATAAGTTTAAACAGAAAAAATATTAGCTGTTTCAATGACAGTCCAATATATTATTTAAAATTAAATTAATTAAGATTTTTACAGATACTCAATATGAAACACGAAGTGGCGGAATTTAACGCCCCGCTTTATCTGTCAGAACAGGGCGATGAAAATAATTCACCCCCCGAAAGAACTCAAAACCATCGCATTTACTGTCATATGCTGTCCCAATTTGCCAAGATATTTGGATTTATTAATTAAATATGAAACCTTAATCACAACTCAATTACAAACAAATATAACTGTCACTATATACAGATAAGCTATAAAAAACACGGTTTTATCTCACAACATCCCAGGCCCGGCTTCCCAAGCATACCAACATAGTATTAAACATAGAATAATCAAATTTCATAGATTATTATTAAACTGACCGAAACATTTTATTGAGTAAACAATGGCTACTGCATATTAGGAAACACGTGTTATCGATTAAAATTAACGAACCCACAACCTCCGCGCTCACAGTTGCACGCATCTGCTCTTCGCCATTTTTATATCCGATTTCTTTAAAAAAGATCACACTATCTTTGTACAAGAATAAAAAAATATTTTGAGCAACCAGTATAAAAAAAGAAAAAGAAATATCCTGGACAAAACGCTGTTCTTAATAATATAATGATATATCAAATCAAACGGTACATCAAACGGATGGGAAAATTATGGGGATGCATTGTCCAGATTTTTTATTTTATTCTTTTATTGATCTCTAAATATATATTATTTTTAAAAAAAAATCCAGTTCTACTTTTAGAGACACACACCTATACAAAGCTCAGCTTAAGCCTGACGAACTATAACTACTTTGCCGTTTATTATTATTTTTAGTACCGCAAATTAACTTTTACTCTTCACATTTAAAAAAATTGAGGCCAGTCGTGGCGCAGTGGCACAAAGTGTGACTGTAAAACCGACTGGTTGTGGGTTCGATCCCCACTCGAGGAGATGAAATATTTACTGAAATTTATATTTCCATTTCTTCGCTCTGGTGTCGAGGCAAAGCGCGGCGTTGAGTTCTGCCACTCAACACGCAACGCCTCCAAAATTCGGCAGAAAGTGGGGAACTGAATGTCTTACACTAGGTTCCCTCTGCCTACCCTGCTGTGTGTGGGATATAGCGTGAAGCTAATTTAATTTAATTTTATTTTTTATTTAAAAAAATTACAAATTAAAAAATATATTAATATATAAAATATGAAAGTTGTCGACACACCTTACCAATTTTCTACATACATATATCCTTATTATACCAATACAGTATAATATTAATGAAATATTCATTTAACCTACATCACAGCACGGAAGCGGGAGATTACAATGGACTGACAATGAAATCGGCTTACGAGCTTAGAAATATCTCACTTCACCGGTTACTACCTTCATAATACGATTTACTCTTTACCAGTCCAAAGTAAAATAGGTTAAGCTAAAGATTTCAGCTTCACGCTGTATCCCGCACACAGCAGGGTAGGCAGAGGAAACATAGTGTTTTAGACACTCCGTTTCCGACTTTCTGCCGAATTCTGGAGGCATTGCGTGTTGAGTGGCAGAACTCGACGCCGCGCTTTGCCTCGACACCAGAGCGAAGAGATGGAAATATAAATTTAAGTAAATATTTCATCTCCTCGAGTGGGGATCGAACCCACAACCAGTCGGTTTACAGTCACACTTTGTGCCGCTGCGCCACGACTGGCCTTTAAGATAAAGATAATGGGGAAATAACTATACGTTCGGTAAAAAAATTGTACGTACTCACATCTCTACATATCTATTGGTATGTATGAATAATTAAGTCGCTTCGCTTCACATTAATGTACACTAAGATAGATTTAAACTGTACTACTGATTTTAATTTGGTTTTTACTATTAGACCAGGTGACTGAAGGGAAAGGTTTATACGTAGAATTGAAGCATATTATAATAGAGTAGAATCGTTAATATCAATGATTTGTAATGTGAACGTATTGAAATAAATAAACACTCAATGTTTAAGGAGGTTTCCCCAAATTACAACAGTGAAAACTGCATTTAAATCGGTTATGCCAGTTCTGAGAATAGCGTGAACAAACGCACAGACAAACAATTTAAATATATATTCTTATATTAATAAATGCCAGTCGTGGCGCAGTGGCACGAAGTGTGACTGTAAAACCGACTGGTTGTGGGTTCGATCCCCGCTCGAGGAGATGAAATATTTACTTAACTTTATATTTTCATTTCTTCGCTCTGGTGTCGAGGCTAAGCGCGGCGTTGAGTTCTGCCACTCAACACGCAATGCCTCCAGAATTCGGCAGAAAGTGGGGAACGGAGTGTCTTAACACTAGGTTCCCTCTGCCTACCCTGCTGTGTGCGGGATACAGCGTGAAGCTGATTTATTTTATTTATTTATTTTATTAATAAATGCCAGATTATCAGATTTTCTCATATATCCTCCACGTACAGATGGGTTTACAGATTTATTATAGTACAGACATTAAAATCAAGTACAAATACCTTTCAAGCCCTTTGAACTTACCGTCATGCATCAACAAGCACTCTATCAGTAACGTCAATCAAATAAACAACATAATTTACTCTTGTCTCGAGACATCCATTCAGGACATCACTACGACAGCTATCGTACAATCAATTGAAATTAATTTTGAAGGATATAATATATCCTCGAGTGTGAAGGCCTTAGGGAATGATTGACAAGATAACTTAGGTTCGATGTGATGGGACGCGTACAAATATGTGAGTAATAATAACATGAAATTTATGGATAGTTTTATTTTTGGATATTTTTTCCATATTAAAATTTATTAAAACATTCAAAAATATTCCAACTGTGGTGTTACGTTCTTTCACTTAACAGGCAATCCCTTCAAAATATAAATGTAAAATGAGAGCCAAGTTAAATTTTGAAATTTTAACTTCGACTTCACCGACAAAATAGAGGGAAATCTAAATGATATATCTAATTTGACTTCATACATGTAGACTATTTGGTTTACGAGTTACGAAGGAAAATACACATTGCGCGTTTCCAGCTTTTTAACTTGGCTGAATACGCTAACGCGTGTCTAAATCTTTGATCCATGAATTGAAAAGCCTCCTATGCAATATGCAAATATTAATAAAACCAAAAAATTGATTGAGGCCAGTCGTGGCGCAGTGGTACAAAGTGTGACTGTAAAACCGACTGGTTGTGGGTTCGATGCCCACTCGAGGAGATGAAATATGTATTTAAATTTATATTTTCATTTCTTCGCTCTGTTGTCGAGGTAAAACGCGGCGTTGAGTTCTGCTACTCAACACGCAATGCCTCCAAAATTCGGCAGAAAGTGGGAAACGGAGTGTGTTAACACTAGGTTCCCTCTGCCTATCCTGCTGTGTGCGGGATATAGCGTGAAGCTAATTTAATTTAATTTATTTTTAAAGAGATAAACATGATACATTTTTTAACGTGAAATGAACTATATACAAAAAAAATGTGTAAAAATAAAAAGAAAACAGTATTTTTTTTAATAATAAACAAAATACTATATGAAATAGTTTAAAATTTCACAATATCCTCGCTATTAAAGATCTGTGTAAATCTATTATTATACGAGATGAACGTGACTAAACTCAGTAAACTACATTGGTGTCACGTGTTGTTCAACATAAATAATTTACTGGATTTCCATATAATTTTATATGGAGATAACGAAGTTTACCAGTATAATTTGCTTGTTTTCGCAATTTTACTGGAGCATAAATTAAAAGGAAAGTATAGTAAGAGAATGAACTTGAATAATAGCAAGATAATGTAAGAAATTAGTGGAATTATTGTTGGTGCTTCGATACAGCTATATATAGATATATTTTTTTTTTTAGCTTCACGCTATATCCCGCACACAGCAGGGTAGGCAGAGGGAACCTAAAGTTAAGACACTCCGTTCCCCACTTTCTACCAAATTTTGGAGGCATTGCGTGTTGAGTGGCAGAACTCAACGCCGCACTTTTGCCTCGACACCAGAGCGAAGAAATGAAAATATAAATTTAAGTAAATATTTCATCTCCTCGAGTGGGGATCGAACCCATAACCAGTCGGTTTTAGAGTCACACTTCGTGCCACTGCGCCACGACTGGCCTCTATAGATATATGTATAATTTTAAAATATATATCTTCTTCTCTTTTCGTTTTTTTGAGTGCAGGGGCAAAAGTGTGCGATAGTGAGCGATAGATTGTGGGTTTGATACCCATTCGATAAAATAAAATATTTAATATTATCATTTTTCCGTTCTGGTCATGAGGCAAAGCGCGACGTTGAGTTCTAACACTCAATACGCAATACGTCCAGAGTGAAAACGAGGAAGACACTCGGTCTTAATGGGAATGAAGTGTGTTAACACTAGGCTCTCTCTGCATACCTGGCCTTGCACGTGATACTGTTAGTTAGATACGCCTCATGGGGCAGTTCTCATCATCTAAATCTTAGTTTACTCCCTCTTTGATATTTTCTTCTACTTCTTTTGTATCTTCTACTTTATATACAGAAAAAAAACTTTAAGGAACTAAAGCTTTAAATAATTTAAGAGAAACTTACATTAAAGAAATGTGGCCTCAACCTTCCTATAGTATACTTGGCGACATCAGTGGTCAGCTGCTGGCAGGCGCAACCGAAGAGGAACACGCCGACCACTCGGTACGCCTCCCACACCCAGGCGGGTACTTCCTTGCCGAGTATGACTCTTGATCTGCCACCTCTGTAGTCACGCAGCCTGATCCACTCGGTGAGGCACATCTGGAAAGATAATATTGGGTATTTATTATTTTATTTTAATAACCTAACTAAACTCTCATCAAATTACCCTTGAAGTGTATCCTTTCCAATAAAAAAAGACTTGAATTGTTCCTACACATCATACGGGAAACACTAGCTTTCAAATAAAAAAAAATCGTTTAAAAAATGGTTTGATTTAAAAAATTTTTCTTCACTTATTACTTAAAAAAAATCTGTGTTAACGTGATATTTAAATGATTGTTAAAAGTAATAACACTTATAGGCACGATTGAGCAATTTTGCATTTAATAAAAATTATATTATCACTAATGAATCGAGGTCAGACGTAGAAATGTGTCCTTAGCATTGAATATAATATCTAGTTGTAAATGCTGTAACCTTTTTTGAGGTAACAGTTTCGGAACTTTAAATTAATGGTCAAAAATTAAATATTCCTTAATAACTTTAATAGAATAAATTATTATTAATGAGAATATTTTTCGAGAAAATGTTCTTAAATAACTTAAAAAATTAAAAATTAAATTAGCTTCACGCTGTATCCCGCACACAGCAGGGTAAGCAGAGGTAACCTAAGTAGTGTTAATACTCCCCATATCGCGTTTTCTGTTTAATTTCTAACGCATTGCGTGTTGAGTGGCGGAATTCAACATCACGATTTTGCCTCGACATCAGAGCGAAGAAATGAAAATATAAATTTAAGTAAATATTTCAGCTCCTCGAATGGGAATCAAGCCCACAACCAGTCGGTTTTAAATTCACACTTTGTACCACTGCGCCACGACTGGCCTCATTTTATTTAACTTACTATCTTAATAAAAAAATATTAATTGAATGTTCTTATTTTTTAAGTATACTTTTCTTAATAAATATATGCATCACGCAAGAATAGAACCGGTTATGATACCACACCACGAGTATAGTGAAATCCAAATATCTATTTTATAAACAACGTATAGTTATTATTATTTTGTCATTCAAAGCAATAAAATTACATAATAAATATCAAATACTAACAATAAAGACAAATCAATACGATACTCGCGTGTAATAATATCGAATTAAATATGTATGTCTGTATGTCGCATATATCGTTTGTATGTGATAAATTAGTTACTATATGATGTCATATCAATTGTAATAAGACAATATGTATTAAATTACTGTAATATTAACAGCAAATATACATTTTACAACTCATGTCTAGATCCTGAGGCCAGTCGTGGCGCAGCGGCACGAAGTGTGACTGTAAAACAGACTGGTTGTGAGTTCGATCCCCACTCGAGGAGATAAAATATTTAATTAAATTTATGTTTCCATTTCTTCGCTTTGGTGTCGAGGCTAAGCGCGGCGTTGAGTTCTGCCACTCAACACGCAATTATTATAAATCATTTTAATAGTACGTTAGTTTACCTTTGTTACATGTATTTGTGAGTTAATGTAATTAAAAACAAATAAAAAATGGATATCTTGTTCTTGTAGCCTATAAAAGAAAAAGTGAATAATACCTCGGGAATACACAATATTTAAGTAAAGACATGAATGTTTATTACATTACTAGAACTTATTTACCAGTGTAAATCAAATTAAATTTATTTTTCACGCCAGCTCTTACACTATATTGTTTTAAAGACGTGTCCTGCATGATCGGACAATGTATTCACAATACAGGCACATTGTTTACGATTGACAGTCAAAGAGAATGTGAAGAAAATTTATAGTTTTGCTTCTTCACGCTGTAACCCGCATATAGTAGGGTGAGCAGAGGGAAGCTAGTGTTTAGGTATTGCGTGTTGAGTGGCGGAATTCAATACTTAGCCCATAACGTAAATTAAATTATGATTTGATTTGATGATTTAAAAGCAAAAAATGTCCAAAATGCAACTAGAACAAAACTAAAATTCTTAATTATTTTTTTTAAGCTTTTTAACTAAATATGATTAAAATTCATACAAATATATATCAATACTATATAATAAAATTAATAAGTATATATATAGTCGTGGCGCAGTGGCACAAAGTGTGACTGTAAAACCGACTGGTTGTGGGTTCGATCCCCACTCGAGGAGATGAAATATTTACTTAAATTTATATTTCCATTTCTTAGCTCTGGCGTCGAGGCAAAGCGCGGCGTTGAGTTCTGCCACTCAACACGCAATGCCTCCAAAAAATCGGCAGAAAGTGGGGAATGGAGTGTCTTGACACTAGGTGCCCTCTGCCTACCCTGCTGTGTGCAGGATACAGCGTGAAGCTAATTTATTATTTTTTTTTTTTTAATTTATTTCGCTGATTCCTAGACTATTAAGAATCTTGGTGCACATTTTGCATAAACACAAAAGTCATGCCTCATTACACACCAACAGTCAAATATCGATTGCTTACGACGGAGATCTTCGTTGGCCTCATATAAAATTCTATTGAAACCAATCCTACATTTGAATATTTTATATAAATTTGATACAATACGTATATAAAGCAAAGGAAATGACATATTATTATATCTTATATTGCTTGAATAAGCTTGAATTATATTACAGGTAGGCAGCGTGGAGGGCTCGCAATTGATACGTTTGTAGAATAAAAAGATCAATTTAGTATACTAGGTACAGAATTTAAAAAGAGTGGAGATTCAGAAAAAATTCAGTGTATTTTTTTTTTTAAACCATTAATTACACTTATTTAAAGACATTTAGTTTTGTAAAAATTTTTGGGGGTTTTGTTTGTTTTGTAAGATCAGATTTTTATTTTCGCGATTTTTTTTTTAATTTTAAATGAAATTCTTAACCCGAATTATATCTAGCGTATAATTAGAACTACACATTTTTGGAAAATCCGACGTTTGAAACTATTGCTGCTGCTCCATAACATAGACACAACCAGACGCAATATCTCGAAAATCGAGTGAAAAGTGGAAGAAACAGAGTGTCTTAACAATAGGTCACCTCTGTCCACCCTGCTATTTGCGGGATACAGCGTGAAACAATAAAAAGTATATAATGAAAAAAGTAAGTAATTCCGCAATTTACTTTTCATTTATCAACGAATTTATTGAACAGCACAAATTGTAGGTTCATCTATTCAAAAGTTACAAAAAGATAGAATATAGGTTATCTATTTTCAGACCTACTACAACGACATTTATCTATTTCCATTTCCATTGCCAACACACGACATTTTCTTATCATTTGTAAATGCTTCATAATTTTCAAATATTTGCGTAATAGCTCGTAATGATAACGAACACGTACATATATGTACATGATTCACATCAAGATATTGAAATAAAAATTATTAATAGATGAGTGGATTTTCAAGATATTATTTTTTTTTTAGCGTCACGCTGTACCCCGCACATAGTAGGGTAGGCAGTGGGAACCTTGTATTAAGACACTCCGTTTGCAATTTAGCCGTCAAATTCTGGAGGCATTGCGTGTTGAGTAGTAGTCAGTCAAGTCAGAATCAGAACTCAACGCCGCGCTTTCCTACGACACCAGACCGAAGATAATGTAAATATTAAGTATTTAATTTTCACGATTGGCAATCGAACCCACATCCTGTCGCGTTTACTGTTACACTTTGCGTTCCTGCGCCACGACGGGCCCATTTTTTGTATCATGTTTAGTATTTAATATGATTCACGTTAAAGAAACATTGTCATACTAAATTATAACAATATACAAATGTTCAGTACATTGAGTGACTCAAAAAATTGATAAAAGTAAAAAATAATCATGATATTACATATTTTTATCATAACGCGTTTCCGCATCATGTTTCTGCTTCGTTTGTTTTGTTTATTGTGTTGGCGGAAACTGACATAGTGGTTTAATCAAAGCGGCAAAAAATAGTATATTTTGTCTTGTATATGGTGTTGTACTTTACAATAACCTTTCCTTTGATGAAGCAAATAAATCCAAATCTTTAATGATGAAATATTATTTATATATATTATTTATTTAATTGCCAACAATTGTTACACAACAGAGAAGAAAAGAAAATATATAATTGCATAAACATAAGGCTAAGTGTAGAATGATATTTTAAATTAAATGCCGCATATTATACTAACAACTTTCATTAAAAAAAATTACTTCACACCGTCCGGACGCGCCGTTCTTATTAAGAAATTTCCATTTTCTATTTTACACCGAATTCTGGAGAAATTGTTCAAGCGTTGGCGGACCTCAACGCCGCGCTTTGCCTCGACACTGGGGAATGAAAATATTAGATATTTCATTTTCTGACATAACATAACATAAATACAAAATACAAAACTTAAACTACAATATATTTTTAAATACATCGGTTTGAGTATCCATTCGCCTTAGACAACTTATTCTTTTACAAAATAGATCCAAAATAAAACATAATATTTTTTATGGAACTCTAATGAAGAAGTATTGAGGCCAGTCGTGGCGCAGCGGCAAAGTGTGACTGTAAATCGAGTGGTTGTGGGTTCGATCCCCACTCGAGAAGATGAAATATTTACTTAAATTTATATTTCCATTTCTTCGCTCTGGTGTCGAGGCTGATTGAGTAAAGCTGATTTATTTTATTTTATCTAATGAAGAAGACGTTGTAAAGATGAGATCTGTAAACGACCGCATTAGTCGTGTTTGCAATCTAATTATTTATATGCAAATCGAGATAGCAATCCATTGCACATACTCGTGTCACGGCTTAATGTACCGTCAAGTGTAAAATGGGTAATATATTTTTGTTTTTCAGCTTCACGCTGTATCCCGCACAGAGCATTAGAAAGAGGGAACCAGAGGAACTAGACTACGTTTTCCATTTTCCATCGAATCATGGCTTAATTAGTGACGAACAACAACGCCACGCTTTCGCTTAAAGAAACGAAAATATTATATATTTTATTTCCTCGAGTGGAAATACTAGTAGCCCCACACTAAGATAGAATGTACTAGGGTAATTTAAAAATGTTATGTTAATTTAAAAATATACAAGAAATTAAGATATCAGAATACTAGTGTTAATATACTCCGTTCCCTATTTTTCGAAAAAAAATCACGTGGAGCGGTGCAATTTAACGCCGCGCTTCATTTATCAAAGCTTTAACATTTAAAAATAATAATTTAAATATAACCATTACATCTAGTGGGAATCGAAACCAAAAACGCTATCCCACTGCGCCACGACGATGAAAATCAATAGATAGCTGAAAATGAAGCTAAAATATATGTTGCATTTATTTCATCAAATCAAACAATTTAATACTATAATAAAATATTAACTTTATTTTACGTACGACTGTACATTTAATGTATTTTAATACAAACACGTACCAACACTCAATACTACTGTGTAAGAAATAAGAGAGCACAATGACATAAATACATATTCATAGGTTATACTAGATTTTCGCTCCTTTTTTTTTCTCTCGTGCATGTTACTGAAGATGGAGAGAAAACAGCGATAAATCATCCCATATTTCAAGTTGTTTCCAGGTAAAGCGTATTGGTTGGATCACAACGCCGTGTTTTCTATACCGGAAGTGACGGGTTATTAAATAAAATTTAATTTAGGATTGAACAGGTGTTTTATAGGCAACAAAAATAAATAAATACCACGATTTCTATTCACATTAAAGAATAGATAGTTACTTAGGTACCTACACAGAAGTCATACAGGCATCGGAATTTACGACCCGTATTTATACCGTTTTCATTAGTTGATATGCAATTTATGTACGAAAACGGCATCTCAAGGCCGATCTCAAACTTGAGAGCGGTTTATAAATACGGGTGTTGACGTTGTGCTATCAAACACCACAGTATTTTTTGATTATTTCGTTTTATATGTCATGGACTTACAAAAAGACAGAATATAGGTGTTCATTTAAATTAAATTATTTAACCAAACCTTTATTTTTTATTATCTTTTAATTTGATTTAGCGAAGTGATAAATGGAGGATTTGAACAACCAAAGAGACGCGTTAAAAACAAGCCAGGTTTAACATTTTTGTCCCATTGAATATGAAACAACGCAGGTAGTAGGTAGGTTTAACATAACAAAATTGTACTAACATTCAATATGTATAGATAACCTAAAGCTAACCCCAATTAATCCCAACCCAAAACAACCACAAAGAAAAACCAAACAAAATACACAAAAAAATCAAATAAAACCTATTAAGAAAAAGAAATGTCAAACGAATTAAAAGCTATAATAAAAATAGAAGCAATAAGATCTACATATAAGTTAAGTCTTATTTACGATCGAAGGCGGAGTTTATTGGTGCTGTGTGAGGGCGAGAAAGGATTACCGTTCGGACGCGACAACATAAATAAGGATCTCTTGACTATTTCTGTGGTGGTACAAGGATATAGAAGAATTGGAATGAATTATTCTTTTACAAAACTCATAAAAAAAATTAACTTTCTTACTGCTTTGTCGTGAATATCGTCCACGGGATCGAGAACGAGATTCCAGTACCGTTAAAAATATTACGTTTTCCAAAAACAATATATTCTTTTCTAAGTGTGGAACATATAAAAAAAATGTTGTTACTAAGTTTGTGGTTGTTGTGTCAACCACATTTTATTTAATGTTGTGTTTAATAACATTATTTCATATTTTTTTTAATTCAATTCACACCTGAATTCGAGTCGTTGCGTGTTGAGTAGCGGAACTTAACGCCACACTTCGTCCTTCCAAAACAAAGAAATGAAAGTTCGCCCGCGTATTTGCACCCTTAGGAGTGACTTATATAAAACCCACGAAACACGTGTTCAATAAAATATTTTTAACAATATGAATGTAAATTTTTATAAAAATGGGTAGCGATTTAAAGATTTTTCCGTATAAACTTTCAACCACTTATTTGAACCTTTAGGGGGAGAATTCTCGTAACCATGAATTACGTGTTCAATGAAATGTTTTTAAGAGTCTGAATTTCAAATTTTATAAAAATCGGTGCCGATTTAAAAAAAAATCCATACAAACTTTCAACCCCAATTTCATCCCTTTAGGGTTGAAAATTTTCAAAACCCCTTCTTAGTGGATGTTCAGATTATGAAAATGAACATCTGTCCAAATTTCACGTTTCTACCATCAGCGGTTACGGCTGTGCGTGTGTCTTACCTCAGTCAGTCAGTAAATGTCCTTTTATATATATAGATGAGAGGATGCCTCAAATAGCATTTCTTAAGAAAAATTTTACCAATTAAGACATTCATCATTCGAATTTTGATCATTCATAACAAAATAAATATAGATAGGTATTAATTTATTCTATAAATCTATTTTCGGGGAAATACCATTTTTTTATTTTACCAAACTATCGATATGTAAACAAAATAAAATCGCTTTATATTTCTGTTATTGGTTTGAAATGGTTAGTAAGGCTTAAAAAAAACCAACCACGTATGAAAATTACTTAAAGTAAACGTACTGAGTTTTAATATATTTGGGGTAATGAATTATTTTTACAATACAATGCTCTGGTTAGACAAGTTCCACTACTCAAAACGCAGTCTCAAACTCGGGCGGAAAAAGTTCTCTAACTACCCTGGTATACGCAGAAATAGACCGGGATTTATGATCAAATAATAATAAAAAAACAGACGTCGTCGTTCGTTTAGACGTTAAAGAAAACAATACATTTTAACATATTACAAAACAACAAGAAGAATATTTCTCAAGAACTGTTTTCAATTCAATCCAAGCAAACCCACGGGACGAGGCGTAACAATAAAATTGCAACAACACACGGTCTATTAAATTACGCGACACCTCGATAGGTACAAATAATTGCATAAAAGCGCCTTCTCTATTTGCCGTAGTAAAGCAAACTAAGGCGATTTACATACTTAACAAAATGAAAAATACCTACAAATGTAGTGAGATAAAGAGGCCATAGTTGTGCAGTAGCACAATGTATGACTGAATACGCGAAGGTTGTGAGTTCGATTCCCATTCAGGGACAATTAGCATTTAATAAATTAATTTCCTTGTTCTGGTAACAAGATAAAGTAAGGCGTTCAGTTCCACTACTCTATACGCAATGTCTCGATAATTCGGCGGAAATTAGGGAACGGAGTGTCTAAAAGGTAGGTTCATCGGGTTTATGGGATTTATTGGAGACATAGCGAGAGACTTATATATATAATTTTAAACATAAAAATACCGACTTCAATTGGATCCCATAATCAGAACCTAAACTCCCATCAAGCTGCCCTCAAAGTGTATCCTTTTAATAAAAAAACGAAATCGATTGTGATTTTGAGTTATTCGTCCATTTGACGCGCACATACCTAATGCAAATTTAGGACTTATGGGATTTTCTCACAGATGACATTGTCAGAAATGCACCAAATCAAAATGGAACCACCAGCTTTCATACAAGAAAAGAACCATCAAAATCGATTCACCCAGTCAAAAGATAACAAACTTTAAAAAAATACAATCGAGTTGACAACCTCCTCCTTTTACAGAAGTCGGTAAAAAAAACCACAACTACAAACAATACGGGTGATTTATGTGAATTATTACGACACATGTATGACATCGATTGCTCGACACAAACATCGTGAGCAAACTGACTGACATTAAACTGATAACCGTGAAATTTGCTGTTTACTGATAAGAGCCTTATTTTAAGATCGTGTGTAAATTTTACCCGTATGTATGTATCATTACATGTTGAGGCCAGTCGTGGCGCAGGGGCACAAAGTGTGAGGGTAAACGCGATCGGTTGTGAGTTCGATTCCGACTCGAGGAATGAAATGTTTTGTTTCGATTTATATTTTCATTTCTTCGCTCTGAAAACATGAATTCAGCGGACAATGGGGAACGAAGTGTCTTAATACGATCGATTTGAATTCTGTTTGAGTTTCTGTTTGATTTTATAGTAAACAAAATCTAAAAATCTATATATTGTTAGTTACATGTTATACATAGCCTCGACATAGTTTATTCTACAAAGATTATTGACGTAAATTAAGAAACCATGATTATTTCATTAGAACTCGTCTAACGGTCCTCGTTATATTTAAAGAATCCATCTAAAGCCAGTCGTGGCGCAGGGGCACAAAGTGTGACTGTAAAATCGACTGGTTGTGGGTTCGACTCCACTCGAGGAGATGAAATATTTATTTAAAATTATATTTCTATTTTTCGCTCTGGTGTCGAAGCAAAGCGTGGCGTTGAGAACCGCCACTTATTACGCAATGCCTCTAGAATTCGGCGGAAAGTGGGGAACGGAGTGTCTTAACACTAGTAATCTGCTATTTTTTTAAAGGTATCTTTCAAAATGTTGCTCAAACGAAGCAAAAAAGAAAATTTCTATTTACAGACCGTATTCCAGATGATGTTTGATGATCAAAAATAATCCATTGCGACAAGAATCAGACGAAAAAAAGAGGTTCCTTAACACAGGTTCCCTCTGCCTACCGTGCTGTGTGCGGGATACAGCGTGATGCCTCGAATTCTTACCATCATATTAAATACAGTTTAGTACTTACGTAGATACGTGCAGGAAGCGTGTAATTTACATTGGACGTGTTCGGTCTTTAATTTCCATAATATATGCAAAACAAGTTAGAATTTAGTATACGCAATGTAAGATAAATTATTCTGTCACAGGATTTATTGAGACAGGGCGCAGCGTTGAGTCGCTAAGTGACAATATTTCAACTTAGACAGCAGAGAAATGGCTTCCTCGGGACTATCCTTCAATTATTCTAGTAGTAGTGTTAGAAATTAAAAGTTTCACGCTGTATCCCGCACACAGCCAGGTTGGTTTAGGAAAGCTAGTGTTTAGACACTCTATATCCCACGTTCTGGCTAATTTTGACGTGTTCAGTGGGGAAATTCAACACCGCGCTTTTGCCTCGACATCAGTGTGAAGAAATGAAAATATAAATGTAAATAAATATTTCATCTCCTCGAGTGGGGATCGAACCTATAACCAGTTACGTTTACGCGTGGCCAAGTGGATGTGTCTGGTAGTTTTAAGGAGGAGATTCTTTAATGCGATCGTTGAAGATAAACTTTAACTTTTCGTCTACAATACGGCAAGTCGTTAGTGCTATTTTCAAGAAAATATCTGTAGACGCTACAATAAATACAAGTTCCCGGTCGGTTTCCAGAAGGCGCGGGTTCGAGTCCCGCTACGTTAAAAATTTAATACATTTTCTAAATAAGTATTTTTCTTATGGAATAACACTTTAAAATTCATAAAAATACTTGAAACTACTTACAAATATAGGCATGTACATATGTTCCATACATTGTTCATATGTATTTTGTATGTGGTGAAAACTTTGTTGCATTACTCACAACATCAGTATTTGAAAAGCGTAAAAGTTATCGTAAAAAGCGATCGTAATCGTGTCATTGTCGCGTCTAATTTTAGCTCATGCGGGCGTGCTATTTTGTTGGAAAGCTAAATTTATACCAACTTTCAATTAAAAATAACAAAGAAATGTTTTGTTTTTTTTTTTTAGCTTCACGCTGTATCCCGCAGATGGAACCTGGTGTAGAACAAAGTGTTTTCTATTGGATCGGAGACGCCAGTGTGTTGTTGAGTAGCGGAACTCAACAAATACTGTTAGAAATGAATTAAGGATAAGTGAAGGTATTGTCTACATATTGGTAATATAAAAAAAAGTAACAAATTTGATTTAAATGAATCGATTATTTTAAATATATACATAAGGACACCGTTCGAAGTAATACGCCACTTTAGGATTGGCCACTATGGTAAAAAAAATATATCATACGTTAATTTACAATATTAACAATATTAATGTTGTATCAACAAATTTACTTTGCAGTAAGCAACATTTCACTTTAAACTTCCAAAGCCATTGCAATTTTTTTCAATACGAACCCACAACCACCGCGAAACATCGGCGCCACGGCGACGTCAAATAAATTAAATTCTTGCTTTTATTATAGCGAAAACTTTATTTTATTTAACGTTTTTGCATCTACATCCGGAGCAGATGCTGTACGTTTATTGGAGATAAAGCACTTGTCGTAACGACGACCATCTAGATACGCTGAATGGTTGGGACCATCTGGCATGCTTTATGCTACTATCATAACATGTATTGAATATAAAGTATGTGTGTGCATATATATTTAATTATGTAAAATAAATAAATCAGCTTCACGCTGTATCCCGCACACAGCAGGGTAGGCAGAGGGAACCTAGTGTTAGGACACTCCGTTCCCCACTTTCCTCCGAGTTCTGAAGGCATTGTGTGTTGAGAGGCGGAACGAAACGCTGCGCTTTGCCCTCGACACCAGAACGAATAAATTTAAATAAAAATGTTAGTAAATATCTCCTCGAGTGGGAATCGAAACCACAACCAGTCGATTTTACAGTTCACATTTTATCAATATGTTTTTTCTTTTTGTTGCTCTTTTTTATAAGAATAAATAATAAAATCGAGAAACATCGACGAATCAGTAAATAGTAAGGATTGATTTAAAATCACCATGTATCTAAAAATAGGTCCTACAATATTTATAGTCAGCACGGCGTTAAGTTCCATCACTCAATACGCAATGTCTTAAAAAAAAAGAGCGAAAAGTGGCGGGACTGTCTATAAAGGATAAACCTTTATTCTGTCTTGCATTTGACTTCCTCTGCCTGCTAATGTGAATTATTACATTTTGCAAGAAATTTTAATGCTTTTTTTTATAATTTAAAAAATACTACAGTAGTTGCTTCGTACCTCGTGGAGGTATCCACGCGTTCCTGAGAAAAAGAGTCTTGGCAAATGGATTTACGGACAGACAAGAAAGTGAATTTATATAAAAAAAACGAGAAGACCGTACAATGAATACGTACGTAAGTAGATCCATACATACATACATACATATATATATAATAACCGTCAATAATATAAAAGAACCGGTGTTTCTACATCCGGTGAATTACATTCAATCATATTGTGGATAAGATGGCGTGAAAGTAATAAAACTAGTATTGATTTCATATGAAATTGATCTTGATTCGGTCTGCCATTTCTTTAGATATCGATATCTATATTTGATTTATATTATAATTATGTTTGTATGTTTAGAAATAAGTAAAAAATATGTTTAACAATGTCGACAGTTTATTTTTTTTTATAATTCAATCAAGCCCAATTTACTTACACAATTACATAAGATATAAAAGGTAGTGAGAAAAAATAACTTTAAAGAGTTAGATGCAAAATTCAACCAAAAGAACGACTTTGCAAGTAACAAATAAGTAAAAAGTAAACTAAAATTGTAGGAATTTAGCTAAACGTTTAAAAAGTCAATTGTAGTTATATTTTAGTTCACAGGGAGAACCAACTGATATTTACACATCACCGTTCTCTACTTCCCGCCCAAATAGAAATCTGTAATGACGGAATTAAACGCTGCACTTCACTAAATCACCATTCAAATTAGAACTCACAATCATTACATTAACTAAGCAGTCAAGCATGTCACTAAGTGGTGCATCATAATTTAATTAAGCCACATAAGAAACGTAAACATATATAAGAAGAAATAACACTGTAACATATTGATGCATATTGCCGACATCTAATTGCACTACAAACGAATAGAAAAGTCTCACAAAAAACTGAGTGTCTAAATATATCTAATAAATGATAATAGATCAAACGTTTACTTTTAGCTTCACGTTGTACGCCGCAAATAGCAAGGTAGGCAGAGGGAACCTAGTGTTAAAACACTCCGTTTCCCACTGTCCACCGAATTTTCCAAGCATTTCGCGCTGAGTGCTTAGCGCCAAGCTTTGCTTTGATAGTAGCGGCACAAAATTAAAATATTAATAAACATTATATAATATAATTCATTTCTCCGAGTGGGAATCCAACGGACAAACGTCGCGTTACAATCCCAAGCCTATGCCACTGCACCGCGACGGCCTCTTTTCACTATCGAAGGTAATATGAACTTAGTACAAACACGTTAATGGAAAACAAACATTTGGGTAGGGATCATTATCGCTGAGTAAGCAACGTGTGAAATGTTAAACCTATCTATGAACGGTCAATACACACGTATTGGTCGTTCTAACCAGCGTATAACGTGTCAACACGCAATATCTCCAGAACTCGGCGGAAATTGGGAAGTACTTCTGACGGACTAGCGGACAGACAACAAAATGTTCCGTTTCCATACGGGTCCAACTTTTTCGTTTCGAAGTAAGCAATCCCAAAAATACAAAATATAGCAAAATATAGCATTAAGTAAGTGAAATGTCGAAATGGGAACAGAGTATCTTAGCACTAGATTCCCATGTTCCCTCTGTCTATCCCATACGTGCGGGATACAGCGTGAAGCTAAAAAACATGTGAAATGTGAATTCAAAAAATTATAATTTCAACTAAAAAGTCCTCGCAAATTGAGCGGTGCGTGGGGGACAGAACGAGAATAAAAATAAATTAAATATAATCAATGCCCTAGAGCCCACAACCACCGCGTATAACTGTCATATACTGTCCCACTGCGCCATGACGGCCTTGAGAACTTTAATTAAATATAGACTTGTTTCGAATTAAAAATTAAATATACTGAGTATATGAAATACGCTACGATATAAGTCACTCGACCTCCATTTCGCTCTTGAAGCAGTCTCAATTAATAGAATTAACGTTCACTTAAGTTAATTTGCCTAAGCTATAATGAATCAAGAGGAAAACCTAGTTAAGGAGAGAAATAGATAATGTGGTATTTCAGGTTAAATTAAATGTTTACAAAAAATTTCTAATGTAATAAATTTATAATAGTGATACAGTGTATAAATTCTACTTTGTATTTCAAAATTAATAGCGGAGAAGAGAGAGTAACATAAACAGTAGAGATGTAAAAAACTGTTTTCTTTTAAGTTTCATGCTGTATGTGCCACAGAAAGCAGAGACAGAGATCCTAATGTCAAAACATTCCGTTTCCACGCTTTGTCCAATTTTTGTCGAGTGATGAAACTCGTCGCCGTACTTTGTCTCGTCACCGTTAAGCGTAGTACGAAAATGATAAATATTACACCGATTGGAAATCGAACCCACAACCGTCGCGTTTACAATCAGAAACCATACCATTGCTTATGGAATTTCCATTAAAACCCCTTACATTAATAAGATACAGTACCTAATAAATTATAAAACAAATATACATATAAAAAAAAATTCTACATAAAAACGTGTTATTTGGCACGGCCATCACAACATCAACGTCAACATAAACATAATAATGTAATATCAGTAGGCGTATAAAAAAAACGGTTGGCGAAATGCCAAGTGATTATCGTCGGTCAAGGCGGCCGAAGGAAGCGAGGACGACCTTGGACAACATGAAACAAGAAAAGAAAAATGAAAATTTGAAAAAATTAGGCGAGTCGTGACGCAGCAGCACAAAGTGTTACTGTAAAATCGACTGGTTGTGGGTTCAATCCCCACTAGAGGAGTTGAAATATTTACTTAAATGTATATTTCCATGTCTTCGCTCTGGTGTCGAGGCAAAGCGACTTCGGCAGCAAGTGGGGTGTCTTAACACTAGGTTTCTTCTGCCTACCCTGCTGTGTGCGGGATAGAGCGTGAAGCTGAAAAATGAACATTTCTAATAGACAAGGGAGAATGTAACAACATAGGTTTACATTGAAATGTTAGTGATTCAGTCATTTTTTGATACAAAAAATATTTAGTAAATTAATTTGTAAATGTTTTCTTAATAAAATAAACAAACAAGCTATCCTTTCCTTAGATATTAATGTCAATCAAACTGACAACGCAACAAAAACAATGTAGGTCTCAAATTAAAAAAAATACTACTATTGTTTTTTTTTTCACTTTACACAGAACTAAAGTTTGAACTATGACTCCGCGATATTCTTATAAAAGCCAAGGACGATGCAGTCGAGGTTGTAAATAATAATTATATATAATTATATCAGATAATGCGCCAGAAGCAAAAAAACTAAAAGCGTATAATTAAATTTGCCATTTTTTTTAAAAGCAACTTATAGTCCAATTGACTTTGATCATGTAAACAAACAAAGCAAAAAAAATATATAATAAAGCATTCACTAAATCCATACATCCAGTAACACTCGTGCCGTTAATACAAATCCAACGACGTATCATTTATTAAAATCTAAATAGATATATATATATATACATACATACGTACAAAAACATAACCATCTTTTGCACTCCGCCTCAGTCGGGTTGATAAAAAAATCCTTAAACTACTGGTAGAAAGTGAAGAATGAAGAGAGTCTATTAGACAGTTAGAAATAGGAAAACTAAGTTCTACATTACTAAAAATAAAATAAATAAATCAGCTTCACGCTGTATCCCGCACACAGCAGGGTAGGCAGAGGAAACCTATTGTTAAGACACTCTGTTCCCCACTTTCTGCCGAATTCTGGAGGCAATGCGCGTTGAATGGCAGAACTCAACGCCGCGCTTTACCTCGACACCAGAGCGAGGAAATGGAAGTATAAATTTGAGTAAATATTTCGTTGAGGCCAGTCGTGGCACAACGTGTGACTGTAAAACCGACTGATTGTGGGTTCGATCCCCACACGAGGAGATGAAATATTTACATTACTCTATTAAGAAATAAATGCGTATGAAATTGAAAAGTAAAAAAATATTCACCATTTAGATTACAAGTAGAAAATATGTAACGAGATAAAAGAAATGAAAACACAAGAGACTGTGTTGTTGTACTGTTATAATGTAATAAATAGTAATTAGCGCGCATAAAGATGCTAATCAATTTAGTTACGCGGTCTGTGCTCTTTGAAACAAGCCGTAAGGTAAACATTTCTAATAAACATTTCCAAAAGCATCAATTATAAAAATAATTAACTTAAAAAGCTTTTAGTATATTTTTCAGCTTTTTTTTTCAACTTTACGCTCTATTTCACATCAGCATCGTACGAAACTTAGAGTTAACACTCTCTGTTGCCCTCTTTCTGACAAATTTTAGTTATTGATTATTGATTGGCGGAACTCAACACCGCACTTAGCACTTAGTGGAAATCGAACCTACAACTAGCGTTTATTCTTGAAAATCATCATAATTAATTATTTTTACTTATCTATTTTCATAAGAAATTTTATCTTGGTTCGTAACTCGACAGGACCCATAAAATGTTATATATTAAACTAACGACCTACGGCTTAGCGGTTTATTTTAACAACTACAAGACTAATAAATAATTAAATTAATTTAATAAATCATTAAATTAATTTAATTATTACCAATAAACTTACTTACATAGTGCCTATATACAATTTATTGCTAACATAATGAAGTCCGCCGTTTAAAATCACTAAAAAACAATCAGTCGAACTGATAACTTCCTCCTTTTACAGAAGTTGATTAAAATCAAATATATATCGCCCGCTTACGTTTTTACCTGCTAACAAAAGCCTTTTAAGCAATTTTCAGGAGAGACAAAAACATCCTTTAAAAATTATGACTATATATTATCAAAACGTTTTTATTTTTTAATATCTTCATTTCTTCGTTCTGGTGTCGAGACAAAAGCGTTAAGTTTCGCCACTCAACACGCATAGCCTCCTGAATTCGGCGAAAAATTGGGAGACTCCACGGTCCGTAAAGCGAAAAAAATAAGGTTTTTGCAATTTCGAAACGAACATACATACCTACATAACGAAAAAAACAAAAAGTGAATTTAACAAGTTTACAATCTAACCCGACGATGCGCGTCTCGCAGAGATTCCAAGATTAATTATTAACTGTTAAAGTTAAAATCAACCAATTAAAAAAATAATAACAAGAACAGGTGTACCGTTGATACCATTTCAATCTTCCGCTTCACCAACCACATGGCGGAAGGCTCGATAAAATGAATCTGTCAAGTTTGATAAGGCTTAGATATGAATCGGAATTTAATTATTTTTTTCCGGTATAAAAAACAGACTGCCCTAAAAGCTTTGCCTAGTGAAAAGGGTAACTTCGTTTATTTGAAAAGCTGGTGCCGACTGGTCTCAGGGAATAATAACTATATATGTATGAATAACTTATAATAATAAACATTGAGGCCACCGTGGCGATTGTAAACGATGGTTGTGGGTTCAATATCAACTGTGGGGAGTGCATCGTTTTCATATTGCCGTTGTAGCAATAGCAGGTGCGGATTTGAGTTTCGCCGTTCAACACACAGTGTTTCCAAAAGCAGAGAACGGTTCTGTACCGTACGGCTTTATATATATACATACTGTAAAAATAAGAACTTTTTCTTCAGATTCATCCTGTATCCCACACATCACAGGTCCACGGAATATAATGTTAAGCCAGGGAATATAATTCTATTCTCCATGGGCACCCCGTTCCTCACCTTTCGAAGAATTCTTGAGAACGCCGCGCTCTGCCTCGTTACAAGTGGAAATCGAACCCACAACCGTCGTTTACTCACACTCAACATTATTACAACTACAAACATCTGTCGTTAATGTAAATGTAATTGGCACTTGATTTATTTTTACGCTACAAATGATTCATAATTTTTTTATGAAACGTAAACTGCACTGTCGAATGTTTTCAAAGACAAATCTGCAGAAATTTTTAATTTAATGAGTTCATTCTCTTTTTTAAGAAGGAAGCAACATCTTCCATAATTCAAAAATAATATTACTTTTAGTAGAATGTTTGTATTGTGATTATCTAGCCAGTAAAAGTTCAAAATAACTAACGGTTTTAAAAAACATATCAGTTTCACGCTGTATCCCGCACACATTAGGGTAGGCAGAGGGAATCTAGTGTTAAGACACTCCGTTCCCCACTTTCTGCCGAATTCTGTAGGCATTACGTGTTGGGTGGCAGAACTCAACGCCGCGCTTTGCCTCGACTCGAAATATAAATTTAAGTAAATATTTTATCTCCTCGAGTTAAGATCGAACTCAAAACCAGTCGGTTTTACAGTCACACTTTGTTGCACACAGATAAATAAATAATCTGTGATAGTTTTTTTAACTCAATTACTCAATTAATTTAATACCTATAAACATAAAATACGTGTATAGAAAATAAATTTCTAATATGTATCTGAGCCAGTACAAAATGTATCTGAAGAGTTTATATTCAGTCCTCAATATTTAGGTTATAAGTAGTTCAGATTCTTACATTTCATTACATAGTTAGTTACAAATCTACTTGAAAAAAAAAAAAAAACCGCTTCAAGCTGTGTCACGCATAAAGCAGGGAGGGAATCTAGTGTTAAGACACTCCGTTGTCCACTTTCCGCCGATTTATTCGAGGCATGCGTGTTGAGTGAAGAAATATAATAATAATACATTTCCTTGCGTGGGGATCGAACCCACAGCTATCGCTTTACAGTCGCACCCATGTACCGCGTCACGACGGTCTCCTCGACCTACTAAAAGCGTGTTAAAAAAATACAGTTTTTTATATAACAACTAATATTAGCTCCAGAGATTTACGACAGGGCCAAACCCTTTTCTTAAATTCCTTTGACAAAACACCAGTTGTTAATTATTAAAATAAATATCCGTTGCTGTGAGCAGACCTGTTATCACTTAGTTACTTTATCAATTCACAGTATCAGTTTACAATTTAACTTTGATAAAATAAGATTTTTTTATGTTGAATATTTTTTATTTTTAACTTCAAAAAGTATCCTGCATATTTACCTACTTGCCTGCGGCAGAGGGAACCTAGTGTTACGACACTTCCGTTTCCCACTTCCCGCCAAATTCTGAGTGCATTGCATATTGAGTTCAGAACTCGACGGCTCGCTTCGCCACGTTACCAGAGCGACGACATGAAAATATTAAATACTACATTTCTCAAGTGGGAATTCAACCCACAACCTAGTGCGTTCAGAGACACGCGTGTGCATTCATTGTAATTTTTCTACAAAATGTATTTTTTTCTAAATGCCCGATGTAACATAGACAACGACTACATTTCTGAAAATTATACCTAATGTAAAAGTAATTTATTGTATCATCTTTCAAAACGATATAAATTTCTCGGGTTAGTAACAGACTGGCGCAACTTAGAAATTTAAGCTTTAAGGGATAACCTTCTATCATTTAATATAACAATAATACCACCTATGACTTTTCAAAATTATTGATCAAATAAAATCAAGCAGGGTAGGCACAGAGAACCTAGTGTTAAGATACTTCGTTGCCCACTTTCCGCCAAATTCTGAAGACATTGCGCGCTGAGTGACGGGACTGAACGCCGCGCTTTGATTTGACACCAGAACGCAGAAATTGAAATATATGTTGAAATAAATATCTTATTTACACGAGTGGGGATAGAACCCGCAAGAGGTCGCGTCAACAGCCTCTACGCCACCACTGGCCTCTTTCCAATGATTGGTAATAATTGAATACTTATTGAGTAAGATCAACTAACGATAAGCTTATATTTATTTATAAAGTGTGTAGTAAATAATAGTAAATGATACTTTCGTAGTGCCATTAAGATAAAGTTAAAGGAGTTAACCTTAATGTTTGTTTATATGTAAATTTGAATTTTTACTAAAAAACTTGCTTGCTTTTCCGTGCATAGCCAGGAAGGCAAAGGGAACCTGGGAACCTAGTGTTAAGACACTCCTTCCCAGTTAAAATATTTTAGTATCAATAAAAATGTTATTTAATTATTTAATTTAAATTTGTAATAGGTATATTAATGTTGTTTTTTAATAGATGTCTTTAGTTAAGACTTTATCGTAAAACATAAAATATCATCATCATTTAATTAAATACTTGGAATATCTATTCAAGCCTCGGTTTATATCGTAATTAAAAATATACTTTGGACATGTCAGACAAGTGTCAACAGAAAAAGAGAGGCATCAAGAAATCGATATCAAATATTCGATAGCTATAAGCGATATTAGTGATTAACTAATTATAATTACTTAATTAAAAATAAACTAAATTTCACGTCTTAAAGTACACACACACAAATAAGATCAAACCTGGAAAAAAAAGGATAAGCAAAGGGAGTTTAGTGTTAAGACACTAAGTTCCATACTTTCCACCGAATTCTCGAGGCATTCCATATTGAGTTGCAGAACTCAACGCCGTGCTCAAAATCCATTGCACCAGAGCGAAAGAATGAAAATATTAAATATTCCATGTTCTCGAATGGGAATCGAACCCACAATACCTCATACTGGCCTACTAAATACAGCTTGGACAAATATCATATTGAGCCAAGTCATTGTCGTGGCATTATACTTAATACCGAAATAGATCCACTATTTCCATAACAAAATTGATTTACGTTTATCGCTTTGGTATATTGAAATATTCATCTGTTTAGAGTAATATGTGATTATTTGTATATATTGGTTATATTGGTTTCAGTGTTAAGGTTGATTGGTATTAATTTATTATTTAAAACAGTGAACAAATAAAACCTTCTTTATTGTTGGTTTTGCCTTAAGATCAGTGAGTCAGTCACTACCTAAATTGTCTTCTTTTTTTTTGCTCAACGCCGCGCTTAATTTACTTCCCTTTTTATTCTTATTTCCCCCTTTTGCTTTACTTTTATTTCATTTTTTTTTTCATTTCCCCAAATGGGAATCGAAACCACAACCTCTCTCGTCGTAGCTATAGTCGCACGCTTGTGCCCCAGGGCAACGACTGGTCTCCATTCTTATTTTGACTAAATAAAATCTTAAATGCATTGAATATTATTTTAGGCCACATGAATATTATGATTGAGGATGAACAAAATGAAACAAATCGATATATATATATATTTTGTTTTATGTAATATGCAAGTGTCTAACATAGCAGAGAAATTGAATTTTTCGCATTACTTCAATTCTGCTCATAATTTATTTTTCAGTAGAACCTAAATATATGTAATAAGTATCTAAATATATGTAAATAAATGAATCAGCTTCACGCTGTAACCCGCACACAGAAGGGTAGGCATAGGGAACCTAGTGTTAAGACACTCCGTTCCCCGATTTCCGCCGAGTTCTGGAGGCAATATACACCAAAACAATTAATACGGTAATTTGAAGAGATTAGAATCGTTAAATTATAGCGAGAGACGTTGGCTGCAGCATCCCATAGTTTAAATGGTAATAACTTTGACCGCATCGATCGTGGTACAGATAAAACAAATCAAGGCCTATCAGAAACAAATCTATTTTATAAGAGGAGACTACCGTGTTATTTATTTTTTCTCTCAATTTCACAGGTACAAATAAAAAAGTGGAGTTTGTTTTCTTTTTTAATGAGAGATTCTATTGCTTATTGGTTACAAGACATCGTAAAAAAAGTTTTTTTTTTATTAAAAGAGTAAATGTGAATGTTTATTTTCATATAAAATGTATCAAACAACAACTAGTTATTTACATATATCTGAATTATTAACTAAATATTGAATTAATGAAATCCAATTTCTAGTTAGAGAAATATGAAGGAAATTTTTATCGACCACGAAGAGATATATGTATCTATGTATATTTAGTAAAATTACAAAGCTGAAGTGAAAGTGCGCTTAGTTGGTAAGGATAGAGGAAAAAGTTCTATTTTTTTGGCTACACGCTTTATCCCGCATGAAGGGTAGGTAGAGGGAAACCCTGATAAGACACCTTGTCGTCCATTTTCCGCCGAATTCATTATAGCATTGCTTGTTAAGTGGCGGAACTAAACGCCTCGCTTTACCTAGTTATCAGAGCACAAAAATGAAATATTTTATTAACTCGAGTGGGAAAAGAACTCACAACCGACGACGGCCTCTTGTTCTCTGCTCTTTTATACAAATTTCCATATGTTCACAGTTACTTACATGTAACCAATACGTGTTTAATAGTCATAGGAGATAAGCGGAAGGTGACAATAAGTAATGGTCATACAAACACCAACAGTAAATATTTACAAACTATCGACTATCGAGTGTTGGCTATGGGGTCTTGGAACTTGGTTAATTCACACCTTTTAATATTAAGGTCTATTGTGGACATAGGGCATTCTTATTAAACCACTAATGTGTGAAACAAAATATTATTTAAAAAGAAGCTTTGTAAATTTCTTTATGATGTACAAGTCAAGCCCGGTAATTTTTTTAGCTTCACGCTGTATCCCGCACACATCAGGGTAGGCAGAGGGAATCTAGTGTTTAAAAACTTTGTCCCGATACCAGATCGAAAAAATAGAAATATAAATGTAAATAAATATTTCAAAATTTAAAGTAACCTTTGGTCTCATAAACAAACAAAAATCGTAAAATTTGACTTTTTTATAAATACCGCATGCGTAATTTCGTTTCGTTCAAATAATAAACGTGGGAGATGGCGACTCTATATAATTTGATTGACCTTCGCTGTCCAAAGTCACGCAATTTGTGAATTTGCACTAAAATAACTTTATATATCTAACATATATTACTATTTTTTTTATTTATTGTTAAAAAAATAAAACCGTCGTGGCGGAGGGGCACAATGGTGTAACGCAACGGTTGTGGGTTCGATCCTACCATTGAAATAATGTTTTATTATTTATTAATATTTCCATTTCTTCGCACCAAAGCAACAGGCCGACATTGAGTTCCGTTCCCGTAAGTGGGGAACGGAGTGACTTTACATAGGGTTCCCTCTGCCTAGCCTGCTGTATGTGGACTACAGCGTGACGTTGATTTATTTTACTTATGTAAAAATTATATAAATTGCTGTCAAAAATATATACAATAATCGGTTATTAAACGAAGATATAAAATAGAGTTATTAGAAGACCGAAGCAGGAGAATAATGATTGAACTAAGCAAAGTATAGCCTTACGGCTTTGCATATAAATATGAATATGTTTTGAGGATTTAGAAAAAATATAGCATTACCCTTTTCCGTATAGAAGTATATTATATATTTTTGGCAGCATCATACCTTTTTCAGCATCAACAGAGTCAATCTAGTGTTTAGACACGCCATTTCTGACTATTTCATATAGTTTTCGAGACAAATGGCAGGCTTCAACGCCGCGAAAGTAATGACAAAAATGAAATTATTTACTCCGACCGGAATTCGAACTAACAACTATTGCGTTTACAATTAGATGTACAAAACTCAATTTCCCCAATAATTTCTATTTCCGTCATCAGCCATATACGTAAACTATTAATAAAAATGTGATTTCCATAATATATTCCAACACTTACCGTAAGCACAGGAAGGCCAATGCCAACAATGTAGAGCATAACGTTGGTCACAGTGGAGTCCTTGTAGGGATGCTTGAGGGATTCGTCGTCACAGAAGAACCCCCGCTCGTAGGGTGTACCCCATAGATAGAACACCAAGATTAGAAATCCGACTGTAACAAATGAACAAAATAAATAAGTAAATAATATTTTACTTCGTTTTATTTTTTTATTTATATTGTTTCTAGTTTCAAAAATTTTTCGTATATAAAAATCAAATTAAATCAGCTTCTCCAGCATCTAGCATTATCCCGCATACAGCAGCGTAGGCATCGGGAACCTAGTGTTAAGACACTCCGTTCCAATTAAGACACTTTGCAGAATCGCCGCGCTGTTGCCTAATTATCAGAGCCAAGAAATGAAAATATTAAATATTTCATTTCCTTCAGCGAAAATCGAACCACCCAGTCGCACACTTATTTATGCCCCTGCGCCACGACTGGCCTAGTATTAAATAAAGTTGAATTTCGTTCAAAATAATGTTCGAATAGACAAGTAAATCATCAATGAGAATACTATAAATAATAGTAATACGAACGAACATAATAAATCACGTCGACAATCAAAGTTGGTAGTCATTAAAATCAACTGGGAGACATAAAGGGGGAATTTAAATTGGTGTAGACTGGTCCCATTCTCGCATTAGTTCCATTGTTACGATTGTTTCTTCTACAAACAGACGGACGGACAAAAAACATCAGGTAGGGGACGCCGCGCCAACGAAATAGATTGTATAGAAATGTTACCATTTTTTTTAAGCGTAGGGATTTACACGTAATAATTAAATGTGTTTTATTAAAAAAATAACTGATTGATATTTAGTTAAGAAAAACATGTTACAAAGCTGACGATATAAAATCATGATTTTTACTGTAATATTAATATTTTAGATTAATAAATATTCACGATTTTTAACGAACGAACAGCAGAGTAGTTAGTGGAAACCTAGTGTTAAAATATTCCGTTTACCATTTTCCGCCCAATTTTCAAGACATTGCGTGTTAATCAGCGGAACTCAACAATGCGTTTTGTCTTCTTACCGTAGTGAGGAAATAAAAATAGTGAATTCCCGCTAAAATGTATAGATAATAAGTTTTGCACATACTTACTCAATTTTTTTTACATATATGTTATACTTTATAATAAAAAAAATGATGCCAATCGTGGCGTAGGCCAATCGTGGCGCACAAAATGTGACTGTAAAACCGACTGGTTGTGGATTCGATCCCCACTCGAGGTTATGAAATATTTACTTAAATTTTAATTATCATTTCTTCGCTCTGGTGTCGAGACAAAGCGCGGCGTTGTGTTCCGCCACTCAACACGTAAATTCGGCCTCCTAAATTCGGCAGAAAGTGGGGAACGGAGTGTCTTAACCCTAGTTTCCTTCTGGCTATCCTGCTGTGTGCGGGATACAGCGTTTGAAAAATATATATATAAAAATAATAACAACATCTTACAAAATTAAACCAACCCTCGGCCCTTCCAGATCGAACACACACCCAAAAAATCCGTAAGGCAATACCCTTTGTTATTGATCTCGGTTAAAAATAACAAACATCCCATTATCGTTAGTATGGCATGTAGAGAGTGTGGCTTGTGCTTTTACACGAAACACTTAATAGTTATTGAATTTCTATGTTGAAGGCGAAAATAATTGATATTTTTATCTTTTCCTCACATAAATTTATTTAAAATAAACGGGACTGGTTGTGGGTTCGATCCCGAAGTGAAATATTTATTTACATTTATATTTTCATTTTTTCGCTCTGTTGTCGAGGCAAAAGCTCGGTTTGAGTTTCGCCACTCACCACGCAATGCCTAAGGAATTCACCGGAAAGTGACGAATGAAGTGTCGTTAACTTAACACAAGGTTCCCTCTCCCTACCCTGCCGTGTGCGGGATACAGCCTAAAGGTGAATTATTTTTTTATATAAGAGCATTTTCTATACTACGCTATTTTCTATACATTAGAAGGAACTTAGCGTTAACACACTCTCTTTTCTATTTTGCAGCAATATTAACGATACTATATATTAGCTACCCTGCTGTGTATCCCGCACACAGCAGGGTAGGCAGAGGGAACCTTGTGTTAAGACACTCCGTTCCACACTTTCTGCCGAATTCTGGAGGCATTGCGTATTGAGTGGCAGAACTCAACGCCGCGCTTAGCCTTGACACCAGAGCGAAGAAATAGAAATATAAATTTAAGTAAATATTTTATCTCTTCGACTGGAGATCGAACCCACAACCAGTCAGTTTTACAGTCACACTTCGTGCCGCTGCGCTACGACTGGCCTCACAACCCGGACAACTCTCCATTAAACATAAAACTATGATTCACTATGGCAACACTACAAAATGGGGCGACGACCTCTTACATAAGAGTGTTAGATTACGTTTACAGCCACCCGCCAGTGTAATTTCCTTGAATTTGACATGTTCATAGGAAAATATTTGTGTTTTACGATAACCTTAACTGAGAAAACATTCAAATTAGCTTTGAACATGTCGAAATCTATAAAGAAATTATGTTTAACAATAGATAATTTAGGATTTTTTTTTGTGTTTGTTAAACAAAGCGGTATTGAGTGTTGTTAATCAACGAAAAGCAGATAACGGAGTGTCTCAATACAAGGATTTCGTTGTTTATATACTGCTGTTGTACTCTGGCGTCGAGGCAATGCGTGGTGTTGAACTCCGCCGTTCAACACGCATTGTTTCCAGAATTCACGGGAAAGTGAAAAGCGGAGTATCTCAACACTAGGTTCTCTCTGCCTACTCTGCTACATGCCGGATACAGCGTAAAGATGAAAAAAAAAACAGTAAAACTAACACAGTTGTCCGTTTATTATAAAAATAAGGAAAAAAAATATTATAATCATATATTTTTTCCTTTTATTTGCTCTATATAATAATTATCTATAACACTTTTAAGTAGTAATACAGAAATAAAGCTTTGATCTCGTTAAAAGGGACCGATAAACAGGAAGTAGTAAAAGTATATCTTGCAATTTGAAATTGCAAGCATTTGCGGTTAAATTATATATAAATTTTAATTGACAATATATTTATTTTTTTAGCTTTACACTGCATCTCGCACATAGCAGGGTAGGCAGAGGGAACCTGGGAACCTAGTGTTTAGACACACCGTTATCATTAAGAAACTTCTTTTCCACACTTTAGCACTTAAAGTCCACGCAAAAAAGTTAAGGGGGCAGTAGTTTATACATACATATAAATATTGACCCAATCCAACTGAACCCACTACTAGCGAAATTAGCCGAACACACCTCAACCGCATCACGTTGGCAACAATGACAGCTATGACGAGAATAATGACGTTAAATTTAATATAGGGTCGTGTGTGTATGATAAATATACGTGAATAAATTACATCGCACGCTATAAACTCATAGACACGTGTTAGTTACGCATTGATGGCAGTCAGTGTCAAGGTCTCGATCATTGAACATTATAAATAAAAAAAAATACTTACATCATGAACTGTAGAAATAAATATTTAAAATAATATTTAATAAATATTTAAAACAATATTAATTCTATATTTGACTATTTGAAGTTTTAAGACAGCAATGAAATAAAGTGATAACTCGCAAATTTCCTTTTTTTATCCGTTTCTTTCTATCTTTTAAAAGGACACCTAAGGCCATTTACACACTATTAGGCGCCAGCAAAACTTTTTTGAAAATCATAGCCCAAATCCATATTAAAAACGTAAAAGGGGATCGATAAAAAATCGTTATTTGAGGGTTCACTTATCATAATGTTAACACGAAAAAGGAATTTATAACTAAAGGTGTAAAAGCTGATAAGAGTACTGATAGCCGTTGATTTAAGACCAAAACAAATATAAATGTGTGTTAGTCAAATGACATTAACCTTTAACTCTTAGTAAGTAATATAAATATTACGCCATCGTGGCATCGTTGAGTAGATGGTGTTGTAAATGGTTGTGGGTTCGATTCCCTACTTAAAGTAATGTTTATTTCGAAAAATAAAGTTGGGGTAATGCTTATTTGGGTAAGTTGAGAATGGTGTGTCTTATTACTACTAAATTTCTTATGCCTACATAGATAACTTTCAGAAATACATCAAGAAAACAAATACATAGATCTCTCCCTCTCGCTGAATACCACAGTTAGCAGTGCACGAAGAGAGAACCTAGTTCCCCACATTACTCTGAATTTTTCGAGATATTGCGTGTTGAGTGACGGAACTCAACGCCGCGTTGTATACATAGAGATATCAATCTTAAGTACCAATGATAGAGCTCAAAGTTAAAGAGCAGCAGACGACGATTCAAATTCAGTAGTTGCCAAACTGCGGTCGACGACTCCAGGGATAATTTAGTTTAAAAATGCTATAGGTATTAGGTGCGCTGCTATTCAAAGCCGGTTTGGCAGCACAATGAATCTTTACAGTCCCATCATATATATGCTAGAATATGTTTGTTTAATATCCGTAAGAAAAAGACAATATTGAACTAGGTTTTCACTTATCTTCTGTAGTAATAAAAATTAACAGTAATGTATTTAAAAGCAACAACCAAAAAATATGGAGTGCGATATAAGAGATAATAATAAATAATTAACCCTGAAAAGTAAAACATAAGCTCTTCTGGCGTAAGGACAAGCGTGCGCCTTTAAACTCGACAACTGTGGTTTCGAGGGAATGAAATATTTAATATTTTCATTTCCTCACGTGAAACGAGGTAAAGGTGTTGAGTTCCGCCATATACTCAACTCGCAATGCCTCAAGAATTAGGCGGATATTGGGGAACGGAAGTTTCTTAGGAGTAACGGAGTGTCTTAGCACTAGGTTCCCACGTTACTTCTGCCGACCCTGATACATAGAGAAATTAATAAAAACGATCAGTTTAAAATCAAGGCCTACTTGGAAAATATATAGATGCACCCTTGGATCCATCATGGAAATTGGAATCCACCACTCATCAAGCAATTTAGACCAAAAGCGCAACAGAAATAATCAATCTGAATCAATCGAACATTTAAAAAAATACTACCGTTATTGCTGCTGCTTAAAATATATCGAAAAGCACAGATGATATTTAAAAAATATTCACAAATTACTGGCGTTCGTGACATGAAATAAAAAAAACATACATATATAAAACCTACGCCTTAACCAAACAAAAATTATATCAAGCCCACGTCATATTGCAAAAAACACGGTTATTGTTTGTGATTGTAATCAGCGTGATACAATCTTCGCCCACACCTATGCTGTGAACAATAAAACTGGTTTTGTTTTTTTTTTTAATTTCATACATTCAGAATAAAAACTTAATAAATAGAAGTGCTTAATCATATGTTTTTTTTTAAATAAAAAATGGGTTTTTGAAACTATTTATTTAATTTTAAAGAAATAATTCTTCGTAGGGTATGCGGAGTCAGCTTAGCTGATCGAATCCGCAATGAAGAGGTACACAGCATGGCAAGTACTAGCGAGGATGTCACGGTGAGAATGAAGAAGAACGTATCACGAATGGGTGATGAAAGAATGGCAAAAAAGATTTATGATAGAAAAGTGGGCGGTAAGAGGTAGGGGGACACCTCGGTTGACCTTCAAAAACACAGTATCTAAGATACTGGATGAAGGTCACGTAAAAAGCACGAGGACCCCCCGGAGGGCATGGCAAGGTTGATGACAGTGGACGAGGCGAAAGAGGTATGTAGAGACCGTAGCGTTTGGCGGATAAAGCGTGGGGCTAGTTAGTTAGTTAAAGAAATAATTTATAAAATAGCGTCACGCTGTAGCCCACCGGGTAGGCAGAAAGAACTTGGGAACCTAGTGTTAAGACATTCCGTTTCCACAAGACTTACATTCCCTACTTTCCGCCGAATTTCCGTAAGTATTTAAGAAACGAGAACAATTTAAAATAAAAAAATCAATGCAACTGTAATGACAAAATAAAAAAAAAAGTCTAATAAACTATTTAAAAACATATTATTTTTTGTTATTTCAATGCATTACTAAGAAAACCATGAGATTAAACGACAGACACAAACATTGTGCCAATCAATTCGTATATACCTTCGCATTTCAAAGAAATTTTTAATTATTGTAGGTAGATGTGTTTTTTTTTTATGAAATTCACTATAAAATTAGCTTTTTCAATTTTGACGCTGTTGCCACGTTAACTTGAATTATTAAATAATTATATTGTTCTGCGAAAATTTTTTTAAACCTTTTTTGTCTAAGAATATCTCATCCTTTGATCTGAAGGTTACTGGTAATTAAAGCTAAAGACGAATTGATGAGGTTTTTTTAACTTGTCTTACATATATATATCCTCAAGTAGACAGAGACAATCTAGAAAAAGATCACTTTGGTCTCTATTTTCCATTAAAAGTGTGATGTGTATTTTGTGGCGGAAAGTACTTCTGCCTATGGTTAAATTGAACCAGACCGAGACAATATTTGAAATATTAATTTACATTCTCCACTTAAATATTAATTTAAAATACTGACCCGGTCTGGTTTAAATAACATTTCCTTAATTCAAATTCGAAGCCACGACCAATATGCGTTTAAGGAGGACAATCCTTAATGTGCAATTATTTATTTATTTATGTTTTTACTTATAAACAAAATTTATCTATTAAGTTACAACTCACAATCAAAGTAGTCGTGCCAAAATTTGTTATTGGGTACATTTTTTTAACTTCACGCTGTATCAAACATAACAAGAAATTCACACATTCATATAATATACAACTGAATTAAATAAGATTTTTTTAAAAATTAGGCCGGAAAACTGAGAATGTAGTATCAAGACTTAAACTTTAACTTAAAGTTGCAAAAAAAACATGCCGTCGATTTATAATCGCTAACACGGTAAATAACTAAGCCATATCGAACATACAGGATGCAAGTAAAAAAAAACTGCGTTAAATTTTTTTACATGTACTCGTAATGTACACATTGAAATTAGTAATATTCTTTATTTTAATAAAAAGAAACGGCTAAGAGCGAATCGGACTCGCGCACAAAGGGATCCGTATCTACGAAAAATCCACATATCTATATAGCCCCTAAAATATTTGTTTTATCCAATTTTTTAGTATCAATTTAGCATGTGTAAAAATTAACTGTTCAACTATCACGGTTCATTAAATACAGCGTGGTGACATACGGACAGACAGACAGTGGACTCTTAGTAATAGAGTCCCGTTTTACTCTTTGGGCAGGGAACCCTAAAACTATACTGTTATACCCATATCAAATAGACACTGTTTACAAAAGTACGATAGTTAAGCACATTCCGAATTCCATACGACATACGAGCAGTCATTTTTTTCACTGCGTCTACATACAAACCATTGTCTTAGACTCATTGGTATTATAATTTATGATAAATATGGTAGTGCATGTTTTGGTACATTTACATGTTACATGTTACACGACCGACAATGTGATATTGTTTACATTTTGACGCGTACCGTTGTATTTATATCTGTTTATTGTTGTAGTAAAAGTTTTCAACTAGAAACTTTGGAATAGAATTCTTGAATCTTTTAATAAGAGCCGATATTTGTTTGCAATTGAATGAATCTTTCTTGGTTGCGTCACGATGATTTTAATAATACAAATACAAAAAAATATTTATTTAGGATTCAATAAAAAGAGAACAAATATTACGCTGTTTTTTGTATGGCAAGTGAGAACCTAGAGTTAAAATGACCCCCAATTTTGATCAAACCCACAACTACCGTGTTTAGAGTCTGACATTATCACTGCGCCACTATAGCCTCACATGTAATCCCGGCTGGTAAAATATATCGTCGGTTTAAGGTGTAAAGTTTAAAAAACCTTCTGATAATACATATATATACTCATGCTTTTTTAAATACATATTTTGTCCCTTCTGATAATTTTGCACATTTGATATTACGTTTATTAAATTCACATTTTTTTCCGCAGAGAAAAGAGTAAAATGTAAATAAATATATTCCGTCGAAATTCGCACCATTGCTACGATTAAAAATCGAACCCACAACCACCGCATTAACAGCCGAAGCCGTTTCTGTTCAAACTGTGTTTAACGTTACATATAACAAGGATTTTCTATGGGATTACATCCCAAAACAAATGTATCAACAACTTCCATCCTGCACCGGGGTCATTGAGCGATCGACTCCATTAAGTGACCATCCTTATTACGTTTCATAGCAATTAGGTTATATTTGATTAATTTTCTTTGAAATTTTGATTAGAATATAGGAATCTGCTTAAATTGTTTATAGAAGAAAACTAAAAAATAGTATGTTTTATGCTATACTATTTTCTGTATTTTCCCCGTAACTATAGCAACGGTAGACAAGCTGGCCATACTCATAACTGACATAACATTAATTTAGATAGAGCAATATAGGTACCGCAGTTTATTATTTAAATTTAAAGCCGTGACGTTGACAGGCTGGTATAAAAATATTGCAACATACCAAAATATCTATATGTCGATAGTAATAACGTTAAAAAATTACGAGAAGGCGAAAACAGATCATAAATCGATCAATATCGTAACTAACGCTTAATCCGCCTCTGATAAGGAAGTAGACACAAATAACCTAGTGCTTTTAAATCAAAAGTCAAAGTAGAGTAGGAGATGAGTTCAAATTCCGACTCCACCATCACTCCACTTCCAACTAACGTAAAAACTACTGTCGGAATAGAACCCGCTAACACCATGTCATATTATTAATATTATAGTGTATTATTTTGAACGGTACGTACGTACATATGCAATAGATTTCCCCGTTGCCAACTTCAGTTTAGACGTTTTACTGCATATCACCATTGCCTTCCGTAATCCGTAATAGGTCACTTTCAGACGGCAACAGCGGTCCATTCATGCGGTAATGTTTTTATTTGAACACACTCTATACACCAGGGGTTCCCAACTTTTTCTTGATCATGGACCACTTTTATATCATTCTTGTTAGTAGGGATCACTGCATGTAGGTAGAATAAAAATAAAATAAAAATTAAATTAAATTAGCTTCACGCTATATCCCGCACACAGCAGGGTAGGCAGAGGGAACCTAGTGTTAAGACACTCCGTTCCCCACTTTCTGCCGAATTTTGGAGGCATTGCGTGTTGAGTGGCAGAACTCAACGCCGCGCTTTGCCTCGACACCAGAGCGAAGAAATGGAAATATAAATTTAAGTAAATATTTCATCTCCTCGAGTGGGGATCGAACCCACAACCAGTCGGTTTACAGTCACACTTTGTACCACTGCGCCACGACGGGCCTCTAGAATAAAAAGTACCTGTGATAATCAAATAAAAACTTCGCCTCAACATCTCCAGTCATAAAATTAATATCGTTAGCGGAACATATTTAGGCTTCTGCGGACCACTGGTTGGGAACCACTGGTATACACGAACGACCATTATTGTTGAATGCAACTGTATACTTGTTATGGAGTCTCACGACATTTGGCATTTTGTTTCTATAATGACCTCTCAGATGTGAATTTGAAAATGTAGGATATAGTAACTAAGGGTTTATATAGACTTTTGTTGTTTTTTTTTATTATTTTTGTGGTACGATTTTGGTTGTGATTAAAGTACTTTGAAAGGTTACTAGATGTTCAAGATAAGAACAAATTTTTGAGTAAATATTTGAGTACTATTTCCACTCGAGGAAATGAAATACTTAATATTTACATTTCCAAGCCGTGAGCGAGTCGCTAGTCAAAAATGAATTTGTTAATATATAAACTTTCTACAGAAACAAAAAGCAAATTTAACAAACACTACAATCATATATCTATATAGTTATATAAAAATCGTGGTTGTCCAAACAGAAGTTACCTACATTCGACGTGAAGAGCACGGTGCACGATATTTACAAAAATGACTTCGGTTTAATCTTCGGTTGTAAAAAAAGTTGAAATCATGATTTATGTTGTTCCGAAAGTAGACCGCTGGACGGGTAAGAGTGCATTTGCTTATAAATATAGACGTTGTGTTTAAGTTGCTTTTGAGTCCGACTAAAGGCGATAGTTGTGAGTTCGATTTTTTTTCGTAGTTCCCCACTTTTCAAGTTTTCGTGACATTGTGTTTTGGATGGTGTAACTCAACGTCGCGTCTTGTCTCGTTACCATAACAACGATACGAAAATAATTCACTGCCTCGAGCGGTAATAGAATCTTTTTACTGCCAGACGTCCCGCTGCGCCACGACAGCTTCTGGTATAGAAATATTGATTTATACATGTATAGCGTACAAGTTTTCTTAATAGTGTTCTGTTTGTACTCAGCGTGTGTATTTTTTATATGAACGTGAAATTTTTATACAGTATTTACTGCTGAACTGTATTAAAAAATACTAGGCCAATTCGCCAAACACGTGGAATGATTAAAACCTACTATTGATTTTTCTCTTCCATCTTAATATCTTGTACGTACTATACTGAAAGAATTTAACACATAAAATTCTCAAAAGTTTTATGTGTTATGTAGGTATATGGGTGGCGTTTAGTTGCGCCAGTCAACACGCAATCCCCACAGAATACAGCGGAAGATACGAAACGAAATGTCTTGTGTCATTGTGTCTTATGTCATTGTGTCTTATGTCATTGTGTCTTATGTCATTGTGATTGTGTCATTGTGTCTTGTGTCATTGTGTCATGTGTCTTGTTTTTATTGTGTCTTGTGTCATTGTGTTATTGTGTCTTGTGTCTTTGTGTCTTGAGAGAAAAAATTGATGTTCATATATAATACAAAAAAAAACGAGGTCCATCAGTTCGAAGCCATTGCAGACTTATTAATTACACTGGCGCCTTTATAAAAAGAGAGATGTTACAGAACGTAATCACTCTATTAAAAAAGTCAATTAATCAAACTTTTGAACCCGCCGACTTACGAGCTCTCGTATAGTAGCGTCATTGGGATATTGAGCTTGAATTTTTTTTTCGCATAGTGGGGTAAACAGAGGGAACCTAGTGCGTACGACATATTAAAAATAACTTTTTATTCATTTTAGAAATCGAGTTTTTTCATATGATATCTATGTGAGGTAGTTTGTGCAAAAAAATGTAATCCGTCATTTTGTGTTAACAACAAAAATAATTATATGGAATGTCATTGTCATCTAATTTTTTGCCGTTATCTAAATTTCAACAACACGGCGTGTTAATTAAAATCTTCTTAAATAATATAACATTAATCATATAATCATATTAATACTACAAGCTTTTACATATTATCAGTTCTGGTATTGATTTTTCTGCCTCTCTATTATTACATCTTGTCTTGTACTTTAAATTTCATATGATTTAAAATAAAAAATTAATAAACAATTAATATTATTATTAAGAAATAAGTTTGCTCATTATATAATTTTGATAAATTAAAATTATATTCTTTATTAGAAAATAAAAATAAATTAAAAACAAAGACAAAATATGCACTAAGTACACCTTGCGTTCCGATGATAATATATTTGTCATTTTAATCAATGTCATTGTAAAGTATAATGGCGCATTAAGTATATTTTTAATTTAAAATCACTCAATGTGAGATTTTATAATTATTAATAATCAGTCTCACGCTGTATCCCGCACACAGCAGGGTAGGCAGAGGGAAACTAGTTAAGACACTCCGTTAACCACCTTCAGCCGAGCGAATTCTGGAGGCATTGCGTGGCGGAATTCAACGCCGCGCTTTGCCTCAACACCAGAGCGAAGAAATAAAAATATACATTTAAATAAATCTTTCATTTCCTCGAATGGGGATCGAACCCACAACCAGTGGCGTTTCCAGGCACAATTTATGCCTTTATTTAACCAAGAGCGTGTCCAACACCACGAATAGCAATATTTTGTTGTACAATTAATTTATATACAAAACAACGCTAATAACTACTTCCTCATAGGTATAGTTACTACAACAATTAGAAAAAAGGGACTTCCTTTCTCTCCTTTTTATCTCTTTCCCATACAAAAGAATATCTGTCTAATTCAACATCTCCATTCACGCCACTGTAAAAGCGTCGTAAATCATCCGACTTCGCCCTAGTGGTTGTTAGAAAGGATCATTAAAACTAGAGTGTTACTAGGGCATTCACACTGCCAACTGGCTATGGTACTGGCATTTGTATGTAGAAAGAAAATAGAAAAATATATAAGAATATGGTAGAAATTATGTTTGTGAGATTAGAAACAAAACTTTATGAAGTTATAAGAAATTGTATGTTTTTCTAATAAAAATCAAAATTGTATAATTGTATTTATTTAATTTTGACTTATTATCTGGAGGCCAGTCGTGGCGCAGTGGTACAAAGTGTGACTGTAAAACCCACTGGTTGTGGGTTCGATCTCCACTCGAGGAGATGAAATATTTACTTAAATTTATATTTTCATTTCTTCGCTCTGGTGTCGAGGCAAAGCGCGGCGTTGAGTTCTGCCACTCAACACGCAATACCTCCAAAAATTCGGCAGAAAGTGGGGAACGGAGTGTCTTAACACTAGGTTGCCTCTGCCTACCCTGCTGTGTGCGGGATATAGCGTGAAGCTAATTTAATTAATTTTTTTTTTTTTATATACGTAGGCAGTTAAAATGTAATTGTTTTGGTTATTGTAAATTACAAATAAGAACCTTATGGCTGAATTCACTGGTTTCGAATGAAGTTTCAGATAGTTATCTAATAGTTAATGCTATCTTACAGACAGAGGATGAAAATACAAATTAACTCTTCCTTAAATTTTCGAGAATAATTTTACGATAATAGTACGTAGCAATTAATACGATTTGTTACATTTTTAAATTACACATAAATATATAAAATGGCGACCACGTCTCGACAAAAGGAGTGAGGCCGCCCTCCAACCAGTTTGACCAACGACCTAAGGAAGACAGCGGGAGTCCGCTGGATTCAGAGGGCGTAGGACGGGACGGAGTGGCGAACATTAGAGGAGGCCTATGTCCAGCAGTAGACTTTGAATGGCTGATGGATGGATGTAAAATTTAAATGCATCATGTGTCAAATGTGTATGTATTAGATATTGCTGTTCGAGAGAAGCTGTGAAACCCAAAATTATTGCTTGTCTGGCAGATACGGCCGTCAGGGACTTTATCCACCAGTGGTGAAACTGGCTCTTGACTCTTTAAGTATTGTAAACACAATAAAATAATAAACTTATTACAGAACAATAGGTACAACATACTAAGTGTGGCGGACTTTTCAGCCCATGTATATCTTTGTTATTTTTTGTAAAAACTTGGGAAAATAAAAAACGCATGGAATAATATAGTATTTTTCATATATAATTTTAATCAGTTCAAAAAAATGATACTACCATAGTAATTTAATGGTAACTAATTATACAAACGTGATAAAAAGTGAGAAACGGGATTGTCTTAAAGAGAACGGAGTGCTTATAGAGAACGAAGTGCCTTAACACTAGGTTACAGGAACCCTCTGCCTACCTTGCTATGTGCAGGATACAGCGTGAAGCAAGAAATATATACAAACCAACAACTTTGTAATAAAGTCTAATAGGCGGAATAGAAATTACAAATTACATTATCCTCACATGTCCCATACAAAGTAAGTCACGAATATGACTCACCGAGGCATTATGCTAATCTAAATTAAAATGATAATTTAACATGGCATCCTTAATAAGGAGTCACTGGTTATCCAATTAGTAGGTACTATAAAATAATAAGGTACCTATATATTTTTTGTGTTTAAAAAAGCGGGTTCTTTTTCACAAGTCTAAAATAACACCAAAAATGTGGACAAAGTAAAAACTTATTTTTACGTGTACACAGTATATTCCGCACATAGCAGAGTAAGCAGAGGGCACCTGGGAACATATTGTTAAAACACTTCCATTGCCCACTTTACAGTCTACTAGTAAAATTTTATGTATGATAAACAAAACACATAAATTGGGTACTATTTGTCAGTGCGTACGTAACTTAACCCCACATCTGCATAGGCGTACAAGTTTAGACAGCATCGTTTGTAATTAATCACTGAAGTAAAGTTCACAATCGCCGTTGTAGGTATATATGTTATTGTTCATAGTCCTTATTAAAACAATGGGCATGTATAATAGAGAGATTTATGGGATTTTGATACAATTGTCTGTAGACATTTGAAAGCAATAAAATAAATTGCTTTCTCTTCTTCAATGCATCTTTGTTGTATAGTGAGACGTATTTTATAAAATGTATATATTTTCTGAGGCCAGACGTGGAGCAGTGACACAGTGTGACTATAAAACCGACTGGTTGTGGGTTCGATCCTCAATCGAGGAGATAAAATAATTACTTAAATTTAAATTTCCATTTCTTCGCTCTGGTGTCGAGGCAAAGTTCGGCGTTGAGTTCTCCCATTCAACACGCAATGCCTCCAGAATTCGGCAGAAAGTGGGGAAAGGATTGTCTGAACACTAAGGTCGCTCTGCCTACCCTGCTGTGTGCGGGCTACAGCGTGAAGCTAATAAATAAGTAATATTAATGAAAAATAAAATTCATGGGATAACCGTCGCGTTTACAGAGAGTAGCTGTGCCCCTACGCAAGATGGTCTACGTAAATTGGAGACCGAAGTGTCATAACACAGGTTCCCTTCACCGTAAAAAAAAATAAAAAAGCGATGTAAAGCTAAAAAAAACATTTAAGATCAAAAACAACATCAATAACAAAACAATCCCCACGTATTAAATTTTAAAGCGTTGAAATTTTATTGCCGGCCAGTAATATTTATGTCGGAACTATTTGCAATTACAGCCATTACATCACTATCGGCAATGCAGTAATTAAGGCCTATCTCTATATCATTGTCTTAAGACTTAAAATCATTAAAAGATAAACCTAAGATAAATTCAAAACGTAGGCGTGGGGTATTAAGAAGTAATAAATCTATTGTAGCCATCATTTTCATCTTAGAATGGAACATGGCGGTTGGTTTTTAGGGTCCCGTACCTACTAAGGAAAAATAAACTTTTATAAAATCATTTTATAGTCCATCTGTCTGTCAGTCTTTAAGGCAAGAGCTTTTATCTCGGGAACGTTTGGAGATATCGAGTTGAAACTCAAACTATATACCTACTTAGATATGCGTTCTCTTGAATTCTTGAAAAATTCGTATTTCTGCATTTACTTAAAAAAAGATACGACCGTTTGAATTGTGACAAACGCAAAAGGAAATTAAAATTGAAAGGGTACTTCTGGGGTCACCCAGAAGAAATAAATAAAGATCACCTAGAACTATGAAATTGAGCAGCTAGCAGCTACACGTAGTACTAGTACAGGAAAAAATCTGAAAATTATATATTTGTGGTTGAATCCTAAAAAAGTAATAACCTTAAAAGGTAAAAGTGAAGTATCAGATGAAACGGCTCTGGCTGAGCTAAGATTGGATTTCAGAAAAAGCTCGAGACCTCCAATATCCGAACGGAACCCTCCATGGGCGAGCCCAACTTGCGCTTGTTTTTTATTTAATTAGTTGGAGATAAAACATTGAAGTTGATTTATTATTCGTGATTACAGCTGAGTAATTAGTGAGGGAATGTTCAATCATTTTATCGTGTCAATTTTGTTTGTAGAATGTAAATATGAGAGTGTGATAGGCTGTATTTCTTAACTATTGGCTTGCGCCGGCTTTTCTTGTATCAAAATTTTATAAGTATTATTTAAAAAAATGTTATTTAAAAATATTATAAATTTGCTTTTTAAGATTAAGATAGATTTTTTTTAAAACACGTTCAAATATTATATTTTATTTTTTTATAAGGCACTTTATACGACCAAATTATACATACATATTACCTACTTGCCTAGTTCTTATTTATGTTTAAAAATTATAAATTTTGTATTATAATAAAAAGTAGCAAATAAATCCAGAATTCGACATCAAATTCATAAGTTATAGCTCTCTCAGCTTCACGCTGTATCCCGCACATGGCAGGGTAGGCAGAGTAAACCTGGGAACCTAATGTTAACTCTCTTACACCGTTCCCATTAAGACACTTCCGTGAAATTTTAAAGCTCCTTCACACAAAACAATAACCGAGTGTTACGATCAATTTTCAAGTAGTTATACACAATTATACCAATGCGGACGTCGTAATTTCGACGCTTCCTCTACACTCCAGCATTATTAGGGCCAATCACTGAATTGCAGTGCAGTGCAGTTCAGTACAGTCACTGCAGTGAAAAATACTGTACAAGGTATAGTAACAATGCTCTTTTCGTTACCATCTATAGTTAACGCGAGTAAGTGTTGTTACCGTAATGTGGCGTAAAGCTTGTTTGATAGCAACCGGTAGTTTGGTATGCCTTGAGATTATCCTGGGTTCTATTATTAGGAGCTTAAGTGGAGATTGTGTTGGAAATTATCATAGGGTCTAATGTTGTTAGAATACTCCATTTTTTTTTGTGAAATATGAGGTCTTTGTTTAGGAGAAATAAAAAGAACAGCAAACCTAGCAAAATGTTGTTTACTTTTTAATCACTACTAACAATAAATAACAAATCAAAAAATAATTGAATACTTAAATATCAATTCAATCAACAATTTCACTTCACTACTTAAACTGCCGACCACAGCCCATCCATAATCCGTGGCTTATCTTGTTAGCAATACAATTTGTATGACCATTCCACAACTATAATTTGACCATACATTTCGTTTGGATGGCCATCAGCCATCACTGATAATCGAGACATCAACAATCAACATATAGATTGATAGCAGTGGGTGGTCCATTTGTACCTAGTTGGATTTAATGGATTCTGGTGCGAGGCTTTCGAGAATGCTTTCGTGTTTCGAATTACGAAACCGAAAAGTGATACTGTCCGAAGATGATAATAGTTTTAGATGTAGATATAGCTATTATTACGCAACTTTTTTTAGCTTCACGCTCTATCCCGCACAAAGAAAAGGAAACCTCAAAACCTAGTGCTAAGACACTCCGTCCTAATTAAGACACATCTGTCCCCCAATTTCTGCGAAATTTTGGAGGCATTTGTGTCGTTAGCAGAGTGAGGAAATTAATATATTAAATGTTCCATTTATAGGAGTGGAAATCGAACCAACAACCTATCGCGTTTATTACTGTAAACACAATTATTTAACTTAGTTTAATTATATATTTTTAAAATGTTGAAACTGTTATTCCACTTTAAAAATATTTAATATATAGCAATCTGTCCAATAAATTGCCAAATAGTAATTCAAAAGTAATTATCTTTTGGTAGTCGAAATTTATAAAAACCCAGGGGGGGTTTTTTTTATTATCCTACCCCGTGCTAACAACATAAATAAGTTATAGCAAGCCTACTAAAATATCAACGTACAATACAATACACGACGTACATAGCTTGATGAGAACGTATGGGAACGTTTGGTTAGAGCGCTTGGATGGTCACCAAGAGGCGCAAGTTCAAATCCCGTTATGCTACGTTTATTTTTAATGTTGTCTTAAATAAACAGTCCAATTAAAGTTGGTAATATCAGGATGGTCATGTGCTCAAATAATGGAATTAAAAGAAAAAAGAACTCTTGAATATGCTTTGTAGTAACTAATTGACGGTAAATTTATAATCACTGTAGCTCCAACGTTCCAAAGATATTTTTTAAAACGGAAGTAAAGGTGAAGTATATTAAGTAAGATAAACTTATCTATTACATAATAAGGCCGCCATAGCTCAGCAGTACAGCGTCTATCTATGAAATCGACAGTCGTGAATTCGATTACCATTCGGTGAAAAGAATTAAAAATTGGACGAAAAGTGGAGAACGGTGTTTGTAACACTAGTTTCCTTCCGCCTACCGTGATCTATGCGGGATAAAACGTGAACCTAATATAGATATAGATAGAGAAAAAAAATCCAATTAGTAAGTAATAAACAACTAACCAGATAAAAATAGCAACAACCAAAATAGAATATTCTATTCTAGGATGTGTACCCGTCACCACCTTATTTAATTGGGCATCGGTCTAGATAGGGCACAAAGCCCACATACAGGATGACATCGTTTATATCTCCGGTGGTATCAATTGAAGATAATATATGAAATAATCTTTTTATAATATTAGTAGCATCATGTATAAAGGAAGCTTTCATAAAACGACATGAGATATCTAATGGGTGGGAAACAATATCATACTTTCTCTTATTAGACTCGGGAATTATATGTAATTTAACTATGAATTTTTGCGTGGGAACGAACCCACAACCAACGTGAAAGCGTTATCCTGTATGTTCAATCGATGACTGAAAAGGTTACAATAGTTTATTTCAATAAAGAATATTTTAAATTTGAATTTGTAAAATTTTCAAAATTGAACCACATCTATACAAGAAAAATATGTATTAAAAAAAAACGATATAAATTATAAATATAGCAGGTTTTGAACCCGCGCCTTTTGGCAACCAGACAAGCTATCCGACTATTAAACTATACGTTCTTATCTAACCAAATCAAAACTCCAATCCCGATACAAACAATTTTAACACACACAAAAAATATATATATAAATAAAAAAAAACACAGAAATAAAAAACTTACTACGCAACCGTCTCAAATATCAGTTAAGTCCATAATTTATTCACATAGCACCAACATTGAATTAATGACAGCCTCGTGTTGGTCGTCCCTTGGCTCATTATGGGCATGACCCTGGCCTTAAGAATACCAAATGCACTTGCGACAGTCAGTTTGATGGTTAAGTATATTATTTTTTTTTATTTTACAAATATTTTTATACGTTTGATTGATAATAAGACCAGACTGACCAGAAAGAGGTTGTAGGTTCGATTGTCATTCGAGGAAATGAAATATTTAAAGCAAAGTATGTAAATAGGCTAAGCGGGCGGCGTTAAGTGCCGCCACTCAACAAACAATGCCTGCAGAATCCGGCGGAAAGTGATGAACGAAAGTGTCGTAATGTGAACGAGGTGTCTTAACACTAGGTTCCGCCAAATTTCCTATTAGAGTACAAGTTATAATGATATCACTGTAGTGTTAATAACCGGGTATAAAAAAAATCCTTGTGGAAGTTCAATTAACATCAGCAAAATCTAACCTATCCGTATCACGGACTTAAGCATAACCTTATTATTATTATTATATTATTTTAAGCATAATCATTTATATACATTATAGATATTATTACGTTTTTATTCGAAGCCAGTCGTGGCGCGGGGGCACAAAATGTGGCTGTAAAATCATGGTTATGGGTTCCATCCCCAATCGAGGAAACGAAATATTTATTTATATTTATATTTTCATTTCTATTTGGTGTCGAGGCAAAGGACGGCGTTGAGATCCGTAACTCAACACGCAGAGAAAGTGGGGAACAAAGTGTAACACTAGGTTCCCTCTGCTTACCCTGCTGTGTGCGGGATACAGCGTGAAGCTGATTTGATTTGATTTATTTTTATCTAAAAAGGCCATAATCTGTTCTATATTTACCTCTCCATTCCGCTATTTATTTAGAGTAAAGAAATATCACCTACAACGGTCACATTAAACAACATTTTTAAAACTACCTTGAAATTCTGACAATGGGTGCTCTGTTCGGATGAAAAGTGCTAATAAGATGTAGATTGCATCAAGTGGCACGGATGTAGCAACTGATAGCGGGTTCAAATATTGACTACGACGACTTATATGTAGAGGCGAATTTAGAATTTATTTATTTACATTTTTTAAAGAGAACTCGAGTATTTTTATGCTTTAATAGATATATAAGAAATTAATAGTATCGTCTATCCGTATAATTATATTTCACAATATAATCAATTTTTATCTAGGTAACACTCTTTTTCTAATTTCTCTTCTCTCTCTCTCTCTCTCTTCTCTTTTAAATTAAATTTAAGAAAAAGTTAACACTTTTTATTAAATTCAATTGATTTCTTTTTTTGCGAAAAATATTCTTGTATTTTAACAAATAGAACAATTAATGTAGTGTCAAATCTCTCTTCGATAGTTTTCACTGTTAAACTCTATTATAAGATAAAGCCGTCGTGGTGCACGGGCACAAGCGTTAACGCGTCGGTTGTAGGTTCGATTTCCGCTCAAAGAATGAAATATTTACTTTTACTTGGTCTGGTAACGAGTTACGCCGCAGCGTTAAGTCCCAGTTAAAAGTAAAAGAAAAAGAAAATTAGATAATAAACTAAATCAAACGATTTCGTATGGAAATAATACCCTTATTGAAATTTATGGGCAAAATTTTGCATACACCGCAATGAGAGACGAATGGTGTCAAGTGGTCGTGATATGTACCTATATCAGATGATAGCGTGAGCTAAATTTGAAGAGCTCATTCCTTGGGAACTAACGAAAAGTAGGTATGCCATATTTCACTTTTTAACTAAGTACCTATTAATAAAGTTGAATATCGTATAAAATAATTTTGAAAAATATGAATATGTTGGAAGCCATGACGCAGTGGGATGAGGTTTGACTGGTAAGCGTGATGGTTTTGGGTTCGATCCTCAATCGAGATTAAATGTTATGATCATAATAACTTAAATTATTTTCATTTTACATTAAATTACTATTATTCTCCTCGCTGTAATGGACGCGGCGTTATAAAATTGAGGACGAAATGTTGTCTGTCCAATAAAGTTACTTATTACTTTTACGTTAAGCTTAAATAAATTATTAATTGATTAGAATAAAGCGAGCCAGCATAAATTGTTAATAAGTATAATTAAGTTTTAGGGGTAATAAAATCTTTTTATAGAGCTTAAAGTGAATCAATACACTTTTTTTTCAGCTTCACGCTGTATACAGCAAATAGCAGAGGGAACCTAGGTTCCTAGTGTTAAGACATTCCGTTCCCATTAAGATACTCCCACTTTTGCCAAAATTATAGAGACGTGTTGAGTGGCAGAAGTCAACGCCGCGCTTTGCCTGGTTACGAGCACGAGGAAACGAAAATATTATATACCTATTTAATTTTCTCGAGTGTAAATTGGACTTATCAATTGATGTGTATATATTTTTTAAAGGTGGTTAATCAATATTTCGACAGGTACATTGAATGAAATAAATATATTTAGATTAAGAATGTTATCGTCAACTTTAGCTGATATTGTCTTATCTCTTAAAAGAGACTTATTTAAATATTTTTTGATGTGAATCATAACCGAATTATATATGCACATATTATAAATGGTAAATAGATAAAAGTTAATAAAACATAAATGTTGATTATTTTTTATACATTAGTGACCATTAGGTAAACATTTACATTTAAAAAAACGATATCATAAAAGCAAAAAACAATGCAAGAGTTTAAAAAAAACGATCCACCCACATTTTTTTATGAACTAAAAAAAAAGCATCACGTGAAACCATTGATAGTACCGCTAATTGTTCTTGGCGTGTTGGGGCTTAAGGATCACATACATTAGTCTCAATATCTTACCCACTTAGAACTGAGCTAAGCATTCAAGTGTTAAGTAAGTACAAGTGGAAACAAATATTACCATTTAATTTGAAATTTTGAAATTTTCAACATCGTTTCTTGGACTTTGATTTGTACGAAGCGCAAGTTCGAATTCTGCTAAGTTTTAAACTTTTTTTAAAATGTGCTTCTTTTTCTATATTAGAAGAATGCTCAATTGTAAAAGAAAGTCTCCGTTATTTTAAAAATCGCGGTGTTGGACAACCAACATGCATTGTTCCAATAATGTAAAGAAAGTTGAGAACGGTATAATGTATTATTAATTTCACTTTGTCTACGAGCCCATGAACAGTCAATTAAAGTTTTATTTTACCATAGTTACACAAAAATGTTAGACTTAACTATTTTTTTTCTTGAAAAACATGGTGGTGGTGTCTTCCAGATCAAACTCGAAATGCATTTAATAGTAACCCCATCATTAAAATACAAAACCAGCCCAAAAAAAAATATGACAGCTATAATTTCGTTTCACAAATAAAAAAATTGACATAACGAGAAATTGGCGGTAAACGAGCTGTCATTTTACTTTTTAATTTTAAGACCAACGTATCACGCTATCGTGCCAACATGGTACACTACGGTCGAAGTGTCGTGACTCGTGATCGCCTTGAAGTTAAGCGTTTAAAACTTTTGCGCATCGTGTACAAGAAAAAGAAGGGAAGAAATTAATCCAAAAGTACGAAAAATCTTCTAATCAAAGCGCGCAAAGCTTTCCACCGCCACATCTACAGCTAACTTTCGGGGCGGCCACGACTCGTCGACCGTACTGTATCACGCCATCATGCCAACATGGTATAAGGCCTCTTTAACGGATACTGTTAATCTGACAGGTCGGATGTTTTGACAGCAGCGCAATTACCTGCCACTTTGTTTGGCTCACTGTACCAACCGTTCACATCCGTTCGTTGCTCTGATCTGGGGCTTAAATTGACGAGATAATATGTTGTGAATGCGAAAAATGAATTTTAATTATTTTTTTTATCTTTAAAGGTTATTTAATATACTTTTTAAAACCGTAAAAAATGTATGAACATACATTATTTAGTTAAAAATTTACATATTTAACGAAACTCGTTAGTGATATGGAAAAAAGGAGCATATAATGTGAAAAATGAAAAAAAAAAACTCAATAGATATAATATATTAAGTAGAATTTGACATAAAAATAGTTCCACTATTTGTTATCTGTTCATATTGTAGTAGCTCATGTTTTAAAAATCAATAAATATCAAATGAAGAATGTGCAGGCATTCTATTTACAAGGTTTCATTTTATTACAAGCACTTTCAGCATTACTTGCATCATAACATACATTGTACGAAACATGAAATAAAGAATATTTCATAAGCAATATCTAGTTATAATGTATTAAAAATATATTTCTTTGAATTCAGAGCTATCTCATCTATCGAAAGAGTATGTGGTGCGTTGTAAAAAAATATTCTAGCAAAATTTTGAAGTAGGCAATTAATGAGAAAGATAAAAAGATAATTTTTTAATATTTTAATATATTGGCTGTGTGGTTAAACTTTTGTTTTTTTTAATATACTTTTAAACTTACAACATATACATAAAAATATAAAAAGCAATTATAATATAGAGGATATTTTGGCACAATGAGATAGCGTCCCACTGTTAACATAGTAGTTTGATTGAGTGTTTGGTAACCCATTTAATTTACTATTCAAGAACCATTTTGGGAAATGAAATTTTTTTAGTCAACTGAGTGTTCAGTCCTAATCAATATGTTATGTCTCAAAAATTATGTCAAAATTGGAGAAACAAGTGTCATAACAATAGAATCTATACAATAGTAGTCTATTGTGATACCTGGAAAGTATTATGAAGCTGTAACTATATTATAGTGGAAATTGTACTGTAGTGCATTTATTGTGGTTTTTATTATTCGTAATTAATCCTCAAAAAAATTAAGACCATATAGTACTTTACTAGATCTCTAAAAATAGATACTATACATATAAAAAATAAATAAAACAATATGTGTATTAAAAAACATGTCCCATATAATAAAAAAATAATATGACACATATCATTTGATAATCAAATTAATTTTGTTGCGTTTCTGAGTACCCAACAAGAGAAGGCCAATGATGAATGGACGCACTTGAATATGAATGCACTCACTGTATGCATATAGTGGGAACATTCGCACTTATATGAGTAAACTTTGTTAATATACTTTTGTTAAATATGGAATTGCATTTCATTTATTATTCTGCATAAACAGAATCTAAAAATATCTTAATTAGGCAAATCGTAATGATTTTATATGTTAAATTGTAATTCATTCACAAAATGATCTTAGTAACACAACAATAAATAATACACTGTACATATATTTAAATAACAAAACATGTGTCTCATTGTCTAGGTATCTTCAATGCTGATATATGATAAATGCAGCGAAAAAATTTTCTACTAACGTTATCGTTTATTGTGCGAAATATATTTTGTCAACGATGATAAAAATTAATACTGTCGTTGCTACAAACATTTTTTTTACATTGACGTCAATAAATGTAGTTAAATAATCCACTTTTACCTTCATATTTTGATTCCGATTGGCCTTGAAATGTTTTCAATGTCAATAATCAATGTAAAGAGGAAATTGCCTTATATAAAATACAAGATCATTGATCAATTAGATAAACGACAAACAAATCGTAATGTGTTATAAAATACGTAAAGAAAAACTTACCAATAAATAGTATCATGAAATCCAATAACACTTTTCGCAATAAAAATTTGGAATCACGATCTATGGAAATCGAATGGGTACGAGCGTTCGGTTTGCGGTCATTTCGCTCCATTTTTACCGATTATTATTTATTTATAATTTTTATTAATATTATTTTGGTGTTAAACGATGTATAGAAACGTTACGTCAAAGCGGACTGAACGCGAGCTGTCAATAACACACGTCAACACACAGCGCATGCGCGCGCCGACTGCGGCTACAACCACGATACGAACTGCCGGTGCGTTCGGAAAGATAATAAAAAACACAATTAACATTATAACATTAATTAATCGCTACTAAACAATGTATTTAATAGTTTAGCTGTAATTGTAATTAATTTAAATATTTCCAGTCAATTAGAAATGTACAGCTTATAATTTTTTTTTAATAATAAATATAATATCATTTAGTATTTTACCTTGCATGAGTTTGTTAGTAATATAAATATAAAATGTATAAAGATAACAATAATGTTATATATAATTTTAGTATTGTTTTGATTGGGTTCAAAAATAAAAGTATAGTTTAATTTGTTTAATAATAAATGTGGCTTCACATTCATTCTGCGTTTTTAATGAGTATGGAATACAAATGATTAAATATAACATATTAAGCAAATTTCAGATTCTGTATTTTTCTGGTTAATTGCATTCAAGAACTTTTTAAATAAAAATATAATTTTAAATAAATTTTTCATTGCCTCGAGTGCAAATAGAACCCACAACCAGTCGCGTTTACAGTCACAAACTTGTGTCTCTGTGACTTGACTGGCCTCCACCTTCTTCTTCTTCCTGGCATTAGTCACCGCTTTTGCCAGGGTCTGCCTTCCTACTTAACCTACTCCACTTTGCACGGTCTTTAGCGTATAGTCTCCACCATAAAAATATTTTATTGAAGAAAATTAATTTAAGCAAATAAAAAAATATTTTTTTATACATCTGGTAAAATAGCCCATTAGAACTGCTAGTGTAATTATTATAAAAATGTAATTGACATTTTTGTATCATTAAAAGATATTTTTGAAAATAAATTTATAGATTGTACCATCAGGTGACAATACGAAAAAAACGATTCATGTAATCACAAATTTAGTGATGTACCTTTAGATTTGGAGCGTAAAGAGAAAGAGAAAAGAGAGAGAGAGAGGTAGAATAGCATATTGTATTAGAATTTAAGAGATATATTGTACAAGCTTAATGATATTTTGTTCAGGAAAGAAAGTTTGAGTATGAGGCCATTCGTGGCGCAGGGGCACAAAATGTGACTGTAAAACCGACTGGTCGTGGGTTCGATCCCCACTCGAGGAGATGAAATATTTACTTAAATTGATATTTCCATTTCTTCGCTCTGGTGTCGAGGCAAAGCGCGGCGTTGAGTTCTGCCACTCAACACGCAATACCTCCAGAATTCGGCAGGAAGTGGGGAACGGAGTCTCTTAACACTAGGTTCCCTCCGTCCTATACTGCTGGGTGCGGGATACAGCGTGAAGCTGATAAGAAAGTTCGGAAAAGCATCCACGTGTTTGATTTCGTGACACAAGTTACGATGCTTTGAATTGAGACTTTATCTATAATAGTTAAATTAATAACTATATTATTACAAAAAAACGATTAATATACTAAGATTATTATTAGAGATGCGCCGAATCGTGTTTACACCGAATAACCGAATACCGAATACTATTCGGTTCAAACTTTACCGAACCGGATATTCGGCCGAATTATTCGGTTTACCATTTTCTCGCTATATAAACAGGTTTTAACATGCCGTCGCTGGCTAGATAACGAACGGGCCCTACCTTACCTCCACCCGAAAGCACGAAATTTCAGAAATTGACCTTATGTGCCAGAAATTCCCTATCAACAATGTTGGACTCTCGATTAAGAATGAGATTTGCTCCTGAAAAATGCGTATTGGAACTATAACAAACAGGGAGAGACCTCTACAAAATATTATTATGAATATTATGTGGTGTTTTATAACTGTTGTGGAGTACTTGCCTCGACAAATTCTGTCATTGCAGAAGATCCTAAAAGCCCAATCGCTGTGTAATTAGATAGTTATGCAGGTGAAGATCTTCTACCTAGAACCCAGAGCCCTTTTGATTGGTGGGCAAATCATAAGTTTAATTTAGCCAGGGTTTTTTAAAATATCCTCGATATTCTCATTTTTGCGCTTGTGGTTGTGGTGCACCCCAATGTTAGCTCGATCCATTTGATCGCATACAACTCAGAGCCGTTGAGCCTGGAAAGCACGCACGGATTTGAATCACTAGTCCACCCACCTTACCTTACAGTCCAGACCTGGCACCTAGTGATTTTCATATGTTCCCCAATTTAAAAAAAGACTTAAGGGGAAGAAAATTTTCCGACGACAATGAGGTGAAGAAGGCAATTTTGGGCCTTTTTGAAGCGAAAGAAAAAAAATATTATTTTGACAGTTTATAGAAATTTTCATAGATCTAATAAATGTATTCAGATTAAAGATGGTTATATTGAAAAGGAAGAATAGATTTATTGTTTGATTTAATTTAGAACCTTGTCAATCCATGAACTTTTAGACCTCCCCTCGTAGCAAAGCAATGATTAGAAATGTGTATTTTTTTATTTATACACTCATATAGTGTTATTAACTAAATAATTAGTCTAATTACGAATGGTCTTAAATCATATCCACACTGAATCATTGAATGCTACTCGTATATTAAATTTGTGCAGTGTTCCTCTATCTCTGTATATGTATGTTATAGTCTCTATTATTGTCAATCTAGTATATTCCTTATAAATTTAATTGTTGATTGAAAGCTCAAAATAAATATTGACTACTATTTAAGAAATACATATGTCGATTTGTGGTTTACATTTAACCTTATTATAATAATAATTTAAATCTTCCATAAGACGTATTATCTTACATTTTTACTGTGTCGTGCAGCCAATTAAATAAAAATAATCGAACCGAATGTATTCGGCATCATAACCGAATAATTCGGCCGAATACGAATATCAAAAAAGATGCCGAATACACCGAATACCGAATAGTAAACGAATATTCGGCGCATCTCTAATTATTATTATAGAAAGTAAGATATTAAGAGGCCAGTCGAGGCGCAGAGGCACAAAGTGTGACGTGACGTGTTTGTATAAACGCGACTATTTGTGGATTCGATCCCAAAAAAATCGACGGAAAGTGGGGAACGGAGTGTTTTAACGTTAGGTTTTCTCTGCCTGCCTTGCTATATGCATATGGGGTACAGTGTGAAGCTGAAAAACAAAATATAAAATATCCAAAAATATTTTCAATAATCGATAATGGAGGCTTTCCATCAACTTGTTTGTTCAAATAACCGCAAAGTGTCGAAATGAAGTCATAAAAATGTTAAATATCTTATAGATCTATTAAATTTCACAGTTGAAATTTCCGAACTACGCACAACAAAATATAAAACTAGGTATGGTTGGATTAACGTTACCTTTTCAATTTAGTGACGACCGTGGAGATGCGATCCGACAAGCTTACGTGTCGCGATTACGGGGTTCCGCATTAAAATGTAAATATAATAACGTTTTATTAAATAAATAAAAATTTGAATGCAGCGGGATTTAAACCTGTGGCTCTTAAAACTTTGGAACCTGTTCTAATTTCGCTATGTTAAAATGTATTAGTTGTATGTTTTTTTTAAAGTATTTTTCTTTCTTAAGTTTGGAAAAACACTTTGAAACCTATATGTAACTGTAACCTGTAACCTATATGTACTCTCCCATTGCTGTGCAGTATTAAATATGAACATAATGCGTAGAATTTAGGATAAGTATTGTAAATTTATTTGTTTTTTTTTTATTATTTGGTTTTCACGCTGTACCCCGCAAATAGCGGCAGGGCGAAAGTACTACATTCTTCACTTTCCATACTACTTTCTGAGTCATTGCGTGTTGATTGAGATAACTCTATGGAGTGGGAATCGAACCGACAACCGTCGCGTTAACATTCATACGCTGTGCCGCTGCGCTAAAACAATCAACTGTTCTAGATTTCTGTCTTACATGTTTTGCTTATTTAGGAGTATTGCTATATGAAATAAAATTAAAAGTCAATCCTAGAACTAGATCAGAACTATTAACGGCTAACGTATCACACAAAATAGGTAGGCAGTCAAAGTTATTGTTAATTAAAAAAAAATGTTAATTAAATTATATTAATTAATTATTTCCAAGAACTAGTCGCATGCAAGTGCCTTGCTATATGTTTGTCCATGAGCGAGTGAGAACTCCCGGACGCCCAGGGAAGCGCTAGTTGGACGTCATGATGCAGGACAGGAGAGCCAATATTCTAACCACCGAGGGTCTAACAGACCGTGACTGTAAATCAGGAAGGCAGATCCTGGCAACACATGCCAGGATTAAGATTAATTAATCATTAATTACTTTGTACAATTTATAGTATACTGAGACGCATCCACATCTACATCGTTAATTTGAAATTGGATTGTCAGAGATAGCGCTAACTGAAGGTACAGGTCCCTACGTAAAAGTAAAAACGCTCGTATGTAAAACAGGTTTTTAAATATGCAATATAATGTAAAAATTGACATCCTAAGGGTTGTTTAAAGTTGGTGCAAACTACATTATACTAGAAAGCTTTAATTTTACATATATTATTTGCGGGACAATTTAAGAACTCTTTTAAGCACCCAGAACAAGCCGGTGGTATACATACTCTCTTACTATGTATTAAACTAAAAGAACAAAAATTTTAGACTTTTGTGTAAAAGGACGTAGGTCTAGAGATCTTGGGATCTTGGGCTATGGGTGAAACAGAATATTATAATTTATAAGCCATTCTTAAATTTTTTAATATCATAGTATTGCTTCACTTTACTTTATTTCAGTTCTCCGATTTCTTAGCATAAACATAAGGCGGAGAAACTTTCCGCTTCATTTTTGATATATTGTATGTTGACTTGTTCAGTGGCGAAACTTAACACTGAGTTTTGTTTACCAGAGCCGAAAATGAAAATAATTTAAATAGAATCATTTTCCGGATTGAGAAACAAACTCACAATAGTACTTACCACACGCTGGGCCACATTGCGTATTAAATGGGCGGAACTCAACGCCGCGCTTTGCCTCGCTACCAAAGCGAGGAAATGAAAATCTTAAATATTTCATATTTCCCCAGTGGCAAACGAATCCACAACCCGTCGTGGTCACAGTCACCCACTTTCATCCAAAAAAGTTAACTTAAATGTACAGAACACTTTACTATAAGTGTTTCTCACACTTAGCCAAGTGTATATGAAAGCATGCCGCTTCAGTAGTAATCGGTAGCTTTGTACCGACACCTGTGGACCCTTTAGTCCCTTTTGTGTTTACTTTTTATTATTGGTTTCATTTTCAAAGACGCTTTTTTCTGTTTGAATGTAAACTTTGGGATATGTCATTTCAATTAAAGATGTTGTACAATGTATTTTTTTGTTGGATTCCTTTGCTTTTTATACAGTTGTTAAAAGTTGTATAAATTACTATTACTACTTTTTTGTCAGCTTTGCTCTATGACACCCGCGTACAGCAGAGGCAACTTAGTGTTATGACACTCCGCCGTCCTCATTCAGCCAAATTCGAGAGGCATCGTGTGTTGAAGCCTGTTGAATGGCGGACCCCAACGCCGCGCTTTACCTCGAACCAATGCGAAGATAATGTGTCGTTTACTTGATGGGGATTGAATTCACAACCAGTCGCGTTTATGCCTTAATTTTTAAATATCTATAGATATATAAATATATATTTGTTGATATTTAATTACTTAGGTAGGTTTCGTATTCTTCTTAGTGATTTGACGTCATATAAAGTTTTATGGTACATGTTTTTATTTTGGCTTCATGCTGTATCCCACACATAGCAGAGTAGGCAAGGTAAACTTGGGAACCTAGCGTTAAGACACTCTGTTACCATCAAGACACTTCTGTTCCTTACTTTCCGCGGAACACTGGAAGCATTGCGTGATATTGAATTGCATTTCAAACTTTATAATTTAAAATAAAATTAAACGCCATCTATGAATAAAACGGTTAAAATAAATCATTGTATAAGCGCCATCTAGTGGTACATACTAAAACTACTAATATTGAAAATATACTAATTTTGACTAAATTCTAATAGATGGCGCTGCTTCAATGAGAGTAAATAAAGTAAAACTTTTTTATTCAATTCATAGATGGCGCTGCAAGTCGCATATTCAACATCACATGTATTTTCAAAACGAAAAAGTACTTTTTGTATACTTTTTACAACTGAAGGGCCCTCTTTGAATTTTTCGTATGAGACTTAAATGGTTTTTATCATGTCCGCTTATTTACATGGTGCTTAGACGTTAAACAACTATATTTTTACGTGATTGTATGAGTTTTAATATGGTTATAGCTTTTACTTATGTTGTTGGTAATAGGTAAGCTTTTACTAGCTTAGATGTATGGTTTTGCAGTTTTTGATAGCATGATTTTACTTCTAATATATTTATTTTAGCTTAACACTGCATTACGCACATACCGGACTAGACGGAGGAACCTTATGTTAAGATACGGCACTTCCGTTTTACACTTTCCGCCGAATCCTGAAGACATTGCCTGTTAAGTGGATGACGTGAACGCCGCGCTGTGCCCCGTTACCAGAAAATAACATGAAAATATTAAATATTTCATTTCTCTGAGCCTAACGTACACGCTACAACCTGTAGCGCTTACAGTTTCACGCTCATGCGCTGCGACTAGTTTTATTTTAGTGCATAATTTTGATTTACTTGAAACTTTCATAAATTCAACTGAAAATCAGGTTTACGCTCTCTCTATTCTGCGTACAGTAGGATAGGCAGAGGAAACCTACCATTAAAGACACTTCGTTTTGCGCTTCCCGTCGTACACTGGAGGCATTGCGTGTTGAGTCGCGCATCTCAACGCCGCGCTTTACCTGGACACCAGAACGAAGAAATCGAAATATAAATTCAAATAAATAAATAAAAAAACATTAAACATGGATATATTATAAATTTAATTTTAATATATTATTATTTTATCACTTAATATTTTTTATTCATGTTTCAAGATGTACCTACTTATTATAATATTTAAAATTATTTTTAAATTATCAAGAATTATAATCTTGTCTCTGTGACATTAATAATATCAAAAATTTACAAAGCGAAAGTCGCTTTATTGTTCAAAACATGGATAATATATAAAGAAAAAAATCAGGAAAAGTAAGGAAATTTTAAACTATTTTTAATCCGATACACAGTACAAAGATCTCACGAGAGCTGGATGACAAAATGAAAAAAAATATATATATCTACTGTTCTTGGATACAGTTGGAGCCTTATTTTAGTACCGCCTCTCATCCTACAATAGATAATGCGTAAATAAACTATAATATTTAAAACTTAAAAAATAATTTAACAAAAAAAAAAAATAACACCTCCAAATCACAAAAGCTGAACACAAACGTCTAACTCATCTCAACTACATCGCTTAACAAAAAAAGAAGAAAAAAAAACCTTTAGATAGAAAATTTTAAAGTCACTCCCATATTAAACCACGCTTTGACAGTGAAAGGATAATCTGCTGGAGCCCGCATATTACATAGGCGTCGTTATCTTTAAAATCGAAATGTTTGCGGCGCGACTCACTCACTCACTCACTCACTCACCACGTTACTTTGAGGGATTACCTCCAGCCTCCAGCCTCCAAGTTTGAGGCTCTGTGGATGGAGATAATCTGGCGTTTGATGTTTTTCAAAAGTTTAAATTTAGCTTTATAATATAATAAATATACCTATTTGTTATTTGTATGTGCTGGTAGTGGGTAAGGCGATAGGTTGTGAATTCGATTCTTACTCGAGGACATGAATTATTTAATATTTTCATTTTCTCAATCTGGTCACGAGGTAAAGCGCAGCGTTGAGTTCCGTCATTCAACACGCAGTGCTCCCAGCATTCGGTGGAAAGTGGGGAACGGAAGTATCTGTCATGAACATTAAGAATCCTTCTTCCAAGAGATGTATAAAATTACTACAATCGTTAAGTTATTTTTATTTAGAAAGAACAAAGAACTTATTATTTGATTTAATTGCTCAAATCCAATGTCGCGTTTTATTTATCTCGGTCGAAGAAAAACGCTTCGACACATATTATAAATATTTATATTGCCTTAAGTGAAATTTGAACTTACAAATATCGTGTATAGCTAGAAGTATCACAACTGCTCTATAATGGCGTTAGCATGTAAACAGCTCCTCGGTTATCCCGCATAGCTGTGTAGGCAGAAAAAAACATAGTGTCAAGACACTCCTGTAAGTTGAATGGCACTGACACTCAACGCCGCACATGTCTATTTGAGCAGAGATATAAAAATTATTTTTAAATCATTATTAATTTCATTGTAAGTATTTTTTTTGCCTCAGACTGTAAGTCTCCCCTGCTATGAATAGACATAGGGAACCTTTTTCCACTCCTATTTTCGAGACATTGTATGTTGAACGGCGTAACTCAGTGCTGCATTGTGTCTTGTTACTAATTATGTACTTCCCCTTGTGGGAATCGAATCCATAACCGTCGCGTTCACAAACGTTGTCCCACGATGGCTTCTAAGACAGATTTAATGTAAAATATACTTTAGCTTCTTACATTATAAGAAATTCCGTTGAATATTCAAAACGTTGTAACAAAGTAAGTTCTAAGAAAATTTCAAAGTAAGACTCTTGGCTGAGTTTGCCTAACGTAGGTACTAATGGAGGCGAGCTGATTTGAATTTTGACTCATAAAATATTTACAAATATGCTTAAAAAGACACACGGTCTGAGTGTATGAGGAACGAAGGATTTAGCTGTTTTTAATGTAAATTACAGCCCAAGATTCCATGGTCCCCAGACCTACGTTATTTTAGCAAAGCTGAAATTTTGAGGACGATTAGTCTAATATGCAGTTATGACAGTGATACTCAGTAACTTAAAATGTGGAGCCCTTTCAGAGGTACCTCTAAATATAGATACATTTTTGTCTACTAGGATGATCGGGGCTTGAAATAGTTCATGAATAATATATGTAAAATTAAAGCTTGCTAGTATAACGTAGTTTACGCCATTTTAAACAACCTTTAGGACATCTGACAGGAGTAAAGGACCGCGTAAAGGGTGTGTTAAAAATAAATGTACTTTTTTTACATTACTCTTAAAAAATATGTTTCTATGTTATTAAATAGGAGCGCTTAAACTCGCGCTACTTTAACGTAGGTTATCGTGTTCCTTTATTTGGCGCTACTTTTGAAAGTGCTCCACGTTCAAGTTAGTAAGTACGTTGTCTTACCTTCATAATAGACTATTACGTAGTTAAGACTGTATGCAATTATCTTCAAAATTTCACCTAAAATAACGCAGGCCTGGAGGCCATAGATTCTCTGTCTATAACACATAGTTGTTAAGGCAATGTTTGTTATATATGAAATTATTATTTATTTTGTCTACCGCGTTTTACATTACTGGGAATATTCTTTTTTCTTATTGGGTAGGTTGGTAGGCAGAGGGAACCTGGATGCCTAGTGTGTGACACTGTGTTCCCATTCCCGCCGAATTCTGGAAGCATCGTGTGTTGAGTGGCGGAACTCAACGCCGCGTTTCGCGTCGTTACCGGATGTCGTACTACGTTAAGGAAATGGAAATATGAAATATTTCATTCCCTCAAACAGGCATTGAAACCACAACTTTTTCATATTATTGTTTATTGTAAAACAATATAATATATATTTTTTTTTATGTTTTAAGTAATTTTAAACGGAAGTCATTCCCGTTTCCTAAAGGAATGTTTCGTCGTTGCATTTTATTTGTAGTTATTGTGCGATTTTATGTTTATTTAAAGTATATTTCTGTTTCTATAGTATAATAAGTATTATAAAAAATTTAAATACGATGTCTGAAACCTACTCCTTAGAGGTTAAAAACCAATTAGGTATTTGCATCAATTTAGAAATTCAAACTCCAATACAACTAAATATATACAACTAAACTATATATATATATATATATATATATATATATATATATATATATATATATATATATATATATATATATATATATATATATATATCGCAGAGGCCGTTGTGGCGTAGTCACAGTATTTGAATGTATTTCTCAATATTGGAAATAAAGCGTCGCGCGTTGAATTGTAATCGGGCGTATAGAAAGGGAGAGTCCTAACACTAGATTTCCTTTGCCTGCCATGAGAAAAATATTTTCTTATTTTTTACATGTAACCTATAATACACCTGGCCGTCAAGGGTGTTACAAAATAAAGAAGATCTCTCAACGACGATAGTGATGTACCCCGTATATACCTACTTTACATAAAATTTACATTATTATGGTAAAGTCTAGTCAACAAAACAACACTTCACTCTTTCGATTAAAGCACTTTTTTTTATTCAACACTCAACTGAAGGATGTATGTAGTAGAGGCCAGTCGTGGCGCAGGGGCACAAAATTGTGTCTGTGAACGGGCTGTGGACAGGCTGTGGATTCGATTCACACTTGAAAGAAATGAAATATTTAATATTTTCATTACATAGGCTCTGGTTACCACGCGAACTTTGCCGTTGAGTTCTGCCTCTCAACACGTAATGCCTCCAGAATTCGAAAAAACGTGGAGATTGGCAACGGTGTGGTTTTAATACTGTGTTCTCAGTTCCCTCTGCCTATCCTGATATGCGGGATAAAGTGTAAAGTAAAAATATATATATTTTTGAAGCTCATTAATAATCGCCAATTTGATTTACAAAATTAAGTACTAAAATAGTTACATGCTTTATCCTCTATATAGAAGGACAGGCCTAATCTATAGGTTATACTTGAACTTACAAGTACTTAAACTGCATGGTAGGCAGAGGGAACCTAGTGTTAAGACACTCCGTTCCCCACTTTCCACAGAATTCAGAATGAATTTCGTGTTAAGCGGCGAAAATCAACGCCACCCTTTGTGTAAACACCAGAGCGAAAAAACAAATTTAAATAAATATTTCATTTCCTCGAGTGGCAGTCGAACCCACAACCACGGCTGGTTTCAGATAATATATGATAGATATATAATGAATCTATAATATCTATAAAACTACACACAACTGAAACTACTTTACTGAGAAAATGAGAGAGAAATTTCTCGAAATCTCTACTGGAATAGCCGAAAATAGGTTTTGCCAATTTCCGTCTTAAACAAACTTGTAGGCGATGACGAGTTATTTTTATTGTATCATATAAAATCAATTTTGTTTCTGTTCTCGTCTTAAAAGAAATTAACCTTGATTTAACTTTAGCCACTTCGCGAGCAATGGTGATGCACTAATGCTAGACGACAGATTTATATATATGTTTAAAATTATAGCCATATGATACCAACAACATACAGACAACGAAAACAAGGATCCAAAAAGAATAAATCTACTTTCAAGTCCAGCTACGTTCAATTTTTCTAAATAATTATTTTTTAATTTTTTTTTAAATAATGTTAAAAATGTGACTAAATCTAAATAAATTTGAAAAAAAACGCATTATTGATCTTACAAATTTCAAATACCTACCTTAAAAATAGAAATACTAGAATCTTCTATTTATGTTCTACGATTCATATCTATTATTATAAATCAAAAAAGTTTATTTATTTTATTATTAAGATTGCTTTATACTAAAATTGTAAAGAGAAATAATTATACTCAAAAGAAGACTTACTAGAAACTTTGCCAGCTAAAGTTGTATGACAACATTTATGTAGACTGTAGTGATATATTTATAATATTTAAACACGTTTTGTTTGCTTACTTCTTGAATGGTGTAAAATTGTACGGTTTTTGAAGAATTTCTATAATAATATACAAAAAGGAAAAAAATATTAAAAGTTTATTTTAAGTTTACTAGCGAATTTAATGTTTAATCCGTACCTATTATAGAGTACGTATACATTAAAGTACTATTTATATATTATATTTCCTTATTTCACATACATATATTTAGATATTTCCAATAATTTATGTATATTTTAGTCAGTGTATGAGTTTTTTTCATACATTTCCAAAAGGATTACAGACCGCCACTTCCCTTTCGCTGCTCTGCGCCAGTCGCTTAACCCGCGTACGCTGCCGCCTCAAGACATCCAACAACTCCCAATTCATATCAAAAAACCATTTATACAATAAAAAATATTAAAAAAATACATTAAATTGAGTATAATTTTTTTGAAAATGTCCTTACATTATTATTAGAATATTTAGTTATTGAAGTACAATACAATTTAGTTCTGGAGTGGAGGGTTTGAATCTAGTAATAAAGACTTCCCCTACGTTTAACGGTTGTTATAACAATTTGAGTATTGCTATTAGTAGTCCCTATCAAGTTGTACACGAATAACGCGCCATTTTCAATCAGATAATCATTTTGAGGGCCATTTTAATGATATATCGTCGAAATTAACTTCAAATCTTGTTTAAATTGAAGATTTGTTGTAAAATTTGCGATATTCAGGTAGTAACGGTCCGATTTATCGCGTTGGATGCCTCTTGTATGGAATATCTGTACTTGTTCAGTGATCACTTGTCAAAAACCAAGTTTTTATAATATTAAACATGGAAATCATACCGAAATCTTTATTTTTAAACTTAAAACTTGAAAGTGAAACTACTATATTTAAATAACGGCTTATGGAATGTGCAAAGGAATGTTATTTAACAAAAGTATACATACAAAACAACTTTAGCAAAAGTGCAAAAAGAATTCTCAACTACAAATATCTTAATATTTAAAGCAGACGCACAAAATGATATCAAACTCAATTGTATACGGAAGAAAGTTTATCCCTTTTGCCTTTACAGTTTCCTTTTACCTACAACAGAACATTGTAGAGTAAAGTTCACGGAAAGGTTCCTTCTTACATCAAATAAAAAAGGAAAATATGTTGTAATATACATTTTATTTCGTTATTTTATATATTTATAGAATTAAGCACCCTATATATAGACAAAATGTAAAAAAGCAGGTTATTATTTTTTTTAAATTGTTATCATAATCTTAATTTCGTTTCGATTAAATATATTCGATGTTTATGTTTAAATATCGATAATTTCTATTCAGGTCTATTGGGCCTAAATAGAAATTTAACGCAATTCTTAAAAACAACAACGACTTTCCTATAAATTCTTGATTGTGTTGCGGATTTAATTTTAATCATGTTAAAATAAATCCACAATACCCAATACACAGACAACACAACAACCCAAAAAAATCATACCAAAAACAACAAAAAAAAAACACCGAACATAATTAACACAAAAAGAAACAAAACTCAAACCGGAAACGCGATCCAAAATTTCCAGCGGCGATAAATAAACGCAAATTCCTTCATTACATCCAACAATGCCTACAGTCGGCTACATACAAATAACTGGTACCGTCCAATTTAAATAACAGCCTCGCAAAGCTGAAAAACAAGCCGTAACCGAAGTTGAGAATAAATTAGCATCCACCCTGTTCCACCCTCCCCTCCCCCCCACTCCCCCCTCGCCAATGTGTACATTGCGCAAAATATTATTTGCCTTGCCAGACGATAATAGGATCTATCGCCACGCCCTGACATGTTAGCTTTGAGGGGTCCCGCCCAAGCCGGGTAGCTCCACCATTGGTCTACGAAGCATCCGTCTCTACCTAACCGGCGTCGCACTCGTTCCCTCCCGCAGGTTCCTTCTGACGCCCGAGGGGTAAATGTTTTGGTAGGTAACACACACGAGGGTTTTACTCTGCCGCGTATTGTGAGGGATATTTTTTATGTGATTTTTTTTTTATTCGAAGATACCTGAATTGTGTGTTAGAATTCGCTTTATGAGTTTTTTTTTCAATAGGTACAGTATGGAAGTCCTTTAAGGTGGGATTAAAGTATCTTTCTATACGTATCTCCGTAAACAGTTGCTTTTCCTCGTTTTTGTTGGATCTTTTTAATATTTTTGTCGTTATATTTCCATATATTTTTTTTATATTTTTCTCGGGTGGTGTTCGTTTTTTTTTTTTATTACTTGACGAATAAATTTTTAATGACAGGTAAACTCCTTATATTAAAATTTACCTTAATTTAAAATTATTAAAGAAATATATACAAATCAACTACAAAAAAAATAACGACGTAACTTTATAAAAACAAAAAACTTTCGAAAATGAATAATCTACACTGCATATGTACATCTACACAAAATATATATATTAAAACTAAAATAAAATAAAACACAAAACTTTCCCACAAAATCAATAAAAAAACACATCGGCTCAAAACATCTCAAATCAACTGACAACGAAATAAAAAGGTCCCATCGACTCAAAATAAATACCGCAACAAAGTTAAATCGATAGGGAGCCTAATAATTATTAGTCAACGGCCTGAAATTCATGCACAAAGCCCCGACCCGCAGTAATAATAACGACAATTGTTGTGTTTACTGAAACGTAAACGAGAGGAGTGGGTGACCCCCCGGGGGCGGGGCCTCGGGCCTCCGGGCCGGCCCTCGCGCGCCGCGGCCCCGCTGCAGTGCGAGCCGCGCCGCGCCAGACATGTGACCCGGCGCGAGCATGGAAGACGACTTGACCATGTACCGCGATATGATCATCGAGGGCGACCTGCCGCTCGACCTGAGGCCGCCTCCGAGGCTCTATCTGCCTCACTATCTTAGAGATGATAGGGAAGAATACCCTCAAGATGATACCTATGTGTCTGTGGATGAAGACACCCCGGATTTACCGCCGCCGTCGAGTGACTCGGAGAGATACGACGCGTCCAGTCCCAGTGACAAGCCCAACTCGCCGAAGAAACCCAAACAGAAGTCTTCATCGCAACTCATCAAGCCGCCCTACTCCTATATAGCGCTTATAACGATGGCAATCCTACAATCACCACACAAAAAGTTGACGCTGAGCGGGATCTGTGAGTTTATTATGACTAGATTTCCATATTACCGCGAAAAGTTTCCCGCGTGGCAAAATTCCATCCGTCACAATTTGAGCCTTAACGACTGTTTTATTAAGATCCCGCGGGAACCCGGGAACCCTGGGAAGGGGAATTATTGGACATTGGACCCGCTGGCTGAGGATATGTTTGACAACGGCAGTTTTTTGCGCCGTCGGAAGAGATACAAGCGTCCAGCTCCATCTCTACAGCACGCTCACGCGGTTGTAGCGATGCTCGCGAGAGAGGCGTATGCTCCGCTTTTGCCTTTACCGTGCTACCTGCCGCCGTCGCCGCTGCTATCGCTACCTCGCCCGCCGCCGGCAGCTTTGCGGCCGGTACCTCTACCGCCTCGAGTCCCGGAAACCACAGACACTCGTGGTAAAAGATCCAGAAATGGTTTTTCAATCGAATCTATAATCGGATCACAAGAGAACCAAGCAGAGCCCCGACGGAGTGCGTTCTCGCCGCTACACCAAGGCGCGGGGCCGCCGGACGATTGGGCTAGATGAATATTTTAAAACAGGTGTGCTTCTAACGCTGTCTTCTTAGGACACACTGATGGACAATTTTTTTTTTGTAATAACTATTAAATGTGTTCGAGCGGTTACTGGAAGTGTAGTGTCGTTTTGGGGAAAAACTAAAAATGCACACGCGACGGGTATATTTTATTAGAGACTCGGTTTTGGTTGGATGTGAACGACCAAAGCAAAAGTAGTTACCAGGTATTGCGTATTTTTATAACTGTTTCTTGTAAAAAAAAAGCAACAAAACAATCAAAATTCTGCAAATATATCTATCTATCTACAGCATGTTTTTAAAATGATAACAATCTTTAAATAAATATTATGAATTTCGTCCGCTAATTAAATGTAAGGTAAATATAAAAATCATAGCGTTAAAAAAATGTTTTTATATCACATGTTTTGATAATACATTCGGCTGTAGTGTTTACGGCTGTTTGTTTTACAGATCTTTCTTTTAATTGTTTTATCTCATGTTTTGGACAAATATAAGAAGTTTTAATTGTAAATATGAAACATAATTTTCTAGTATTACTCGAATAAATATAACTAAATGATAAATAATTTTGAAAAAGGCGGTGCGATTTTTATTTTTGAAAATAATTATAACATTAAAATTTGCGATGCCTATATAAATTTAAATCTAGTCATTCTTTGTACAAAGTAGGTAAAGGCCTAGTACTGTAAATATTATGTAATATTTCGTTAAATTAGATAGCTAATAAGTAGACGTTCAGTAAGGAATATTTTGCCAAAAAAAACACGCTGTATTTATTATGTTTTAACAGTAGTCTATTTTGTGTAACTATTAGTATGTAAGGTACAAAATATATAACTATAGAAGAGAAATTGAAATTTTATTTATTTATTATTTATTTATTCTTTATATTATATTATATTCCAAGATAAATTATTTACAAAATGAAGCTTAAAATTAATGTTTTTACGTAAAAAAAATCATATTTTTTTATGAAAACCAATTTATATTAGGATTAACATTATCCATTCATTCCTTCAATAATATTTAAAGTTTTCAATTATAAATGTAATGTAACCTAAAAAAAATAGGGTATAATTTTAAAAAAATATCTTTTTTATAAGAAATTGCGTGTTGGTTGATCATCATTCCTCTTTAAAAAACGAATTTAGTCATGACTAAGCCTTAATTTCAGAGTAAATATTAATAATTTTAAAACATATTAAATATGCAAAATAATAATAATAATAACACGGAGACAAAAGACACGGAAATGTCTTAAATTTAATTAAAAAGTAAATTATAGCTTCACGCTATATCCCGCATATAGCAGGCTATATGCAGGGAACCAAGTGTTAAAACACACCCTTAAAGATTATCTATATATAAAAAAAATAAAAAAATAGTACACCATTTACTTGAACCTACATCCACAGGGTGGGAAATAATAATAAAAATAATTACTTAACACATCATCTACTTGAAAGTTAACTTAAGCAATGTTACAGTAATATTAACGTATCGTAAAACAAATATTTACACAAGACTTACTCCAGCAAGGAGTTTGTTTAAGTCGTCTAATTTAGTACCGTGAACTACATTGTTGCAGGTCTCTATAGGGTTAGCGCTAACAACTTTTCAATGCGTTTTGTTCACAATTTATTATAAAATAAGAAAAGAAAGTAAAAGTATAGTAAATATTAATTGTAATAAGAAATTAGTAATAATAGCGGCAATACTGATTTCCACTCAAGGAAATGTAATGTTTCCTCTCTCCTCGCTCTGGTATCGGGGCAAAGTGCGGCGTTGAGTTACGTCGCTTAATATGCAATGCCTTCAGAATTCGACGGAAAGTATGGAACAGAGTGTCCCAACACTAGGTTTTAATGTTCCGTCTGCCTGCCCTTCTATGTGCGGGATACAGCGTGAAATAAAAAAAATACAAATTACCACACTCTAGAGTGTAAGTACATTAAAATTTCTTTCCATCGAAATCCGACACATTTCGTCTAGAGTTGCGGAACTCAACATCGCATTTTATCTTATCAGAGCGGGAAAATGACAATAATACATCATTCCTTATAGGAATCACAACAAGATATTATACTACATAGAAAATAAGCATATCTTAATTTATCAAATTTACCTAACACTCATATAAATCGTATATCATAGAATTTTGAAAAATTTAATTGGGAATGTCAATGGATTTAAATCAAATGTTGTTTGATAATTAAGTTTTTTTCAAGTTTTCATAATAATTAATTTTAGTAGTATTTTTTAAATGGAATTAAGTGCGAATTAAAATCTATTATAAGCCAATTAATTAAAAAAAAAATCAACTTTACCTACTAACTCATACAATTTTATTTTTACTTCTATAAAGTTAATATTTCTCTTATTTCACTTTTTATATTTTAGAGAAGAAATGTAACGTCGACACAAAATTCCATGTAGAGGTTGTGGCTGGTGTTGTGGGGACTCTTTGGATATCTAAACCGGAATAATAAATATATTTTAAATTCCTGTGACAAAAACCATAGCATGCTATACACGATGTCGTTAATTTAAAATTAATAAAAAATCTACTAATATAATGCAAAATTAAACTAAACCTATACAAGCCCTACAAATTAGCTCTCAACATAATATTGTTTTAGTAAATAGCGCAGAAATTGTCGTTTTATCACTCATCTGTCATATAAAGTCCAACAATAATACTTGTTGTTTGTCGATTATGATGCCAAGGATAGAAAAGAGTGCTGTTATATTATTTATGGTTTTACAAGAGGCCAGCCGTGGCGTAGTGGCACAACGTGTTATTGTTAACAGTGGAAAGTGGAGAGCGTAGTGTCATAAAACTAAGTTTCCTCTTCCTTCCCTGTTAGGTCCGGGATACAGATAATTAGTTAAAAGTGCCTGAAAGTAAAAAATTTGCAATATCTTAATAAATGACCAATAAATTAACAAAATAATTTAATATTTTTTTCGGCGCAAAGATGCTCTTCATCTGACTGTGAACGCGACTGATGAAAGTTCAATTTCCTCTCCATTAGTTATTAAGCTTATACACTCGAGTTGCATTAAACAAAACGCGGTGTTGTTTCCCGTAATGTCTCGTCGGAAATCGAGGAACAAAATGTCTTAACGCTACGTTTCCTCCTATATGTAGGATACAGCGTGAAGCTAAAAAATTTTTTTTTTGGCAATCATATATAACCGTATCCATATATATTTTTCCATTATAACTGGATAAACATTTTATACGTTTAATATATCTTAAATTCCAAACATGTAAGCATGCATTGATTGCTTATGCATTGATTTTAGTGTTTTTTATTTGAAATTCGCTGTGTAACTAAAATCAATAGGAAGCTTTCCGTGGACTTACATTTTTAAAACTCGTAACGAAGTGAAAATTTACAACACAAATAAAGAAAAAAAGTCCGAGAAGTGAAAATTTATAGGCGTTGTATAGAAAAAATCATCACAAATTTATCACCGCAACCTAAATTTGAGTAATCAAAAAAAATCCTTAGACATGTGTAAAAAAATTGGATTTTGGGCGAATTCGACTCTCTCTTGGCCGATTTCTTATAATAACTTTCTTTTTTCTCAGTTTCACGCTGCATCCTGTATATACCAGAGAGTAGGCAGAGGTAACCTAGTGTTTAGATACTCCGTTCCCTATATTCTACCGAATTTTTGAGGCAATACGTGTTGAATATTTTATATTAAGGAATATTCTAGTTAATGATATAAGTTTTGAACTAATAGTAAATTACTAATAGAAAAAGGACATGTGAAATATAACAAACACGATGTTAGCAGGTTCATAGACTAGACGATGGCATATTTGTTTTTATTTCAATTGTAGATAGCTATGAATTGGTGGAAATGGGTGTAAACAAAGATAAGATACAAAAATATGCTTTATTAGAATAATATGTATCCTTGAATATACAGATTTCTAAGAAATCATTTCTTTGTTATTTTAAGATAAACAAGATTAGCTATATTTATAATGGAAAATAAAAAAAATGATAACCTGTGATGACAATTGATAACAATTGTATTTAGCTTTACCTATTATTATAATTATATTTTTGTTTTAGTTTCACTCTGTATCCCACATATAGCAGAGTAGGCAGAGGGAACTTCTGGACGCATTTAATAATTCATTTTCTCGAGTAGGAATCGAACCCATAACCGGTCACGTTGACGCACGCTAGTGTCTCTGCACTACGATGTTAGACACTACAAAGCACATTTTAAAAAGATCATAACAGATCTTTAAAAAATTTTGTTTAAAAATATAGTGAAAAAGGCAATATTTATCATCAAATTATCTTCTATTTATTTAAAAAAATTGCAAGCTTACCTAAAATGAAAAACTAAAATCAGCTTCACGCTGTATCCCGCACACAGCGGGGTAGGCAGAGGGAACCCAGTGTTAAGACACTCCATTCCCCACATTACGCCGAAATCTGGAGGCATTTTGTGTTGAGTGGTTGATCTCAACGCCGCGTTTCGCCTCGACGCCAGAGCGAAGAAATGAAAATATAAATTTTAATAAATATTTCATGCCCTCGATCGAACCAATCGAATTTGCTGTCACACTTTGTATTTCCGTGCCACGACTGGCCTCAAGCTTATCTTCTATCAATATAATAGTTAAAAAGATATCTCTACATATTAGTGAAAAAATAATATATGAGGATGTAAAAACACTAATAGAATATGAATATAAACTATAAAAAATTATAAAATGTCACCTTACTGAAAGAACCTTATTTTAATAAAGTTAAAAAAAAATTAAATTAGCTTCACGCTGTATCCCGCACACAGCAGATTAGGCAGAGGAAACGTAGTTAAGTTAGTTAAGACACTCCGTTCCCCACTTTCTGCCGAATTTTGGAGGCATTGCGTGCTGAGTGGCAGAACTCAACGCCGCGCTTTGCCTCGACACCAGAGCGAAGAAATTAAAATATAAATTTTAAGTAAATATTTCATCTCCTCGAGTGGGGATCGAACCCGCAACCAGTCGGTTTCCAGTCACACTTTGTACCACTGCGCCACGACTGGCCTCTAATAAAGTTGATATGTAAAAATAAGTATCTGAAAGTTGATATAAAGGTCTGAATCTGATCAAAAATGCCATTGGACAAAAGAACATTTAATATTTTCATTCCTTCGCGCTGGCGTCCGTTAAGTTCCACCATTGAACACAAAAAAGTCCTCCAGAATACGGAGGAAAATGGGGAACCGGGTGTCTTAACTTAACTAGGTTCCCTCTGCATACCCTGCAATGCACGAGATACGGCGTGATGCTGAAAAAAAAGGATCTGAAATATGTTGATTAAAAAATATAAAAGCCATGCTAAATTATAAGAAATAATAAAATCACCTTAACAAAGTTAGTTAGTTGTTGAGTATGAGCGTTTGATTGTATTATAATGTTTATCGATTGATCCACTCCAATCGTTTTTATTTCTCGCTCCCGTAACACAAAGTGTGCCTCGCAGTGACTCGATTTTGTTGTCAAAAACGTAAAATCAAGTGTCTTGACACTACTATTTCTTTACCTGCCACTAGCTGTAAATTTCAATCACAACGGTTGGTATATGGAAGTAGTATTATAAGTTGACAAGTTACTTTTAGATTTGACTGACCGTAAAGTTAATACAAAAGTGCCCGTAATTTTCAAGATTTATAATTTATTTGCGTTGTTAATAAGGTAGTATTTTTTTTACTAATGAATGAGGTGCTTGTAAAATCAACTGGTCGTGGGTTCGATCCCCACTCGAGAACGTGAAATGTTTATTTACATTTGTATTCTCATTTCTTCGCTCTAGTGTCGAGGCAAAGCGCGGCGCTTAGTTCCGCCACTCAACACGCAATGCCTCCAGAACTAGGCGGAAAGTGGGCAACGAAGTGTCTAACTCTAGGTTCCCTCTGCCTACCTTGCTGAATGCGGGATACAGCGTGAAACCGATTTATTTTATTTATTTATAATGAAGTAATATTATCTCTAATACATGTCCCCGTGGACATATCATAAAAACAACAATATTGAACGATAAAAATTGACAAATATAAGTTAAATTATAAGGCTACCGTTTTTTTTCCTTTTAATGTACGGAACCCTAAAAAAAACTAGCCACCATTCCATAGCTCTATTAAACGCTTACTTAACCCAAAGACAATAAAGAAAATAAACATTCATCAAGACGTTATCAGATTTACGACAGAACGAAAATGTATTGCGAAATCGAGACAGAAATGTACAAACATGTTTTCTTTTCTATTTTTTTCTAGAGATAAGCAATTGGGACACTGTTTGTGCTTTAAATACTTCAATCCTATATAAGCGTGTGTTTTCTAGATTATTGTTGATGCAGTTACGAAAATTTGTTGATAACGTTATGAAAATAAACTAATTTGTCATTTGTTAACTAATTTGACTACTGAACGCATAGAATAGGAAAATAATTTAAACTGGCTTTAAATAGGTCAATAATAATAATAAAATAAATAAAAATGAATCAGCTTCACGCTGTATCCCGCACTCAGCAGAGTAGGCAGAGGAAACCTAGTATTAAGACACTCCGTTCCCTACTTTCTGCCGAATTCTGGAGGTATTGCGCGTTGAGTGCCAGAACTCAACGTACTGCTCCCTGAGTAGTAGTAGTATGCCTCGTTTAAAGTAAAAAATATTATCTCTTAATTAAAAGGATTATCTGACGATGTCATATACAAATGTACTTTTCAAACTTTGACAAGTTTCAGAGATTTTTTTAAAGTTGGTTAAAAAAAAACAAGAAATGCAAACTAAAAAAAAAAAAAAAAAATGTATCTTACAAAACTTCGTAAATTAGATTAATATATATTTTTTATTATTATCTATATATTTCTTCATACTCAATAGAAAAAATTAAGTCATAACGTCGGTATAAGATCTTGTAAATGTAATTTGTTTATAATTTGTAATTTTTGTTTTGTGTAAATGTTTGGTGGTATTTGGACTAGGTATGCCTCTATCAAGGCGTTTAATGAAAAATTAGTCGATAAAATAATAGCGCTGTACCACACAGCTGGAAAAGCAGATGAAACCTAGCCTTAAGACACTCCGTTCTCCATTTTCCGTTGAATTCTAGAGGTATTGCATGTTGAGAGGCAGATTTCAGTGCCGCGCTTTGTCTCAACACCAGGGCGAAGAAATGAACATTTAAAATATTTCACAATATACTGACGCCGCCGATAATTGTTTCTGTTAACTTTAAGTTATCAGTACTGTCTCGTTAGTGCATTTATTAAAATTTTTATTTAAATAGGAGAAGGTGAGGAGAAAATGAAGAAGAGACGAGAGAAGATTCATTTCTTTTGTAGATTTAAGGATACTCCTCGTTGTTTCAGCTTTACTTCATTTTATCTGCCTCTTTGGCTCTCCAAAGGACTATTCGGATGATCACTTCTTTATTTATTTATTTATATAACAACATTTATTCTATACTAAAATTATAAAGCTAAAGAGTTTGTTTGCTTGGACGCGGTAATCTCAGGAACTAGAGTTCGAAGTAAAAAAAATATTTTCATATTAGATAGTCCATTTACTGTGTAAGGTTATTTGTTATATATTGGCTATGACACTAAGAAGAGGAGCAGAGCAAAAATGAGAAATAGTCCACAAATTTGGGAGACTTTGTTAAAAATTCCGAACTCTATTTTATATTTTCATTCTTTACACCGCAAATACCGGGATAGGTTGAGGGAATCTGGAAACCTAGTGTTAAGAAACTCCGTTCCAACTAAGACACTTACTTCCTCAGCCGAATTCTCGAGAAATTACGTGTTGAGTGGGGGAACTCTACGACGCACTTTTGCCTGGTTACCAGAGCGTAAAAAAAAATATTAAACATTTCGTTCCCTCAAGTGGGAATCGTATCCACAACCGTCGCGTTTACAGTCCCCTGTGCCACGACCGTGTCGACTTCTGAACTTCCGTTTGACCACGCGGCCTAAACCTCGTAAGTAAAGTCACAAACAGAAAATAATATTTATTTAACAGATGACTCTAGAACTGAATAAACAATTTTCAACACATTAAAATAAAAACAAAAATATCAAACAAGCTAGCTTACGATTCATATATTTTTCTTTTCTTCTTTCTTAATAAGATATAGAGTGTAACATGCATAGAGGCCAGGGGTGAATAGAGGGAGCTGAGTATGAAGACACTCCACTCTCCAATTTCCGTCATATTCTGGACGCTTCAATACGCTTTCCCTGGACGATAAAGCGAAGATATAAAATTAAAAAAGATAAATTAGCTTCACGCTATATCCCGCACACAGCAGGGTAGGCAGAGGGAACCTAGTGTTAAGACACTTCGTTCCCCACTTTTTGCCGAATTTTGGCGGTATTGCGTATTGAGTGGCAGAACTCAACGCCGCGCTTTGCTTCGACACCAGAGCGAAGAAATGGAAATATAGTATATAAAGTAATAAATTTCATCTCCTCGAGTGGGGATCGAACCTACAACTAGTCGGTTTTACAGTCACACTTTGTGCCACTGCGCCACGACTGGCCTCCTCTCTAGAACTAACTCTATAGTAAATAAATTATTTTCAACATAGTAAAATAAAAACAAAAATGTCATACAAACTAGCACATATTTAAATAGAGTACTGTATGGTGGCGCAACATTTAATATGCATAGATATTAATTTTCCATATTAAAACCACATTGTATTTGTATAGTTCTAATAAGAGTGTAAGAACATGTATAATATGAATATTTCTTAGAAAATATTTGGTACGCCTTATATGTGACGTCTGTGAAGCACAAGCAGAGGTTGTGGGTTCGATTCTCACTTGGAGGAATGATTGATTATTTTTCTCGCTCTGGTAATCAGACGAATTGCGGCGTTGAGTTTCGTCATTCAAGACGATTGAGAATTGATCTAAATGTGGGCGAAAAGTAGTGAAGGGAGTATATTAACATTAGATTATCTTTGCCTATTCTACTGTATGTTGATAAAAGCCTTAAATTATAAAAAAAAGTTTTTATAAGATATCAAAGTTTTTGTTAATTCGATTCTTTAGAGAGAAATCTTTGCATATCTTTAATAAACCTAAATCGTACAACAGTTCAGAAAATATAACAATCTAAGAAGCAAGATTAGCTCATCGTGTGAGGTAACTTAAACAAACTTACACGACTTAACAGTCAGTGTTAGCTCTTATCTTTATCTTAAGCGAATTGCGTCAGTGGAGGCAACGGGATAATGACACGGGTGGTCCCGTTATGTCAGCTACGATATCTTCTACAAATCAGCTTAGGTGTAAAATAGGCTTCCAAAGCATAGGTAGACAGAAGGAACCTAGTTAACACAGTCCTTTCGCCACTTTCCGCCGATTTTTTTCGAGGCATTGCGTGTTTTGTGGCGGAATTCAACGTCGGAATTTTGCCTGGGTGCCAGAGCGAAGAAATGGAAATATTAATAAATAATCATTAATTTCCTCGAGTCGTGATCGAATCCACAACCGTCAGGTCCGTCAGTTATTATTACTGTTTTTTTAGCATGTACTATTTTATTAGCATGTACTGATCCTATACCTACATAGGTTTACAATCTTATTACTACAATATGAGGCCAATCGTGGCACGTGTATGACGTAAGCGCAATTGGTTACGGGTTCGATTCCCACTCGAGGAAATGAAATATTTATTTAAATTTGTTTGAAGCTGATACTACAATTGAATGTAGATAAGTATTTTTATCGACAATGCAAAGTAAAGCTTGCAACTCATCTATTTTTTATTTTTTCGAACTGAAGGTCAATGTTGTTAGCCTTACTGGCATTTACAGCGACACCGTTTGAGTAGGAAAGACAGTATGCTATCCGTGAAAATGCGCAAGAGCTTTGTGGCTTCTTGAGAGGACTGGAACCTAGAAGCGGAGAGAAGAGAAAAAGAAAAATAATCTTACCACAAAATGAAATTTCCAAAAATATGAATGACTCGTTTAAGTGTTCCACGAAAATATATTTTTTAATGGTAGTTTAATTCAGTCTCTTGTGAGATTTTTTTAAATTATTAAATTACATAAATAAAAGAAAATAAAAGAAGCCAGAGTTTTGTCGAATTAATCCTCTTATCCATATCAACAGTTATAACTTCAATATTATAAATAATTGTAGTTACATAATATTGTTTGTAAGGATTCGAATCCGCAACGTGTTTAATTAAGGACATCCCGTTGTCCCAATTGCAACAATATATGAGTGAACAATGGAAAATAATCCAATTTTTTTTTGGCGCTCTGGCAACATTATAATAAACTTTTCTGCTTTTTTTTCTACTAATATCAAGTAGAAGCAATGTCTCCGATTCCGACGTTAAGTTACACTGAAAAAAAAAATAGAAAAACATATTGTATTCACTGAGCTAAGTATCCGTTACGTTACGTTTACGTGTGAAATAAGTAAAATATTATAATAAAATAAGTTTCACGCTCTCTTACCGAATTTTTGTTGGAGCTGACAAAGCAAAAAATCGTTTTGCGTAAATCTCTATTATAAATGTTTGCACTTCTGTTTGTCACTGTAACTATCAATTTCTAACATCCATCGATTCAAAACCAATTGAGTATAAAATTATAGTTCTCTTGACCGGTTTATGCCTTGGTTAATTTTAACAAAAGACTGTGTCATAGAAGGGGAATACAGAAGTGATGCCTGCAATACCTTTGGTTGTGGAACATTAGAATTGACTCTCAGAGTTATCGTTGTTTAATAAAAAGGTTATATGAAAGGACTATGCACTAATCAGCATTATTAAAACTTAACATATAAAAGTGGATTTTTTTTTGTTAAATTTGTAAGCCAAATGAGACTTACGAGGAGAGGTCCAAAAGTTCGTAGAATGGAGAGAGTTCCTAAATGTGCAATAGTTATTTCATCGCTATATGAAATTTGAACCAATGACTATATAGATTATAGTTGAAAGTTAAGAAGTCGTGTGATTTGTAAATGAATAGTGAAAATAATGTATTAGTAATTAATAATTATTATAATTATATATTTTGATATCACAAAGTAACATACAAAATTTTTAGAACCTTTCAAAAACAAAATATAATACTAATATGTTATGCACTAAATAGTAGTAAAAGTTATAAATTAATTCTAAAATGGAATGAAATAAACTTTTTTTTTGTTAGTAACATATAAATTATCATAACCGAAAACAAACCGAAACAAAATAAAACAAACAGTATTTTACCTACTATCACATCTGATATCCTTAATCACTATATAAAAAAAAATCCAAAGTACTCACCGTGCCCCCATGACTTCCCTGTCATTACACAAGTACTCACAAATGTATCTATTATGACTGCGCGGTACAATGGCCCTCGAACACATGCGTCGTGGGTTCGATTCTTATTGAATTTGTACGAGATGTTTTATTGTAAAGAGCTCCTGCTGTTGATGTGTTATTTTGTTATTCAAAATGTCAGGTTTGTGAATACAATGGTATGAAAGTGCGAGTTTTGAGATTATTATTTTTGAAGTTTTATGGTTGATTTGATGGTGAATTTTTAAATATGGTAAGTGATCAAGTTCGACATTGAGTTCTGTCACTCAACACGCAATGCCTCCAGAATACCTCGGAAGTGTGGAATGGAAATGTCTTAACAGGAACGGAGTGTCTTAACTCTAAGTTCCCAGGTTCCCGTTGACTATCCTCCTATGTATGGAGTACAGCGTGAAACCAAAAAAACGAGTCCAAACCACAACCTTTCGCGTTTACAAACGCACTCTTGTGCCACAACTGGCCTCAAAGTTCCATAACTTAAAACGGAATATTTAGAATTTTGGAGAACAGCAAAATCAGCACCAGAGAACGCAAAATCAAATGTTTACAACTTGTCTCTGATTTCTTTGCTATATAGGGAAAAAAGGGTGAAGCTCAAACACTATTTTATTGGTTAGAGAAAGAAAAGAAAAATATATTCTTGGTGAATGATATATCCTCAGCTTCTCGTATCCATCTTCACGCTGTATCGCGCACGTAACAGGCCTCTCATCACTTTCCGCCAAATTCTGAAGGCATTGTATGTGGAGTGTCTGAACTCAATGCCGCGTTTTAAAGGAAGGAGCGAAAATATGAAATATTAACCTCCAGTGGGAATCGAACGAACAACTTGCCGCGTTATCCGTTGCGCCCTTGTACCCCTTCGCCACGATTGGTCTCACTTGTTTTAAATAAATATATAGATAGATATAACGAAAAAACTAGAAAAAAAAAACAAAAAAAATATCTCCTCATACAAAAACATGTAATTCAGAGTAAATAACAACACTTAAACTATTTACCATTCAACATGTATGTATGTATGTATGACACATACATATTACACACTAGGGACAGACCCTCCCGAATCTAATAAACGTCCCATTTCAATGGACATCAACTGTTTGAGAAGGCTTTGATTTCACTACCGTATTTATAGAATGAGAAACAGTTGTGAGATTTAATTTTCTATGGGAGGACAAAATTAGAGAACAAAGCAATTTTGTTTATGGTTAAGTTAGTATTTTGTTATTAACTCCTATAAAAAATATAGGATATACAGAACTATAGATTTTAAAACGAAATATAGTATTTAGATATTAGTTTAATGCGGCCAGTCGTTGCTCAGAGGCACAAGCCTGTGACTGGAAACGCGACAGGTCGTGGGTTCGATTAGCAATCGGGGAAATGGAAATTTCACTTTTCAGCACGCAATGCCTCCTTAATTCGGCGGAATGTGGACAACGGAGTGTCTTAACACTAAGTTCTCTCTGCCTACTACTGTATACAGCGTGAATATAAAAAATGCAATATATATTTTTATTTTATAGAGGCCAGTCGTGACGCAGCGGCACAAAGTGTGACTGTAAACCGACTGGTTGTGGGTTCGACCCCCACTCGAGGAGATGAAATATTTACTTAAATTTATATTTCCATTTCTTCGCTCTGGTGTCGAGGCTAAGCGCGGCGTTGAGTTCTGCCACTCAACACGCAATGCCTCCAGAATTCGGCAAGTACAACAGTAGGTTCCCTCTGCCTACCCTGATGTGTGCGGGATACAGCGTGAAGCTGTTTTTTTTTTTTTTTTTTTTTTTTTATTTTATTTACCGTCTTTTTGATATTTTTTTATTATCTTTACTTCTTTTATGTATTTTAACATGTACATACACAACTCCAAGCGACATAATAAATATTAGAATAATATATTTCTATAATATAAATGAAATATTTAATATTTTCACTTTCTTGCTCTGGTTAACATTGGCAGAGCGCGGCGTTAAGTTCCGTTTGACTGTCCACACAATGCCTCCAGAATTTGGTGCAAAGTGAGGATCGGACGTATCTTATTGGGGACGAAAACGAAAACTGCAATGTTTGCTCATGATCTAATCTAAATGGAATTTCAAACTGTAACCATATTGGTTGACATATGTAACTCCCCCATGGGCCATTCGACCTAGCTAAGAGATTTATATCACACGTGAAACAAATTAAAATATCAATCAATTTGTAACTATATTAAGATAAGAGAGAGCCTATGGTCTACCTCAATAGATGGATTTGTTTAATATAAAATGAATGCTTAAATTCAAACGAGCAGTTCCTGAGTAAAGGCGTTAAAGTTAACAAATTCTCTAGCTTTATTTATTGAAATCTAATTAACTAAGAAAAAGAAAAATTTGATACGTAATAGTATACATAGATCCCATACAACTCCAGCCAATAACATCGGCTTTCTTAGATCACTATTTACAAATCCTGATTAATTCTTCAAGAACATTCCCAAATTCCTAAAGCGCACGATGTCGCTTTAGTAAAACACATTCGAGTACCTCCGTTTATTACAAAGAAAATTAAGAGACCCGGTGACAGTGTGGACGAATTAAATGAATCTCACTTACCCCTTATCCGTTTCTACTATGCAAAGTTATATATAAGCTAATTTCAACCCTTAATCGAGGGTATAAAGTTCAATTTTAAGTAATTTGTTTTGTTGACAATGCCATTGCGTTTGATCGTAGCATTATCCTGACAATAGTGCTTCGCATTGAACTCGTGGCGGCTCTAATTTGCTGTTGGATTTTCGACTTTATTCTGTTGGTCGAGGGTTGATTTTCAATTGGTGTAAATCACAATATCACCACAGGGGTTGAAAAAATCCAGCCCTCGATTGTGACGCCCCGCGAAGTAAGCTATGATCTGTTCCTATACTGTCTTGTTACTGTTTAAGTGAAGAAATTTGATGTTTTCGAAAATATCTGTCTTATATATGTTATAGAAAAATAAAAATCGATTTTAAATTAAATAAAATGATATGATTTTCTTAGTATAATTAGTTAATTTTATACAAATATATGTTTTTACCTGACTTTAACAGATTAAACATATTGTGTATAACATAATTTACGTCGCGGCGTTGAGTTCCGCTCCTCAATACATAAAGCTCCGCGAATTCAGCGGAAAGTGCGCAACGGAAATGTCTTTTTGGGAACGGAGTGTTTTAACTCATGGTTCCAGGTACCCTCAGCTTAAGCTACTATTTACGGGATACAAGCTTGAAGCTAAAACACATGACATTAAATATGTAACGTATAAAACAAGACACGATTTTAAATAAAAAAATATATAATAAGCAAAAATAATTTTTACATTCAATCTAATTAATAATAAAACAAAAATCATTCTTACAAAAACAAGTCTATTACAATCTACAAACACATAAAAAAACTGTAACGTGAGATATTTGACAAACCGTACCAAATCCACACTTGCACCACAACTCAGATTAGTGCCTATGAATAGGAGTAATGAAATAAATATTTTGCCGGTGGGGCAAATTCGATAACGCCCGGATGCTCAAACCCCCAATTTGTACGGTCGTTTCGTAAAACACCCGAATTGTTTGCAGTAAAGTAGCATGAAAATATTACGTGTGATTGTGCGGAAACTAAGACTCGCTTTATCGGTGCTTTATTGAATGGATGGTGCTTTTTAATGAAGATGAATTGTTGTAATGTTAATATTAATATTGTTATATGTATATATATATATATATTAGATTCACTTTGTAGGTAGGGTAGGCAGAGGGGAACCTGGGAACATAATGTTAAGACACTCCGTTTCCATTATACATTTTTCGCTAAATTTTGGAGGCATTGAATTCCGTCACTTAACGCGCATTTTTAGCGGCGTTGAATTCCGTCACTTAACGCGTAATGTATCGAAAATTGAACGTAGGGTACGGAACAGAATGTCATAATACTACATTTCCTTCGCATACTCTGTTATATGCGGGATACAGCGTCATGTAATAAAAAAATGTTTTTTTTTTTAAAAGCTTGTTAGCTTGTTAATTTCATGTGCTTGATAAAGAAAGCAGTCGTGGGTTCGACTCTAGGAAATTAAATATTTAAATTTTATTGTTGTTTCACTCTGGTGTCGAGGCAAATCGCGGTGTTGATTTCCGCCACTCAATATGCAATACCTCAGAAGTCATCGGAAAATAAGGAACGGAGTGGCTTAACACTAGGTTACCTATGCCTACTGATAACCTTGTGATCTTTCTGACCTCTACTTTTTACGCGACGTTATTTTGTATGTGGCTTTAGTACGTTTTAGTTAATATGTTTGAGATTCGCCCAGTATACAGTATAAAGCAGGTCAGAGAGACACTCTGTTTTTCACGAACCGTTAGACCGTTATGCCGTTATAAGTAGCGTGGGTTCCAATCCCGCTGCTTAATTTTTTTGAACGGTTTTTAAAAATTATGTTTTCTAGATGAAGAATAATGTTAAAACTGTGAGGCCTTAGGGCCGCAGGGACATCAGAGTTTGACTGTATCGCGATGGTTTTTGAATTCGAACTCCAATCGATTCATTATTATATATTAATATTTTCAGTTCTTCGCTCTGGCATCAAGGCAAAAGCAAAAGCCCGGTGTTGAGTTCCACCTCTAAGCACTGAATGCCTCGAAAAATTCGGCGGAAAGTGGGGAACGGAGTGTCTTAGCACTAACACCGAACGTACAATAAATAAAAAAGCTTTAGTACATATTCAAGCACATAAGCTTAAAGTCTTTAAAATCTAAACAAGTTAATGTTTGACGAACTGATCTGGACCCGGGAAAGCGCATCTGCTAAGTCTCTTTGTAAACCGTCTCTCGACAATATTTTGTGACATACCCTCCCTCGGTGTTATGGGAAAAGGCCGTAGCCTTTTATAAAAAAAAATGCCTTTAGACACTATATTACATACAAAAAACACGCATAATAATTCTATTATCTATGGTGAAAACTAAGTGACAAATCATTCAAAAATTATATAAAGTTTTATATTTTTATTATGCATTTAGGCCAGTCGTGGCGCAGGGGTACAAAGTTTGATTGTAAATCCGACTGGATTCGATCCCCACTCGAAGAGATGAAATATTTACCTAAATTTATATTTTCATTTCTTCGCTCTGGTGTTGAGGACAAGCGCGGCGTTGAGTTCTGCCACTCAAAATGCAATGCCTCCAAAATTCGGCAGAAAGTAGGGAACGGAGTATCTTGAACACTAGGTTCCCTCTGCCTATCCTACAGTGTGCGGGATACAGCGTCAAGCTAATTTATTTTATTTTTTATTTAAGTGTAACGCTGTATAACGCTACAACGTAGTCTTACGACACTTCGTTCCCATTAAGACACTTGCGATCCTCACTTTCCGTCGAATTCTAGAAGCATTGCGTTGTGACTGGCGCGGAAATCAACGCCGTGACTTTTATATAAATAGATATAAATAGCTATAAATATTTCTCGAATTTAAATCGAACCTGCAACCGCTTATACAGTTAAACACCTGAAAACTGAGTTACAACGGCGTTCAATACCCCACGACAAACAAATCAAATTCACATTGCATACCCCCGAGCGGCAATTTAAATCTTATTTGTAGTTTTTAGTTTGCCAAGCAAATAGATAAAATGTAGGGAGAGCGATAGAGTATGAAGGTTCTCATGTTTATATTAAATTTTGACTGCCCTACTATACATGTAGAGCTTAAGTCCTAATCTTAATTGTTTCTGAATGTAATAAAATGAATTATAATTAAAAGAAATAAAATCCTATCTTGCTGTACCCCGCACACGGCAGGGTAGGCAGAGGGAACCTTATGATAGGACACTCTGTTCGCCACCTTAAATAGCAAGAAAGTTCACAAATCCCAGCTACCAAAACAAAATTTGGGCGTCATGCAAAACAGCAAAACAGCAAATTCTCCAATAATAATGTGACATAGAGTGAAGCTGAAGTTACTTATATATTATTAATTTTTCATTAGGAAATACAAACCTACAAACAGTTTTATTCGTATAAGGATTAAAGAAAGATAAGATATACCATTTTTTAATATCAGATCTCAGTATTACCGCCGGATAGAAAGTGCTGAAATTTCTAATCGAATTTGAATCGGCTTCACGCTGTATCCCGCACACGGTAAGGTAGGCAGAGGGAACCTAGTTGGTACACACCGTTTCCCACTTTCCGCTGAGTTTTGGAGGCATTGCGTGTTGAGTGGCAGAACTCAACGCCGCACTTACTTAAATTAACAAAAATGATGTCTAGGATTAAAAAGTAAGTCAAAATTGTATATTAATGGTATTTTATGAGTTTTTATTATTGATAATGATAAGATAAGAAGAAGCAATGTAGGTATAAATATTAAAAAATAAAGTAGTTTTTTTAAAAAAGCGGTGAAAGACCTGAAATTTTACAAAACGGATTTCAGAGGTTGATTGATAACACAAGAAACAGAAAATTAATGAAAAAGTTATTTCGCTCTACCCGACTCTACATATTTATTGTAAAATTGCATATCTAAGGGGCTTGACTTGTTCATTTGAATACGGTTCGTATTAAGTATCTCGGAGTAGAGTAGTTAGAAATTATCTTATTTATTAATTACAAAATATAATGTGAATGTAACTCTTATAATTAATTAAAAAAATATAATAATACTTCACAGGTTATTTTGATTGTATAAAGTGAAAATGGTAGGAAAACGAATAAAGTTCGTAGTAAAAAAAATTTTCGGCGTTGAGATCCATCACTAAACACGAAACTTCCCGTGAATTGGGCGAATAGCGTCCTTGTTTCATTTTTTTATTTACATTTAAATATCACTTCTAAGAGGGTAGGTAGAGAGATTTTTGAGTGCAACTCATCGTTTTTTGTTTTTCGCCTGAAATCACTGGTGTCCAGGTAAAAGGCGTGGCAATGAGTTTTGCCACTCAACACACAATGCCTTCAAAATTCGGTGAAAACTGGAGCACGGAGTGTCTTAACACTAAGTGCCATCAGCCTGCTGTGTGCGTGATACAGCGTGAATCTTATCATTTTTTTTAATCTGACCTAAACAGAGTCACATACACTACCTAGTATAACATATACAAGTCAGCCCACACATCCACGTATTATATAAAACATCGATACTTCAGTACTGACGGCGACATCATCCCCTCTCAAGTATTGTGTCCACACAATATAAGCGCAAATAAACCGGATCTCTTGCCGCACCCGGATGTACGCCCGGCTTTAGTGGGCACTGTGAGTATTGGCTGTTGGAATTTGTATTTGCTAGTACTATTGCTATGTTAGTTTTGTTATTGAGGACGTCGTAGCGCATGGGTACTAATGTGTGAATGTAAAATCGCCAGTTTCAGGCTCAAATTACACTCAGGAGAATGAAATATTTTAATATATATTAATTTCCTTGCTCTGATAACGAGGCAAAGCGCTGCGTTGAGTTCCGCTCCTCAACACGCAATGATCTCGACTGATAGTAGGTAACGAAGGGTCTAAATGGGAACGAAGTGTTCCCAAATTCCCTTTACCTACCTTGCTAGAAAGACAATATGAATTTTAAAAAGTTTTATTAAAATGGAATAAGAAAAACTAGATTTTACCAACATATTTTCTTCTCTTTTCACAGTCAGGGTGATCTACAAAGTATTTTTATTAATTAAATTATCTATCAAAGATACTAAATTTTGATTTGGCCTTATCAATCTCTATACCGTGGGATACCGGTTAACGATTGTTTTACTTAGTCGAAACTGGGTCACAACATCCCCTTTAAGCAAACTAAACAACACAAAAATTCTTCAAAAATGATCCCCTAACATAGACTCGAACCCATAACAATCATATTTAATCACTAATTTCGTAAATATTAATTTTAAATAGTCACGCTTCACGCTTTATTTCTTGGAAATCACAGAAACCGAAACGCCAAGAGCTACGGTCTCTGTATACCACTGCGGCGTCGTCCACTGTCATCCACCTGTATACATGTCTTTTAAAAAGTCCCCATATTTTTACAAATACAAAAGAACACATGAAAGTCAATACTCAACAGTTCAACTATACACGTATGAAAATAGTGCCTTTCAGTATGATGACACATTTTCAAGTAGACTTTGAGCAGCACAAGTGAGATTAAGTCAGACAGCGATTCCATCATATGCCTATTACGTATATATTATATGTATGTATGTCTGTATATACGTCTGTATATATGTATGTACAGTATCTACATGTATTAACTCCATACAGTGTCTATATTTATATGAAGTTATATGCCTAAGTATGGAGAAACCGAAGATTTTAGAACGTGCTAAGTTGGATTTGTACCTTGAGTGGAACTGTGTTTGAATATGGGTTTTAGTTGGGATTGTGGTATGGGGATATTTGAGTGTTGGTTATGGTTGTGGGTTCGATTCTAATTGGTAATGTTTTTAAAAAAAATAATTTTAACACAATCAGATTATTTATCTGTGTAATGCGAATGTAAACGCAACGTTTGTGGGGTAGTGGGAGCGGGGGTGTCTTAATGGAAACGCAATGTCTTAACACTAGTTTCCCTGGTTCTGCCTATCCTGTGGGGTACAGCGTGGAATTTAAAAAAAAAACACGTTGAATTAGAGTTATTTATCTATCTATCTATACGGACAACTGCAAAGTGTTTGCAATGTCTGAGTTTTCAAAAAGGTATAAAATAAATGTAAAAAAATTCATGTCTATCAAAAATCTTGTTATGTACATGTAATATATTTATTAAATACCAGTCGTGTGACCGTAAAACCGACTGGTTGTGGGTTCGATCCCCGCTCGAGGAGATGAAATATTTACTTAAATTTATATTTCCATTTCTTCGCTCTGGTGTCGAGGCAAAGCGCGGCGTTGAGTTCTGCCATTCAATACGCAATGCTTCCAGATTTCCATAGAAAGTGGAGAACGGAGTGTCTTAACACTAGGTTCCCTCTGCCTATCCTGCTGTGTGCGGGATACAGCGTGAAGCTGATTAATTTTTTATTTATTAAATAGTAAACAATTTTTTTTAAGTAAATGATGAATTCCCTAATTAAAATTAAAAAAAACCGCCTAAAAGCCCGTCGCCCATTGATGCTTCCATACCAATTTCAGGATTGTGGATCAACGGGAAGAACAAATTATAAAAGTTGATAACCTTAAGTTTGCAGGTATATGTAACTGGTTTTGTATGAAATTAACTTCAAATATAAAATTGTAATTATTTGTTTTTCGTGCGATAGTTGAAATATTACAAGTTCTGACTTCATGTCGAATTCCAAACCTGGGAACTATACAATCGGTTTTGATTACACGATGAATTTCATACAAAATTAATAATTTATAAAAGTACATTTAAAAAAAAAATCAAAACAAAAGCTAACAATATAAAAAAAATGTTTAAAGGAATTTAATAAACATATTTGTTATAAATAACACCTCTCTAATGTGTAAACGCTAACTGAGATGAGACGGCGGCACGTGTCGGATCAAACGAACACGCGCACACCGAGATGTTGATGTATTTTAATTTATTATCATTTATTGAATATCTCAATGGTTATTGGACGATTAGTGTTTAGGTGCAAATAATATTTTTTTAATAGAAATATCTTATTTGTAAGGGAAAATAGAAACAGCCAAGTGCGAGACGGACTCGCTGACTGAAATATTCTATATATTCTATCTATTGTAGGTCAACGTAAAGCAAAAATTATAAATGTTGACAAATTTAAGGTTGGTATGTACGTTTGTTTAATGAAATTAACCGCAAATATAAGTTTGTGGTCATTTTTATATTAAAATTAAAATTAACCTTTTCTATTTTTTTCCTTCATTTTAAATGTAATTTCTCACTTCCTGTCAAATTTCATAACTGTAGGTTCACGCGAAATACATATAGACTTTGACTACAATGGACACAGATAAAAAAATTGAGAACGGAGAAACAAATCACTAACTTCTGTTCAATTATCGCTATTAATTATAAAATATCAAAGTGATATATAAATGAAAATATTTCTATTTTACTACTACTATATAAACCCAGTGTGAATAACAAACACCCCTGCGGTGACACGCGCTCTGGTAATTACATTCTTGTAATAGATATTAATATCAATATATACGTAGGGTGGCTTTAAGGTATAAAATTTTAATATAAATATATGTTATATAGCACAAATTATTATGTTCTTATATTAGTTAACTAAATTATGAGAAGAGAAACTTATCCATTGACTGATCACTTCAGAATTTTAAAAATCAGCCCCCCGCACACAGCAGGTTACGCAGAGGGAACCTATTATTAAAAACACGCCGTTTCCCCACTTCCCACCTAATTCTGGAGGTATTGCGTTTTATCTCGACACCAGAGCGATTAAATGAAAATATAAATGTAAATAAGGACAGCCGTGGCGCATTGGCATGAAGTGTGACTGTAAAACCGACTAGTTGTGGGTTCGATCTCCACTCGAGGAGATGAAATATTTACTTAAATTTATATTTCCATTTCTTTTTCTCTTAAATTTATGTTTGCATGTCTTCGCTCTGGTGTCGAGGCTAAGCGCGGCGTTGAGTTCTGCCACTCAACACGCAATGCCTCCAGAATTCGGCAGAAAGTGGGGGATGGAGTGTCTTAACACTAGGTTCCCTCTGCCTACCCTGCTGTGTGCGGGATATAGCGTGAAGCTGCTTAAATGTAAATAAATATTTCACTTTCACCTCGAGTGGGGGATGAAACCACAACCAGTCAATTTCACATTCACACTCGCCTCTGCGTGAGTGGCCTCAGAATTTTAATTGCACGTGAGTTAAAGCGGAAACAGAGTGTCGTTACACTAGGCTATCCTATATGCGTTACACAACATGAAAAAATAAAAAGTAAAATATCTCGAAAAATAAATCTTGAAGAATTTATAACCAAATACATTTCCATCAAACTATTCAATTTGTCATCAATTTAAAAACGCATTTTCGTGAATTCACCAACAATATGAAAGAAATGATAATGATTTCAATCCACAAAATGAATCCACACCTATTAAACGTCATCCATTTCAATGAACCGTTATAATATTTAGCGTTTGTACGGTAGTAAAAAATAATTTAAAGAAGAAAAACCAGTAAAAGCATAACTAAAGGAACAAATTAAACGGCGGCGTGCCGTCGGGAGCAGACTATTAACGGAATCGTGCTAAGTGTCAACTCTCGAATAATGAAAATTATTCATCCCCTTCTTTTAGAATGGCGTTCCTATTGGGACACTGGTGGTGGATTGTTTGAAATTTAATTTAAATTCTTGTTCTTAGTGCTATTTTCTTTTGGGAGTCTTTTGAGGCTGGCTTCAAAAGACTCCCAAAAACTGACTCTAACGCGACAGGCGGTCAGTTTAATCCCCACTTGGAGAAATGAATTATTAATATTTCCATTTCTTCGCTCTGGCACCAAGGTCGGCGTTGAGTTCTGCTACTCAAAACACAATGCCTTTAAAAAATCGCCGGAAAGTGGTGAACGGAGTGTGTTAACTCTAAGTTCTGTTTGTCTACTCTACATGCAAGCTTTCTCTTTCTACTCTACATTTTTTAGAGCTATTTTTTTGTGTTTTGTAAGAATCAAGATCAAGAAGAAACAAATTTAGCATGTCATAGATTCACCCTGATTTAGGGCTCATTGCGATGCACTATAGGGTTCAGAGGAATCTTTGGAATTGTTATTCAACGCTCGCCTCTACTGTCTGTGTTCCTTTCTCTATTTAGCCAAATCTAAAATATTCATAGTACCGCTTTGGCAGCATATCCTAGAAATGAACTGACGATAGATAGATATTAGAGAAGCCAAGATCTTATAGGACAGTATAGAAATTTTGCTGCTACACCCTCTCTCTTCTATCGTGTATAAATGAAATAGACAAACAGTCAAATATTTAAAATCTTCATTTTTATATTAACGCTGTATACTGTTTATAGCAGGATAGCTAGAGGGAACCAATTGTAGAGGCTCTCCTATCACAACTTTCCGCCCAAATTCTCGAGACATTGTTAAACACGAAAATAGTTAATAATAATTAGTAGGTAGCGCCAATTTAAGGTACACGCTCACGTAAGTAAACGCATTTCGTATTTAAATATGTTGTTAAGAATTATATAAAAACATTTAAAATTTTATTACCAGACCCTTTACGTGGGCCATTACTCCTGGCAGACTTCCTAAAGGTTGTTTAAATTTACGTCAAAGTACGTTATACTAGCCAACTTTAATTTTATATATATTATTTACAGACTATTTCAAGATTACCTTTAATCGTCCAGACCAATCCGATGGCTCAAATATACTCCCAGACAGAGATTTACCTTTATTTGGTGCTACCTCAGGGAGGGTCCCACTTTCAAATTAATAAGTACGTCTTAACTGCATATTAGACTAACAATCCTCAAAATTTCAGCTTTGCTAAAATAACGTTAGCCTGGCGGCCCTGGCATCTTGTGAAATTTGGGTTATTATCCATATTTCAAACAATATTTTTAAATTTTGTACGATGATTAGATAAGAGATAAATAAAATAAATAAATCAGCTTCACGCTATATCCCGCACACAGCAGGGTAGGCAGAGGGAACCTAGTGTTAAGACACTCCGTTCCCCACTTTCTGCCGAATTCTGGAGGCATTGCGTGTTAAGTGGCAGAACTCAACGCCGCGCTTAGCCTCGACACCAGAGCGAAGAAATGGAAATATAAATTTAAGTAAATATTTCATCTCCTCGAGTGGGGGTCGAACCCACAACCAGTCGATTTTACAGTCACACTTCGTGCCACTGCGCCACGACTGGCTTCTAGATAAGAGATATTTAGATATAAGATGATATAGACCACCTACACTGAAAAGGCTCTCACATGAAAGTACCAATATTTCATATATTTTAATGTAGGTTTAAAAATCATACTCTTTTCTATTTCTCCCTCTTTCTGATTTCTATGACAATTGTATATTCAACTTACACATGAAGCAGTATTTACAATTAAGTTCTCGTTTACGTATTTGACTGTTAATGAACAACAATTCCTATTGGCTATGGCAAGACCAGGTGCGTCGTTGATATCCGTCTCTCACATAATGTCTCTCAAATTAGTAAGAAAAGCGAAGAACGTAGTGTCTCGACACTACATTTTCACTCAACGCTGTTACGCAGTTAATAGACAAACGAACGTACTGACAAATGTAAAAAGTTATAACAAAGCTCAAAAGTAACGTAATAACATTTAAATTTTAAGGTAACCAAATGTGAACATATCGAAAAATAGGAGCCGTGAATCCGTCTGGTTTATAATTGAAATATTTATAATTGCACCTCGGCTTCCGAACAGAATTCGCGCAAAATAAAAATAAATGTCTTGCCATTTAGTTTGTATTACGCTTAATATTATGAAATTCGAATATTACAGTCTTTTTTTTATTTATTGTAAACGTGGTGGTGATACCATCACTCATGTGTTGTGGTAGTGACGTCTTCTAGTTTTTCCGCTCATTTAGAGAAATTATGTTTGTAAAAGATTTATAAAATGAAAAATAAATGTAATTAAAATATATTATAAATTATTAAGGAATTTTAACGTGAAACAATTGAAGGTACTGTTTAAATAATTTATTTTTCCATAATTTTTTACAAGGATTTTTTTATAAATAACAGTATTTTAAGCAACTTAACAAAGTTAAAATAATAATTACAATTCCCAAATATCTCAAAATATTATATAAACCTTTGATGTTACACCCAATTCACGCACTAACACGCACTTCGTCAAATTAAACAGCAATTATCTGAACACCATCTCAATATTGCACTCGCGGCTCGCACGTGCCAGACCCGAGTCGATATTAGTTTTTTATTTGACTATACACCCCTACAAAGTTGACAACATGTAGCCATGTAAAACTACCCTACTTTAGATAAACCGTCCAAATTTAAAACTACCCTCTATCCTTTGGGAATAGGGATGAAAATTAACCTTCGTTCAGTATCTGGATAGCTTTGTAAGTTTGTCCGTGCGTCGTTTACTCATCGGATATTACTGCTGCGTTTGAGTGGCGTACTATTTGACAATGTTCTTTGTGCTGTCTGTCCATTCCCATGGAAATTGTATTACGGAGGATATTTTGTTGTTCTTTACACAGTTTTAAGTCTCGAGTGCATGTAATGTGTTGATTGTGCGATTTTAAAGTTCCTTTCTGGGGATTAGATCTCTATTTGGTTTGAATTTGTGTTTTTTGGGGTTTCGGTTTCGTTGTGTGTTTGTGTGTAATTCTAATGCAAATCTTTTTTATTTTTTTTTTATTATCTTTACGTTGTTTAACGCATGCAGTAGGATAGAGAAAACAATACATTTCATATTATTTGGGCCCAATTTTTGATATATTTTGTGTTAAGTGACGGAATCCAACGCCGCGTATTGTTTGATTTCTGAAGCGGGGAAATGAAAATAATTCATTTCAACATTCTAATAAGTGTTATAACGTACTTAAAAAAAATATTTATTTCGAAAATCCGTGTTGCGAAAATTTGAACCCGCACCTCTTAAAAACTATCCAAGCGTTGACCACTAAACCATCTATTATAAAATAGCACTCTCTCATGCCAAATGATAATTCTAGGCATTTAACAACTTTGGGTAGTGGTTTTGAAAAAATCTCCCTACATAGAAGCTAAAAACATCAATAAGAATAAGAATTTAGTCGAAACTAGTTGATAAAGGTATTTTAAAAAGACCAATCCAAAGATACTCTACACTATGGGAATCACGAAAAAAGCTATCACCTCCACATTTCGTGTAGGGGGTGCCCTAAAAATGTTTATTTTTTAGTTTTTTTTTCACCTCTGGCGGCTTGATTAAGTATATTCGGAAGGATAGGCGAATAGACAGACGGACATGGCGAAACTATAATTAATAGAGACTTGTTCACAACGGAACCCTAAAAAGGAGGAGCTTATTAATAAAACTGTACCCACGTTTTTTTGTATGTATGTTTATTGACTGTTCAGCCAATTTCGAATGGGAGGCTAGTCGTGGCGCAGTGGTACAAAGTGTGACTGTAAAACCGACTGGTTGTGGGTTCGATTCCCACTCGAGGAGATGAAATATTTACTTAAATTTATATTTTCATTTCTTCGCTCTAGGGTCACGCAAGCAACACGCAATGCCTCCAAAATTCGGCAGAAAGTGGGGAACGAAGTGTCTTAACACTAGGTTCCCTCTGCCTACTCTGCTGTGTGCGGGATATAGCGTGAAGCTAATAAAAAAATAAAATAGGTTATTCGGTGATTTTGTTTTAATAGTAGAAACATCAGAAGAATATAATTATTTGTATATAGACTTTTTCTTTTTTGCAGTTAATATTGATCCCTTTTATGATAACTTATAGTTATCATAGGGTTTGACTATTCTTATAAATTATCATTTATACTTAAAAACATAAACAAACGTATAAAAATTTCATAACGTAACGTTTCGCAAGGGAACCTATGTTTTATTATACATGATTTGCTAGAGGAGGGTATTCAAGTCCCGCTACACTATTTTCTGGGTTCCGTACCTTTTAAGGAAAAAAGGAACCCATATAAATCACTTTGTTGTCCGTCTGTCTGTCTGTCTGTCTGTCTGTCAAGAGCCTTTATCTCAGGAAGTCTGGTGATATCAAGTTGAAATTCAAACCATATATTTAGATATAACTGCCTCATATTTTCCTGGAAAAAAAATACTAAAGATAAAAAAAGATTTGACACTATTAAGGGAATCAAAATTCATAGGGTTGACCGAGGAATATGCAGCTTCTTGACTCCAAATCCGACGTGCAAGTTTTTAGTAGAAATGCAAGTTTACATGAAACTATTTTAACCGGATTAATCGCGTATATTTTGCGGGCAGACTGACTATCCGTGACCACGGACAACTGTAAAGTGTTCGAAACGTCGGGTTTCCAAAAAAATTATAAAAAACAAAATATACGCGATTAATCCGGTTAAAATAGTTTCATTTAAAATGTATAATAATCGTGAAAATCAAAAAACTTAAAAATGCAAGTGACACACAAACGATTAAATAATACGTATGAATTTCATAAATTCTAAATACGATAATGCAGACTGGGTAATTTTTATTAATATAGTTTCAACAATAAATAATAATATTAAAAAAAAATTCGCTTTTTCTCGTATATCAGGGTAGATGAAATGATGATCAATTGATGTAGGAGGCCAGTCGTGGCGCAGGGGCACAAAGTGTGACTGTAAAACCGACTGGTTGTGGGTTCGATCACTACTCGAGCAGAAATTTCCATATCTTTGTACTGGTGTCGGGACAAAGCGTGGCGTTGAGTTCTTCCATTCAACAGAGTGTCTTAATAATAGGTTCCCTCTGCCAACCCTCCTGTATGCGGAATACAACGGGAAGCTGATTAATTTATTTATTGCTGAGGAATTGTATGTCGAGTGGCGTAGCTTTGCTTCGTTACCAGAGTCACAATAAAATATATATTTTTTAAACAGATGTCCTTATAAAACACCCTATAAAAAAATATATTTGATATATATTTTTTTTCTTTGATTGTCGTTTTTTCTTCTTAAAAAAATGTCCGAAGACTTCATCATAAAGGTATTTCATTAAGTCTTCATCGGGGTTAAAAGAAAAGATCGCACATTCTCGGATGCCATCGACTTTTCTAATGAAGAATGTCCATTTTAAAGGCCTTCCTTGAGTTCCTATTGTTTTTTTGTCCATTGCCCTTTTGTCGCTTCAAAAATGTCGAGATTTTCTATTTTTTATTTTGGCGTCATTTGAGATCTAACTTCATCTATTTGTGGTAAATAATAATATGTTTTTCTGATAAATCACTCCATTTTTCGCTTTTGCGAGTTTGCACGAAATTGCATATATAAGCATAAACTTACTTAAGCACTGGCACCATATTATTTTCATCACACTTTTCTGATCTTTATGAGAACGGTGAATCTTTTTCGTTGTAAATCAATGCTGTAACTTTTAACAAAAAAAAACTACATTATTTTAAATCGTTTTAAAATCGCATATATAAGGAGTGATTTGTATCTGAATTGTTTATTAATCGAAAACGCTATTTTCGACAACGCTATTTTCATTTTCTCGCTTCACTTACAAGACAAAACGCAACGTTAAGATGTGTCAATCAAAACGTAATGTTATTCATGTAATTAAAATGTTATTCTATACTTATTAAAGAAAAATACTTTTTATGTTGTTAGCGTATCTGTCGTAATAAGTTGTAACAAGCATTTAGAATTTCGACTTAGCTTGATAAAACGTATAGCTTAGTCAGAGTGGTTGGACGGTTTCCAAGAGGCGCGGGTTCAAATCCCGCTACGTTAAAAAATTTATACGTTCTCTAAAAAAGTAACACGTATTATCACGAGAATCAGTCGACGCTTTTGGAACAAAGTGTCTTAATCTCTATGTTCTCTCTATCGACCTTGGTATATTACCAATATAAAATATATATTTATATATTAAAAACATAAAAAAAATTGTTCCCAAACAAAATAACGCCGATAGCTAGTTTTAATTGAATACTAGTTCAGAAGTGATTGTGAATAAATAATCCGTCGTAGGCGTCCAGCGTAGCGTCCATTCTACGTCATCAATCATTTACACGTAGCGTCGTCCGCTGTAGGTTTTAACGTAGAGTTTACTATCCATATAGTATGAGTATTTATAATAGTTTTCTGTTGTTTTTTTTTTAGCTTCACGCTGTATCTCGCACATGGCAGGTTACGCAGAGGGAACCTAATCTATTGTTAAGACACTCCGTTTCCATTAAGGTATTTCTGTTCCGCACTATTCGACGAATTCTGGAGGCGTTGTGTGTTCAGTGGTGAAAGTCAACGCTACGCTTTGCTTCGTTACCAGAGTTAGGAAGTGAACATATTTAATCTCGAATGGGAATCGAACTCATAGTCTATCCCGTTCACAATCGAACGCTTTCGAATCGAGTCGTGGCGCAAGGGCACACCCTGGCGCGCCACGACGAACAAGAACTCTCTCAAAGAACTCGGAAACAGTATGTTTATAAACGTCATACAAAACTGTAGAAATATATATTAAGTAAATTCAAACAAAGTAACTACAAATAACTATTATATTAGACTAATACTTAATAATTATATATTAATGCATATATATACATTTATCCTTTTATAAAGATAGATAGATAGATATATACGTAAATAGATAGAGAAACAAGCTTCCCCGCTAAGTGATTTGTCCGCTTGCGTGCATTATTGATGCCCCGCTACATCCCCGTTTCCATCCCAATTTACCAAACCCTATATAATAGTTCGTGTTAAAGTGGTATAACTTATAAAACATTTTTTTCTGTGTAATAAGGAAAATGGCTAATAAGCTATCGTAACAAGTCGAGCTTATTACATAAATATTAGAAAAATTGTAAAGATATTATAAATAAAAACGATTAGGTGAACATCAATTTAATAAAGTATGATTTAAAATTGAATTCTAATTGCTCGCCAGTCCTCTGATAAAGCGCCAGAGTATTACAAATTTGATAGGTCATGTACAAATACAAAATATACTTATTTTCACTTACACCCTGTATTCCATAAGCTTAGGCAAAAGGTACCTGGGAACCTTGAGCTAAGACTAAGACATTCAGTTTCCGTTCCTCAACTTCCATCAATTGCCTTTGCTACGTTACCAGAGTAAGGAAAAGAAAAAATTTAATTTCTATGAGTGGGAATCGAACTCTTACAGTTTGCGCACCGTCGCCATGATGGCCTCAAATTTACTAATATAAAAATATATAAAGCCATATACTACAAAATATAATTATACAAGATACACATATGTTAAATATATATAAGTAAATAAATTTTTATAACAGTTATTATCTTTATATATAAAGATTATTAAAACATTAGATTTGTTATAATGACTTATAATAATAAAACAAATAATTGAGAATAATTCGCGAATTTTAATTATGACATGGCGATAATTTTAAAGTTTTACTATTTAAATAAATTTAATACAAAATGTCAATTTCTATTTTTAAATTTTGGTTAGGCCACTTTAGCCACGGCTCTCTATATAACAATATATATTGGATAATAGACTGCAATTGAGGAAACTGATGCGAAACGCGATTTACAAATATTAGGTATACCTATGTAAGTATTATTAGACAGAGGTTAGTGTGTAATATGAAAATATTGGATTGTTTTGTTATATAGATTTACAGTAAAATATAAATAAAAAATATTATGAGGCCAGTCGTGGCGCTAGGGCATAAACGTACAATTGTACGACAGGTTGTGGGTTCGACTCCCATTCGCGGAAATGAAATATTTAATGTTTTAACACTCCGTGCTGTATATGTGGCGTGGATTTTAAAAGAAATCAACAATTTAAATTATATTAAATATAATAAAAAAAGGTAAAATGCTCTGTAAAAGTTTTAAAGTGTTATTCCACACTTAAGAAAAAAAAATACTTTAAAAATTTGAACGTGGTGGGACTCGAACCCAGGCTTCCAGGAGGCGCGTGCTCGAGTCCCGCTACGTTCAAATTTTGTATACGTTTTCTAAATAAGTATAGTCCACCTTTTTTTATATTTTTCATATTAATTTACATTTATAAATGTATTTTTTTTACAATAAAAGCACTATTGGCATTTGGTATTGGAAGTAGTAGTACGTGTTTATAATGTATTAATAAGATCAGCCGACACCAAACATTTTCTAGTAATAAGACATGGAAATCACATCCGAGCCTTTTAGTAATTGCATTCCGCGTATACAATGTTAGGCAATGTATGGCATATTGAAATAGAGTGCATATTTACATTTGAAGAATAATTTATAATCTTAAGAAAATTCAAATTGTTTTTAAGAAATGTCGTATTATTACCTACACGATAGCGATAGGCCAGAATTCGTTGGAAAGTGGGAAACGGAGTATTTTAACACTAGGTTCCCTTTGATTACCATGTTACAGGTAATGATACAGGTAAACTGAGGTAACTATAAACACTCATCACAATTTTGAATTCAAATGTGACTCGATGTTAGCAAATTAAAAAAAAAATGGTTAAAACTATTAAATAATTATTATCAGTAATAGTAACTAAACCTTAAAAAACTACATGATCGTTAAGATAGAATCGTGAACAAAATAATCAAAATTCTTTTCATCTATACTATTCGAAATTTCCATACATTTCTATAACTCTCTATATTATTTAAGCTACTTTCTCTACTCTTTTCCTCGTGAAGTCTGCAACTAGCTCCACCACGCTGTACGCATTACAGTTCAAGCGAGACACTCAATTTGACAGAGGGGGAATGACGCACTGATGGCCTAATCGTGTTCGATGCAGCACCTGGTTGATGGAAGTATACTCTTTTTAAATAGCTAATGTGTTTTATTTTTTATTTTATTTTTAGGGTCCCGCTGTAGTTCGTTTGTAGCAGGGTAGGCACTGCGTTCTCCACTTTCTGTCAAATTTTGGGGAAACTGCCTGTTTTATTTATCTGTTAATATAAAATTCTTTCATTTTGGTATGAAGTTTTCGTACAAAAATTAAAGTAGTTAGTAATTTACAGTGTTTACCGAGAGTTTTGATTTTAGGTTTATTAGTTTTATGTATAGATCTAATAATTGACACAGGTATTTTCTTAATATATATATTTTTACAAAATGTAACGTCAATGCTGCATAAAAACTTAAAAAAAAAACAAAAATTAAATGTGCACAAATTATAAAATAAATCTAAACTAAAAATAAAATATAGTCCAACACAAAATTGAACTTCAAAATTATAAAAACTTCAATATTATAAATAACCAAAGAAAAAAATCAAAAATAAAAACCCCAAAGTAGAGCACGCTCCCGTCATATGCAATACACCGCAATGTGCTCAGTAAAGTTGCTATCTGCTACCTCCAGCTAACCGCAAGTTCTCAACACTTTTCCAAGTCGAGAGAGTTTCAAACTTTAGGTCACTACCTTGCAGTTGAAGGAGATTAACATGTTCTTATCACTTGGCTTTTAAACTCCAGTCTTTTTTTTTTGCTTATTGCTAAGAGAATCTCTTTTACTCGTGTGCCACACTTCACTAAAGTGCAGCTAAGTCTGTTTGTTTATGTTTTTCATTTGTGTTTAATTGGATAATGTAGCTTTCTCGTGTTTTTCTGTAAAATATGGTAGGCAGCGGGTAGTGGAACTTAACGCCGCGCTATTTTTATTAGAGCGGGTAAAGAAAATAAATCCCACCCGGTGTCGCTGTAAAAGCCAATAGGGCTAACAGCATTAACCTCAAGTTCGAAAAAAAAAGAAAATAACTTAAAATATCATTACATCTACTCTTTTATTGCCCTTAAACATATAAAATTAAAAGTCTAGTTAGTTAACAAAGTTATTACCCCAGATAGGAATTATTTTATTTCTTAAAAAAAAAAATTAATCAGCTTTACATAGTACTCCGCATACAGCAGCGAAGTGAGAGGGAACCTAGTGTTAAGACCCGTCCGTTCCCTACTTTCTGCCGAAATTTTCGAGGTATTGCGTGTTGAGTGGCGGAGTTATTAATAATAAATAACAATTCATGTAATGATAAGAAAATATTAAAGAAACATAGTTCATTCCCTCAAGTGGGGGTCGAACCCACGACCTTCGCGTTACAATCACACTCTTCATCCACGACGGCCTCTGTTACTGACAATCGTTATTATTTCTTAAGTTATAAACATTTGTATATGATCATTACTTTACCATCATAAAGTGAGGCTAATAAAAATAAATAAAACATATTATCCACCACGATGCCCGTTCCATACTTCCAGCATTCCCGAACAGAATAAGAGAGGCAAACGCAAAGATCGTTTCAGCAAAATTAAATTTCATACCATATTATTTTGTTCACAAAAATCATTATCCGTTTACGCTTTCGCTGGCAATTATTTTAATCCGATAGCTAGCGCGGCCCGATGTGGAATGAAATAATTTAATAGCCCCCCGGCCTCCCCCCCGCGCGGATCCAAGATGGCGGCGGGGCGGGGCAGGGGGTGGGGCGTGCCGCCTCATTTGAATTTCGAAACCGAGCTTTTCGAACGTGTGCTTGAATTTCCAAACGGGTTTTCGGCCAATTAATTCCAGAATAATTCGGTTTCTACCGCTTCCATTTGGCTTTATTGTTGTTTAATTGGTTATAATGTGGGGTCGTTTTTTGTTGTGCTGTACGTTGGTTCTATTATGAATTGATGTTGCGTTTTATTTCCTTATATATGTAAATAAATGTATAAATAAAGCTTAATCCATTGAAAAATTTTATAAAGAGAACCGAAAAAAATATAATTGCACTATAACGATACTATATTTTGTGCACTCCACACAAATCAATACACGAACCAAAAACCACGATCCACTCAACCAACTCAACCACTCAATTACAACCAAACACAAGCCCCAAAGTCGAAAAGCAACCAAAAACTAATCACAACCGCGAAAGATTCAAACAAGTAGCCATTCCGTACAAAAAGCCTCATAATACGAACGCAGCAAACACTGTATTGTTAGAACTTTCACAATATTATGTAGAGTGGTGTAATGCCTCACAAAGACCCACCCCGCTCGGTAAATAACGCTTTGTTCTACGAAGCCAAATTTTGACAATCACTAGCTCTCTCGGTTATATCTATCTATGTTCGGTTGGCTTTGGACAGATTAATGCGGTGCAGAGGCTGCGCCTTTTTTTTTGTTCGGTGTAATAAACACGGTTATATAATTTTGTTATGTGTTAAATACTTTTGGTTATAATTTAAGAATTATAATTAAGTTCGTTGTTGCAGCGGTACAATTGTTTGACTGTATATTATTTTTTAGTATTTTTATTTTTTGCACTCTGGTAACAAGACAAGGCGCGGCGCTTAGTTTCGCTACTCAATACGCAATGCCTCGAAAATTTTGTGGAAAGTACAAAAAAATCTAAAAATTGCGAAAAAAATGTTGAGCAATTGTTAAAAAAATTATAGTTCTAAACGAACTGTAAGTATAATATTAGGCATATGTTAAAAATATATATTATTTAAAACGTCATGTAAATTGAGACGAATGCAGCATTGTACATAAACCTAAATAATAAAAGTTACACATAAGTACTTTCTTAGAAAATAAAAAAATAACAAAAGAGGATAAAAAAATTCTGTTTCTTTCAAAATTCTTAAAATTATTATATTGTTTGTTTACTAATACACTTTAAATAATGTTTTATCATTAATCAATATTTAGTTATTATTATTTTACACTAAAAATATTTTTATGCAACACTTCAAACTTCAAATCATAAGGATAATAAAAAAAAACCCAAAAAAAAAAACACGAACAATATAAAAAATCAAACCATTAATCTATGTCAGTTTTCTTTGTGTGAGTAGGGGGGGCGCCCCCGGAGGGAGGGAAGTAGGGACTTACCCCGCCAGTCCAATGTTGACAATTGATGGATATCTCTTGTCTTCTAAAGGCAGGATTTATGTGGAAGCGACAATGGTGACGATTCCTCGAGGATTAGACACTTGAAAGCGCGAACGTTCACTCCAATAAAATGTTTTATGGATGACGATGAGTAAAGATGTTGTGGATCTTTTTGTGATATAAGATAGATATAGAAAAGATGGATATTGTAAGTGATAATAGAAATAATGGTTCTTTGGCAAATTATAGATAGTTATTAGCTAATTTTATTTAATGATAAATATAATTATATTGTATTAATATTTATTTGTATGACAATTGTACTGTAATTTGGGAGATAGTACAATATATTTTGTTTTTTAATGTTTATATCTACAATATGTTCTTTGATTGTTTCTATAGATATATAGATATTTTAAAAATTAAGTCTTTATTTCGCAGGGGTTGTTCAGGTTGTTCGATTCCCAGTTCGATTCGAGTTCTTTATCTAAAATATTATTCAATTTTTTTTTCTCATTTCAAATCTTTTTCTTTCAAACGGTGGCGTTGAGTTCCGCTTTCAGAATTCGGCGGAAAGTATGGAACGGAAGTCTCTTAATGGGAAGGAAGTATCTTAATACTAGGTTCCAACTGCCTACCTATAAATGTCTCCTATAGACGACGTGAAGATTAAAAAAATACTTGATTTAAAATTCTTTTCTTTTAAGAAGTTGTTCCGTGAACTTACATAAAAATATTAAATAAAAAAAGTGTATTCAATACTAATTCATCACATCAAAAATCCGAAACATAAAAAAAACATCATTTAAAAAATCTAATTAAAATATCTAAAATAAAATTAAATGCGAATATTCCAAACAAAAATCAACAGAACAACCAAACAGAAGTAGAATCCCAAACATAATTTAGCTAAACTACACCATTACCACCACCACCACCACGTTATATTATGGTTGACATCGTTTATAGCCGTCTACACTCACAAGTATGTCCGCTGACATTATTGACTCGTCCAATAAGCGGCGATCGCTTTTTGTCAGCCTGGAAAAGTATGGAGAGACATTTCTATTTGAGATATTTCTTATAAGAGTCCAATTCAGATTTTCTTTTTAGTTTAGATGTATCCTGGTGGGGTGGATAGGGGGAACCTGGGAACTTGGTGTTTATATACGCTGTTTTCTGTTAAGACACTTCGGTTACCCACTTTCAGTCGAATTCTTAAGACATTGTGTGTTGAAGGTTGGAAATCTCTTAGGAAAATGAAAATATTAAATATTTGTTTTGTTACTATGAAGTCAAAGTGGGGCAGCGGCACAGCGTGCAACTCCAATTGCACGCTGTGCACGTAACAGTTGTGGGTTCAATTTCTTTCAGTACAATATTTTTTTTTCATCGGTTAAATGATAAAACACTACAAAGTATAACGTATAAAATATAAAAAATATATATATTATAATGTTAATAAGTTAATTTATCATGCATATGTTTTTTTGGATTTACTCTTTCGAGAATATAATGTAAAGAAATAAGCGATTTCCATTTGGAATTAATTATTTCCATTTCAGTTCTGGTAACAAGATAAATATCCTAGGCAGAGAGCGAGGAACGGAGTGACTTGACACTAGGTTTCCTCTGCCTACAATGATAAAAGAATATGCGAGAAACAGCATGAGTTTAGAAAATAAAAGAAATATAATCATAACATAACAACTATCATATAAAAATACGGTTTCACAATGTAATCGATAATAAAACAAGAAGAATCCATAAAATATATTACTTTAGAAGTTTACAAATAAAAAAATATCTCTCAAAGGCTAACACAGTCTGTTGCTGTCTATACAGAGCAACGTCCAGCGACATTATTGACTCGCCCAATAACGGACGCCTTTTGCCAGTAGCGAAGAAAAGTATGGAAAAGCATTTTTTTCTAAAGAAAATCAGCTTCATGCTGTATTCCACATATAGCAGGGTAAAGACGGAATCTAGTGTAAAGACTCTCCGTTCTCTACTTTCAGATTTTTTTTGAGGCAGTGTTTGTTGAGTGTCGGAACTCGATGTATAACTTAATTTTTTTTTTGTAAGAAACTGTGGAGTTACGTATAATCATCAATAACATAGAATAAATGTTATAAATATATACGCTTTTACGATTATTTTCTTAATAAATTGACTATTTGTAAAATGTAAATAAAAATAAAATTACATATTAAAGATATTTTAATTATATTAATTTGTTACCAAGCGCGTTCTGATTAAAAATTACTTATAATATACATTGCCAGTATTGCTATTGAAGGGAGAGTTTTGCCATGTTTCTTCTTAGATTTAGATGACAAACGTCCAAAAGGTAGTTGGATGTCGTAATGTCATCAACGCTGTATCTCACATGAGGCAGAGGGTGTCTAGTGGTAAGACACTCCGCTCCCCACTTTCCGCCGAATTCAGCACGTATTGTGTTTTAGAGTAAGCTCAACGCTGCGCTGTTGCCCCAACACCAAAGAGAAGAAATGAAAATATGAAAGATTTGCTTTATTTCCTCAAGTAAGAATCGAATCCAGAAATTGTCACGCGCCACGACTGGCTTCAACTTACATTTGTATCTTATTATAACATAGTTTGCCTAGTTTTAAACTATTTTACACTCGTTCAAGAAGTGAACAAGTAATAAGCGTCGTGAGTGCCTTACGCCAACAGCATACTATGGAAGTTAATAAGAGGAAAAAAAACTTTTCTTTGCATAGTAAATATTAATACAATTCTTTGTTTTTACCCCTCAGGTGTTATAGTAAGTTATCCAGGTAACTTAAATAATAGTAGGTAGAATTGCCAATTGATAAAAAAAATCTTTTTTTTTTTTTTAAATGGCACCACGCTGTATTCCGCATGTACCAGCTATGTAGCTGGTTATGCAGAGGGAACTTAGTGTTTAGATACGTTCGTATATACGCATTGATCAATTCTCGAGACATTCTTGTCTTTTTGTGGCGGTGGAACTTAACGCCGAAAATTTTTTAAAAAAACAAATCAAATATTTTTTTGTTAAATATCTTTCATGTAATTTTTTGTGATAGGTTATTTTGTTGTAGTTGGTATGTAGCAGGACAGGCAGAGGGAGCCTAGTGTTAAGACACTCAGTGTCCCACATTCCGCCGAATTCTGGAGGCATTGCTTAGACGCTTCGCTTCGACATCAGAGCGAAGAAATAAAAAAAATATTAAATTTCTTCTGCCTATCCCGCAAACTACGAGATACAGCGTGAAGCTGAAAAATATATATATATTTCTTAAAAGAAATCTTTCTCCACAGTCATTATATACATGTCCGTGTTATAACGACATTCCATCGCGTGATTAAATGAGCCGCCGGCCATCGCGATATTGTCGACATCTTGAAAACACTCGAGGAAATGGAATATTTAATATTTTCATTACCTTACTCTGATGTCCAGGCAAAAAGCGGTGTTGAGTTCCGCCACTCAACATACAATGTCTTGAAACATTCGGCCGAAAATGGAGAACGGAATGTTTTAACTAGGCTTCCTCTACCTACCCCACAAACTGCGAGATACAGAGTGATGCATGACGATGAAAAAAAAAATATATATATATATATATATATATATATATATATATATATATATATATATTAATTCTCAACAGAAGTCTCTCTCCACAGTTATTATAGTGTCCGTGTTATACCGACATTCCATCGCGTGATTAAATGAGCCGCCGGCCATCGCGATATTGCCGACATCTTGAGTGCTCGCAAATGTGAACCCTTGTTGTATTGGAACACGATGTTAATGACGTTTCTTACGTTATAGGACTAGATAAGCTGGTGTGAGATTGTTTTTTCTTATGTGAATGTTTTTTTTTAATATTATTACGGTTTTTCGGATTTTTTTTGTAGGGTAGGCTGAGACATTTGGTATTTATACCTAGAGAAATTTTCTGGATGTGGGAGTCGTTGGGTTTTAGCTTTGAATTGATATGTTTATGTGAATGTTGTTTTTCTTAATTTTTCAGAGCAAATTTTCTGTTACAAATTTTTTTGGGGTGGGCACAAGACTATTCCGGGGCGGACACTAACCATTCAGCCCCTCTCTATTCCTACGCCCATGTTCACACTCAGTTTCCAAAATTTTGTTTGTCTGTTTTAGATGGTAGCTGACTTTTTCTAACCAGATTATAGTGACCTAAAATTAAAATACTACTCTTGCTATTCTAGTTGTTATTGTATGAGCTAACTTCTTGAAATTGAAAATTATGCAATTTATCAATGAACGCAGTGAAGTTGTAGTGATGCTAGCGACTAAGGGTTGTAAGTTCAAATGTCATAGGGGATTTATTTTGTTCGATAAAGAACAACTAGATTGGATTCTGCTATAGGACATGCTACACCACAAAATGTTTTTTAATTTTCAATCGATTTGTTAAACTGGCTAAGATATTATATTGAGAAACATTAACTTTGTTTTGTGCCGTAGGCAAGAGAATAAAAAAAGGAACTACACTTAAAAAAAAATGTAACCGATCGGTGCCTGTACATGAAAGATATATTGAAAAATAAATTAGTGGGAACATCTAAAAACGCAATAGAACACATAATAATATATATGTATATATATATTCTGTTTCTCTGTGCATTTGTACGCTAATCGAGATTAGAATCACCACCAAGTCACATCACACCACAAATCACCGATTTTAATAATTTTCAATATTGTCATTTGGAAAATTTCTCTTATCTTTTAGTGTTTATTTAAAAAGTTTTAAAATTAAATTAAATTAGCTTCACGCTATATCCCGCACACAGCGGGGTAGACAGAGAGAACCTACTGTTAAGACACTCCGTTCCCCACTTTCTGTCGAATTTTGGAGGCATTGCGTGTTGAGTGGCAGAACTCAACGCCGCGCTTTGCCTCGACACCAGAGCGAAGAAATGAAAATATTAATTTAAGTAAATATTTCATCTCCTCGAGTGGGGATTGAACCCACAACCAGTCGGTTTTACAGTCACACTTTGTACCACTGCGCCACGACTGCCTTTAAAAAAGTTTTGTCAGTATAAAATATTTTGTTCATCTATATTGCTTTAAGATAGTTATCTTTTTCATAGAATTGGTTGAAAGTTTATTTTTATTTATGTCTCTAAAATGATAATGTCATTGACAATTTCAAACATGAAACTATTTCAGTTTCAAGCGAGGGAGGCTGTGAGCGGGTAGCTAGTATTATATTAACCTTAAAATAAAAGTATTATATTAAACTTAAATTTATATTTCAATTTCTTCACTCCGGTGTTGAGACTAAGCGGGGCGTTCTGTCATTCAACACGCAATGCCTCCAGAACTCGGCGGAAAGTGGGGAACGGTGAGTCTTAACACTAGGTTCTCTCTGCCTACCCTGCTGTGTGCGAGATACAGCGTGAAGCCGATTTATTTATTTTATTTATAAACAAATGTGTTGATAGTGGCCATGAATAATCAGATTGGAATAAAAAAAAACACTAACGTGTCTAGACCATGTACCGCATAGAATTAAAATTTAACCAGCTTCGCGCTGTATCCCACACAGTAGGATGGGCAGAGGGAACCTTGTCTTAAGACACTGCATGCCTCACTTTCCGATTTATTCAGCAGGCATTGCGTGTTGACTGACGGAACAAAACGCCGCGCCTAAAAAAAGTCACGTTTGTTTCATGATACTAATTACTAATTTAATTTTTTTAGTTAATATAGCGGCAACAGAAATACATCATCTATGAAAATTTCAATGCCTAACTGCTAGCCGGGTGATAGACGGATAGACGGAGGGACAGACAGCGGAGTCTTAAGTTATTTCTATCTTTAAACTTTTACCATTTGTGTATGGAACCCTAAAATTTAACATTTCATCGAGGCCGTCGTTATAGGTTCGATATCTACTCTAAGAAATATTTTGTATATTTTCCTTGCTTTGGTAAGAAGACAAAGGGTGGGGTTGAATTCCGCCACTCAAGCTCAACACTCAATGTCTCGAAAATTTGACGGTAACTGGGAAACGAACTCTTCAACTCTAAATTAGCTTTTCCTACTATGTTTAAAGTGTGATATAGCGTGAAGCAATGTGAAAAATAAGAAATACATTTCTCATTGCATACTAACGAAGAAAAGAAATCCTTCTGTTAAAAGTCAATAGATTACTTGCCTTCATATAAAAAATCCTGATTAATTAACGGCCCCTTACATTGTTGTAAAAAATTTTAAATAAAATAATGAGAGTCAATTATCAAATCAATATTTCCATTTCTTCGCTCTGGTGTTGAGGATAAGCGCGGCGTTGAGTTCTGCCACTCAACACGCAATGCCTCCAGAATACGGCAGAAAGTGAGGAACGGAGTGTCTTAACACTAGGTTCCCTCTGCCTCCCCTGCTGTGTGCGGGATACAGCGTGAAGCTGAATTACAGTCAATATGGGTAACTGACGCTAGTATAGCGATATTTTACACTATAAATTTAAAAAAAAGTTTCATGTTTGTTATATTTCTTATATAAAAATTACAGTCAGATTGACTGTAATTTTTATAATAAGAGATTGCTCACAATACGAAAACTCGAAACATATCTATATATCTTAGTGAATAATTAATCCTATTGTTTTGTATTGAGTTTTTCACTTACAAAAAAAAAACTTTAAAATTACATTTCCTGTTAATGGAAACTTATAAACAAAGCCTTATTTTGGCGCAGGAGGAAAGTGTGATTGCAAATTTGACTGGTTGTGGGTTCAATCCTCACTCGAAGATATGAAATATTTATTTAAATTTATATTTCCATATTTTCGCTCCGGTGTTGAGGCATAGCGCGGCGTTGAGTTCCGCCACTTAACATGCAATGCCTCCAGAATTCGGCGGAAAGTGAGGAACGGAGTCTCTTAACACTAGGTTCCCTCTGCTTACAATGCTGTGTGCGAGATACAGTTTGAAGCCGGTTTATTTATTTTATTTATAAACAAAGGTGATGGATAGTGGCCATGAATAATAGATTGGAATAAAAAAAATAACACTAACGTCTTAGACCATATACCGCTAATACAAATGTACAACAAAAGACAAGACAAATAAAATAAATCTACTAGACAAAATCAAACTTTGCTTTTGCTTCCCGCAAATACTTCATTGTTCCACCGAATGATCAATATCTATATTTCTAGAGTCATTTTAAATGGAAAATGGTGTCTTATCACTATTTTCTTTTCGGTTTTCGCAACATGCAGAAGATACATAAAGAAAAAAAGAATACAATTTTATTTTAGTAAAACGTTTACACAATTTCCATGTTCACTGAAGCATCGTCAACGTCTAGCCTATTCAGTTTCACAAATATAAGTATTATTTAGTGAAAAACGAAACACAAAACGAAGTAAAAAGCTACAAACACACAATAATTTCAACAATTTTTAATACAACAATTCACATTTTTATTATCTAGTACTATAAAATATTAACAATTTTTATGTATAAAAAACTAAAGATTCTCCCAGTTCATATGATATCTTGAACATACAAACGTTATTTGTATATTTTTATTATATCTAAATTACATGTATTTATTATGAAGGCAAACATTTAAGACAAAGCTGAAGGAACATTTTTCAGAGTAACAAAGCGAATATTGGAGAGGTTCCACAAAAGCCACCCGGCGGGCGACGCTCGCACAGTGATGTGTAATAGCGTCTTATTATTTTGAGTTTTTTTTTTATTTTACTTTTTCCACATTGTATATCATACATAGCAGGGTAGGCTAAGGGAACCTTGAAATCTAGTGTTAAGATACTTCGTTCTCATTAAGATACAAAGACACACTCACACTTTTTGGAGGAACCGAATCACCGAATTTTGGAGGAGTGTTGAGCGGTGTGTCCCGTTTTTGGTTATACCACTAGGTAAAATGTAAGTTATTTTTTTTTGCTTGACACTGTATATCGCGTCCATAGCGATATAGGCAGAGGGATTAAGACACTTTGTTCCCACTAAGACACTACCGTTCCCCACTTTCCGCAAAATTCTGGAAGCCTTGCGTTTTGAGTGGTACAAAACAACGATGCGCTTAGTCTCGTTACCAGAACGCGAAAATAATTATAATAATTATGCTTAACTTAAAATAATAAAAAATATTTATCACACAACGTGGAATAATCCGTGAAAAGCGGGACTTCACCTGTGTCGATCGGGACATCTAATTTTTGGGCTAAAAATCGGGACGTCCCGCCAAAATTGGGACATCTGGCAACGCTGGTATACGTATACGATACGAAACGTGCACTATGAAGCCAAACGGTTTTTAGCGAGGCAGCCAGAAATAACCTGGAAACCTAGTTAAAACAGTCCGTTCCCATCAAAACACATCGGTACCCCACTTTCCATCGAATCTAGACGCATCGAATATTGAGTAGCGAAACTCTACACCGAACTCAACCTCGTTACCAGAGTGAGAAAAAAAAACATCAAAAAACATCGATATCGACAAACCCTCACTAGCACACCACTAAAGCCTGACTCAGCTCCACCCAAGTACCTCATAGTTACATACGTAGGTGTAATTGTTTGCAAGTACATTTTTCTTTGAGGTTACTCTCTATTAAACTCAAAGTTAAATAGGACGCAATGGGCTTTAACCGCAAAGGTGGTAAGAGATGAAAGGAGATGGTAATTGTGCCTCGAATTATTATGAATTTGATACACGGAGAGTCAAAGGGCTGAGAAATTACAGTGGCGGAGAGTAGACTGTGAACTTTGATCTTCGGTTGGAGGCAAGGTTTAAATGATTTATTAAGTGTTTTATACTAATTTTTCTATTTTAATAAAATGCTTGTGTGATGTCGAGTTTTTTTTCTTGTCTGTCCAAGTTGTGGTGGTTGTTGTGGGTTCTGTTCTGTGGTATGTCATTTTTTGGGTGGTTTAAATATTTTATATGTGATAATTGTTGGGTGATAGAAATTATGAATAGAGCATATGTAGGTATGTGATATTTATGATTTATCATTTACGTTCATAATTCTAAAATGGGCTTGGAGATGCAAAAAACATATATTTTATACGTTTGTTGTCGTGATTGACGAATTATATTAATCCTTTTAAAAAAAGTTATATTATACAGTTGATTTTTTGTATTATACAACCATACATATTTGTACCTTAGATAATTTTATAGTTATAATTAATTTCGTAATTTTTTTTTTTTTTTCAATTTACATTATATAATAAATTGATGTAAGTAATATATTTAGGAAACCAACATGCAAAGAAACTATTTATTATATAACATATTTATTTTCGCTTGTTTTGTTATTCTCTAGTTGAATTTTGAGTTTAAATGTCTACCGTAGTATTTCATCTCACCTCAACAGCGTACCATACGAATAAAAAATGAAAATTGGTCATAATATTTGGTTATAATATTGGTTCCTGTAAACAGTCGGGAGAGCTAACCTTGTGTTAAGACACTCCGTCACTCATATTCCGCCGAATTCTATAAGAATTGCGTGCGGTACTCAACGCCGCACTTTAGGCAAAACGGAGAGTTAGAGCGAAGACAATGGAAATATTAAATATTTAATTTCCTCGAGTAAGTAGGTTTTGAACAGACAACCGGTCGGGTTTACAATCACATTTTGTGCCACCGCGCCATAACTGAGTATATAATATAATAATTTTAAAAATTAAGCGGACGAAGCCGCGTGTGGGCATCTAGTATATTTGTAAGATATTTTTTCTACTTTGCGTTCCAATTGCAAGTTGAAAAAGAAATTTAACGTCTCATATTATCAAAACACTGCCCCAGTCACACTGAGGCCAGTCGTGGCGCAGTGGCACGAAGTGTGACTGTAAAACCGACTGGTTGTGGATTCGATCCCCACTCGAGGAGATGAAATATTTACTTAAATTTATATTTCCATTTCTTCGCTCTGGTGTCGAGGCTAAGCGCGGCGTTGAGTTTTGCCACTCAACTCGCAATGCCTCCAAAATTCAGCAGAAAGTGGGGAACGGAGTGTCTTAACACTGGGTTCCCTCTGCCTACCCTGCTGTGTGCGGGATACAGCGTGAAGCTGATTTATATTATCAAAACATATAAAAATAATATTAGTTATTTTTACATTCTAAACAATATACTACTTCTAAAACTTTAATTAAGATTAAAATTTAATTTGTGTTTACACAAACCATAGTAGCCCCATCATTAACGATGGAGTTTCTCACAATAAAAATCCCATAAGCTCCTCTAAGACGCTTACCCTTAGTGTAAATATTTACTAGCGTCATATGTTTGCTGTGATTTTGTTGGATTAGCTGATTCTATACAGTAAATTTTGTATGATATTTTGTATAACATTTCTTTGCTCTCGTGCCGAGATGAAGCGCGGCGTTGAGTTCCGCTACTGAATACGCAATGCGTCCAGAACTCGGCATAAAGGTGGGAACGGAGTGCCTTAGCACTAAGTTCCCTCTGTCTACGCTGCTGTGTGAGGGATACAGCGTAAATGTAATTTTTTAATTTATAATATAGCCATAAAATATAAAATAGCCATATTGAAATTGCAAAATTTTGCTACAGTTTTAACTGTATTATTATTATGTATTTTCATGTACTGTCATTTATTTTTTTATACATTTACTTTCTGCCAAATCCGGAGGCATTGTGTGCTTAATCCTTAGGTTTTGACTCGTTACCAGCGTGAGGAAATGAAAATATTATATAACTCATTTCCTAGAGTGGGAACGGAACCCACGACCTCAGCACGCTTGTATCTGTGGGTACATTTATAAAACGAAAATAAATATTTTAGTACAATTGGATTGCAAATGTGTTTTTTTTCTTTATTACGCTGTATTCCATACTTAGCAAGGCACGCAGCGCAAAATGTTCAAGACATTGCATCATGAGTTACAGAACTGAACGCTGAGCGTTGTCTTGTTGTCATAGCGAAGAAATGAAATTGTAAAATAATTAAATTCCCTGTGTGGGAGTCGAATCCCACACCTAGCTTATATTCACCAGAGTTTTCATTTAAACATATATAAATAGTAGTTGTATAGATAATACAATAATACAAAAAATATCGAAACATATGCGATCAAACAATAAAACTATATTCATATTTAATAAAACATACTCATAAGAGATATCGATTAGAAAACAAACAACATTTATTGCTCATAAAGCTCCCTACCAAATACTTGTATTATCCTCAACTTCGCCATCTGCCGACAGAAGATGGAATAAAAATATATAATTTACGCGATTTTTTACTTTATATTATAGATTTTAAGGGTTATAATACAATTTTTTTATTGAATTTGGGATATAAGAAGTGATTGTGAAGTCAAACTGGTGGGCATCCTCGCGGGTGGCCTTTGCCAGCTGTGATGTCACCTTTTGGAGCGCTAAAATGGTGTGTGTAAATAGAAATTTACTATAATTTTAAAGATTTATGATTTTAATGTTTTTTTAGCTTCATGTTATTAAGACCCTTCCATTCTCCATTTTCCGCTAAATACTCGAGGCATTGAATTGAGTGGCGCAACTCAACGCTGAGCTTTGTCTCGTTACCAGAGCGAGGAAATCAAAACATTAACTTTCTTATTTTATTTTCTAGAGTAGTAATCGAACTTTTGTCCCTGCGCTACGACTGGCCTCAAATTTTAATTTATATTTTTCTTTATTTATTATTACAAATAATTTCTACTATCGAAAATAAACAGTTGCAATGTAAAACTTCGGTCTCTATATCTAGTTAGAATAAATTCTATAACGGCATAATCATATAGAAAAGTACATCTTAAACACATACACTAAAAGACAAATAAAATATTATTTTCGAAGTCAATTCCTATATTTTCAGTATTTTTAATTCTTTTTTATATGTTATATTTTTTTTATCGCAAACGCCATTTTAGAACATTTATAAAAGAGGAATTGATGTCGCTTTAATCCGATTCATTAAACACTTGCATACAACAAGTGCTCTAATAGGATTTGTACTTGTTTGAAGCGATTATCTAAACTTCGGTGAAGGGAGATTGACAATTTTACAGTTAATTTTTACATTAAATTTTATCTTATCAAAGGCTTGATGTTAGAAATATTTAGGTTTTATGTACACTTTTGTAAATTAATACAGATTTTTTTCCGGGCCGGCTATGCCACTACACGCAATACCTCGAACATTCTGCAAAAAGTATGGGGCGAAGTGTCCTAAATCTAGATTCCCCAAAGTGTTAGGACACTATTTTATAACTATTTTTCACTATTTTTCAGCTTCACCAAGAAACGGTCCTTGGTCAAGCTAAAAAAAATATATAATTATGAAAAATGATTTGTTTTTTTAAATTTTACTGTAAGATATGTGTTGCGCATATATTTAATTACTAAAATAGGCAAGCATTTTCATATCTTCTATTATTTTATAACATTTTCTTATTAATAAACTAATTTTAATATACTTATTTGATGGAGCTCATTCTAAGCTACGAAACAAATTAGGATTTTTTTATTACTTTTGAAGTTTTGAAATTAAATATCCTCTAAGACACCTCTAGGTAACAAATATAATTTAGGATACTTTATTTCTCAATTCATCGAGACCACAAAAATTCTTAATAGTCTATCTAGTAACTTAGGACATTTTCAACGTATACGTGTAAGGTTTCTACAGTACGCAAATTATTTTGAACTTGACTATTTTGACATCCGATAAATGTCTTGATGCTTTCGTCTCAAAGCACTTTTAAAAGAAGATAGATACTTTAAAAGAGGAGAATCAGCCTAAAACGCTGTTGGTGATTATTAAACGAATTAGAATCATCTCCATTCAATGCGAATTGGTGAGATGGGTGCTTCAAAAACTTAACTTTTTTACAAAAATTTTAAATAATATCTCATCAATCAATTCTTGATTTTGTCATGAAAATGTAAAGAGATTGTAAACAAAATAAGCAACTTAAAAAAACCCGGATAAGCGCAAGTCGGGCTCGCCCACCTAGGGACAAGTAAGACACTAAATGTACTTACGGAAGTATGTACATTTAGGGTCTATGACACTAAATGTACATACTTCCGTAAGTACATTTAGTGTCATAAAAAGTGAATAAAATATGTATTAGAATATGCACAGTAAGCTCTTTAATCTGATACCTCAATTGGACTAGCGGCGCTAATACCAAATTTAAGACTATTATTTCAACCCTTTAAGACTATTAGTTTTTAGGATTTAACCGCAAATGTGTAGATTTCAGATTTTTTCCTAAACTAGAACTGCCTGTAGATGCTAGGTGCCAAATTTCATAATTTTAGGTAACCTGAAGTACCCTATTAACTTTGATTTCCTTTGGAAATGCGCATTTTTTGCTATGTAAAAAAAACGTATTTCTATATTTACGAAATACGTTTTTTTCAGTAAATCATAAGGTTGTAGATTTGAGTCTGATTCTGAATCTGAGCTTGAATTTCAACTCGATATCTCTAAGCGTTCTTAAGTTTCCTTGATAGACAGACAGACAAACAGACGGTCGGACAACAAAGTAATCTTTTAAGAGTTCCTTTTGCCCAAAAAGTTAAGGAATGTTAACAATGAAAAAATAAAAAGTATTTTTTCTAAATAATCTTAATCCAGGCCAGTCTTGGCAAGAAGTGTGACTGTTAATACGACAGGTTGTGGGCTCTATTGTCACTCAAGGAAATTAAATTTTTCATATTTCCATAATATCTTCATCTTCACTCTGGTTGTAACTAACAAAACATTAACTACAACAGTATATTAAACAAAACGATGCCCAAAAAGAAAATTGAACTAGTCTCCATAATTAATAAATTCAAGTCCACCACTGAACCATCTGGCTGATCACTACGAATTTAAATTTATAGTTAGATAATCTACTGCCATATTATAACATCACGCCCTAAACATTTAAGGAAGAACAGGGGTGCGTATTTTGATGTCACCGCAATACATAAATAATGGTATTAGGAGATATTAGAATTTGTCACTCGATATTGCTTTATTGGAATGACATGTGGGTAAACAATTAATTTAATATGGTTATACATATCATTTGTGAACATTAGAAGATTTTGGGATAGATTTGTCTAGCTGTATCCCGCTAACGGGATAGGCAGAGCGAACTAGAGAGAGAGAGAGAGAGAGAGAGAGAGAGAGAAATAAAAATATTTTTCGGTTTATCCTGTTTCTATGCCTATATGCGGGATGTAGCGTGAATGTACTCGTGCACCGATGTTTACGGACCCATTTCTCCCTATAATTTTTTTTTAATAAAGTACTTATAATTTTTTTCTTTTCGGATTTTTTCCTTTATTTGTATAGTAAGATCTCACTTAGTGCCATATTTCATGCTCTTCACAGACGGATAACAAAGTAATCCTATAAAGGTTCCGTTTTCACGTTTTGAGGTAAAGCACTCTAAAAAATTATAAAATTGTTAATTAGAACTTATTTGTAGTTGAGATACGGCTGATATTACAGAATAATATCATATTATTTAATTATTGTGATCGGTGCCCAAATAATTTAAAATGTTGCCATTGTCATATACAATTGATTCGTTTGATTTATGAAAGAGAGTACACATTATAAATGGCCAGTGACTTAACATTTTATTGTGGTCAGCGTGAGAAAATTTTTAAATTGTATGTTGTGTAGATAGATGATAAATATAACTAAAATATATACAGAGAACAAAATAACGTATCCTCTCTTAAATGGTGTAGAATGTAAATATAGATATTAAAATTTATTTTAATCTAATAAAACTAATATTATAAAGCTGAAGAGTTGTTCTGGGTGAACACTATAATCTTGGAATAATACTTTTTTTAAGGTGTTTGGTGTTATATTTAACTATCTTCTCTACTGGCAGCACTGATGTGGTTTAGTTGAAAAACTAAAAGCGACGGTCGTGAGATCGATCAATCGATCGACCTACTCAGTGGAAAGAGTTTTTTAATTTCCTCGTTGTTGCAAGAGGACGCAGGGCGGTGTTTTGCCGGCGCGCAGCCATTCATCGCCCAATATTTCATAAATTAATTATTATAAATAAATCAGCTTCGCGCTGTATCCCGCACACAGCAAGGTAGGCAGAGGGAACCTACTGTTAAGACACTCCGTTCTCCACTTTCTGGCGGATTCTGAAGATATTGCGTGTTGAGTGGCAGAACTCAATGCCGCCCTCGATACCAGAGCGAAGAAATGGAAATATAAATTAAAGTAAATATTTAATCTCTCTCTAGGATCGAACCCATAACCAGTCGGTTATTTATAAACAAAAATAACAATTTATTAGTAAGCGCGACAGGATGTGGATCCGATTCCAACTCGAAATTAATATTTGCATTTCTTTGCTCTGGCGAGGCAAAGCGTGGCGTGAGTTCCGTCATCTCGCAAATTGGGCGGAAAATGGGCAACGGAGTGTCTTAACACTAGATTCTCTACTACCTACCCTATAAGAGGATATTATATCGAAGAGTAAATATATAACAGTTTCTACAACAATTTATAATAATACACATGTGGATAACATGCAATCTATACAACTAACAATTTGCAATAAACATTCAAACGAACACAACATCACTCAAACATACTAATGATAAAATCTCTATGTTAAAAAAAACCAATCCGATAAAACAAGAAACAATGGCACTCACAAAAATAATACACAGAACTTCGAAACTTTAAATGGCATAAAATCAAATAAAAAACCCACGATATACAAATAATTGCGTTAACTCGCTGCACTTGTGTTAAACAATAGGTTTATTGGCGCCAAAATCAGGGTGCACACGCACTTGACCATCTGTGAACGCGGAATACTATTCGATTATATTTTAAATTTTTATTCTTTAGTTCGTATGCAAAGGTTTTTATGAGTTATGCCAAGATGTATGCGGGCAACGATTTTGTTTACGGTGTTTAAAGTGTTAATATTGTGTGTATAGTTTATTATTTAATTATATTTTTTATATGAATAATCATATTTATGATAATATTTTATTATTTGTGACCAGTTATTAATTAAGGAATAATCGTGGTGCAGGAAACAAGGTAGATTCGACTCCCACTCGAGGAAATAAAAATAAGTACGGCACGCAATTTATCAGCATTCGGCGGAAAGTGAAGAGTAGAAGAAAAATGTCTTGACACTATGGTTCCTGTTATGGTCGGGATACAGTGTGAAGTTGAAAAAATAGAAATAATATTATTTACAAATTTGAAAAACCTAGGTTGAGGGCAGTCGTGGCGCAGTGGTACAAAGTTTGACTGTAATATTTAGTTAAATTTATATTTTCTTCGCTCTGGTGTCGAGGACAAAGCGCGGCGTTGAATTCTGCCACTCAACACGCAACCTCCAGAATTCCACTTTTTTATTTTCTCCGTTTTACTTTCTTAACTCAAATGAAATAGTTTACTTTCATACCATTCAACGTAAAAAGAAAATATTATTCATACATAAAATAAAATAATATCTTCTTAAATATCATAAATGCACTAAACTCCATGTAAAGTATATATTTATAGTCAATCTAAAGTCCTAATTTAGCCGGTAGACCCGGCGGTCAAACATTAATACATTTTATAGCTGGCCGTTATTGCCGATTTGTAGTGCCCATTCGAGAGTTATCGAGGGTGGAAAGGATTATACCATTACAATAAAGGGTGGTTAGATTTAATCACCGCTGCCGGGGCTTTGTTCTGAATAGTTAAGTTGGCACAATCGATTATTTCTAGGGAGTTTTCAGTCTTTTGTCTACTTAAATAGGATATGAAAAGGAATCGTCTGTTTATGTACCTGTTCTAAAAGAAAAAAATATTAGTTAATTTTAAGTTTATTATAATTTATTTTTAATCTTAATGATTAAAATTAAGATTTTTGATATAACTCGTTAATAATTATCGCTCCGATATAATTTATTTCAATATTTTATTTTTGAAGTAAATATTGAAAAGGTATAACGCTATGCTTAAAATGTGACTTGAATATTAATATTTAAATTTTAAAAAATGTGATAATTTTGTCAAAATATTTAACATAATAATATAAAGAAACATTAAACTAACTTATACATTCTAGTCATGGGAATTGAGATAATTTTGTTGTTACCCAAAAATATTTTAAATAAGGAGCGTCCTATTACTAGTAGCACCATCTTGTATACCAAATTGGAACAATAAATATGTTGCCAAGATACAAAAAAAATATGTATATTTGATTCTCTGCATACTCTTTATAAGTTACGTCATATGTGACATTGACATTTGGCTTTTCAATATTAATTCAATATGACAGCTTTGTGACCTAACGTAATTGAATTTATATTCCATTGTAAATCATTTTCTTATCATAAAAGTATGACTAAATAATAATTTTCAGATAGTCCAAAATAATAAGAGCTCCAAATATGTGGCAATTGATACATATGCAATCCTGCCAGCTATTCCGACAGCGGTTAGTTCTCTTAACCAAGTTCAAGTTAAAAATTTTTAATTATCACATAAAACAAATTATTTTTAACAGTTCTATGCTATTTTCAGATTGATGACACTGAAAACCAATGTTCTGCTGACAAATATTGTAAAAACTAAACCATCTGCGGCGGTGAAACGTTATTTTTCAAATATTAAGGCTCCAGCTGAGAAAGATGTGAAATCTAATGTTTTACTTTTATGTAGCCCGTGGAAGCTCTGTACAGGAGTTAGTTTAGGGTTAGCTGCTCGCCTTTTGTATAGTAATGGCATAGTTTATTGTAAGGCACTTCCATCTAGGATTATACAGCGTAGGCCCAATATTCATGATGATAGTGCTAAGTTTGACTGGAAAAGGTTCTGGGAATACCTTTTACCACACAAGTGGCTTTTGGCTGCTGCTGTTGCAGTGAGTATTTAACTCTTGACCTTTTATCAGATGCAAAATTAATTAATTATATAATTTAAAAAAGTTAAACATATAAAGAATTGTTTTGTAGAGATGGAAGAAAAAACAACTAATAATTAGTAAGTAACTAAATTTATTTGAAATCTTTTATATTTTATGTCTTTACAGTCAGCCTTAGCTGTTGCTTTTCTAAATGTATACATACCTGCAATGCTGGGAGTTATTGTGAATGTACTGGCTGGTATGAGAACCAATCCCTCTGTTGATTTTATAGAAGAAATAAAGTTGCCAGCTTTAAAGATGATTTCATTGTACATGGGACAGGTAAGTAATATTTATTGATAGTAAAAAATGGAGTGTCTTTTATTTTTATTTTGAACTGCTAACAAGGGCAGTTTTCGCTTTTGTTTCAAAAACTTAAATTCATTCACTCATTATCAAATGCTACAATGGCTACAAAATAGGTGTTATGAGTTATATATATAATATATGTATATTTCTTTATATGTCATATGTCTGTCTGTGAAATGTTTTATACTCTAGTACAAATGATTAAAGAAACAATTTTATCCTTTTTGCCATATAGCGGTGAAGGTAAAGAAGGAAAAGGGAATCTAGTGTTAAGATACCCTGTTCTCCGTTTTCTAGGCAATTTGCAAGATGTTTCGTGTTAGGTGGTCAAGCTCAATCCATTACATTTGCCTACCAGAGGAAGGACACCAAAGCAATTTAAATATAATCATTTGGTCAAATCAAGTTTGAACCTGAAACAAGTTTTTTCAGCCACATTAAAATGTGCAGAAATTAAATTAAATCAGCTTCATGCTGTATCCCGCACACTGTAAGGTAGGCAGAGGGAACCTAGTGTTAAGACACTCCATTCCCCACTTTCTGCTGAATTCTGAAGGCATTGCATGCTAAGTGGCAGAACTCAATGCCGTGCGTAAATATGAGCATAACATGAATATTATTTATATTTATTTACATTACTTTGCAGGCAATGTTCACATTCTTTTACATTCATCTATTAGCTCAAGTAGGTGAAAAAGTGGCAGCACAAATGAAACAAGACTTGTTTGTGTCAATACTTCAACAAGATATGGCATTTTTTGATCAAGAAAGAACTGGGGAACTAGTTAATAGGTAGAATTAGAAATCAAGTAAATATAGATTCATCCTGTATCACGCACACAGCAGGGTAGGCAGAGGGAATCTAGTGTTAAGACACTCTGTTTCCCACTTTCCGCTGAGTTCTGGAGACATTGCTTGTTGAGTGGAGGAACTCAATATCGGGCTTTGTCTTGACACTAGAGTGAAGAAATAAAAATATAAATGTAAATAAATATTTATTTATATAAAGTCTGAGTACAGTATAACACTGCATTCTATTATATTATCACTAAATTTGTCTTTACAGAAAGTTAAAGTAACTGTAAAAATAATATAGAATTAAAATTGATTGTATCTCATGCAGAACTAGATTCCTTCTGCCTACCCTGTGTATATAACACCATTTTTTTAAATACTATATTGAAAAATAGCAACTGTTGTAACTACCTTGTTCCTCTCAGTAGAACTGCCTTCTGGGCTGCTGGAAGTTTTATGTTCATTCAATGATTTAAGAATATTGGGATTTAAAATTTTACATTTATCTATTATTTATTGAATGTTTTAATGTGGTAGGATTCTTTATATATATTATTTTAATGCTATTACATGAATCTTCAACACTTATTAATATGTTTTTCAGGATAACGGTAGATGTGCAAGATTTTAAAAGTTCATTCAAACAGACAATATCTGGTGGATTGAGAGCAATTACACAAGTATGTTGGTTTATTTTGATATTCATGTTTTTAGCTTCACACTGTATTCCGCGGATTAAATGGTAGGCTAAAGGAACCTGGAAACCTAGTGTTAAGATGCTCTGTTGCCAATAAGACACTTCTATTCCTATCTTTTCTCCAAATTCTGGTGAAACTCACCACTACTTTTGCCAAAAAAAGGAACAGAAAAGGGAGAACCATAAAAAAATGCACACTGTATTTTACATATCCCACTAAAGATTTGAATACACTACTCTATAATATTGACATGTTATTTTATTTTCTATATGCTTTTACAGGTAGTGGGATCAGCAGTGAGCTTATTGGTGATATCTCCACATTTGACAGGATTGACGATGTTGTGTGTTCCGTCGGTAGTGATCGGTGGAACGTTTATTGGTTCTTTATTGAGAAAATTGTCTAGAGATGCTCAAGCGCAGGTAAACGAATACTTAATTATACGGGATCTGACTGTAATCGAGATGGTCGTGGGTTCGATTTCCACAGGAATAATTTTGTTTCATTTTAATAACAAACCAAATGCGGTATTGAGTTCCGTCGCTGAACACGCAACTTGCCAGAATTGGGCGATGCGTAAGAAATGGAATTTTGAAGCTGGTTAGCTAGTCTTGCGGAATACAGCGTGAAATATTATGACTGGGACGCAGTGGAACATCATAGTGGGTTCAGTGCCCACTCTGAACAAATATTTATTTTCATTTGGTCTAATAGAAAATATTGTGGCGATGAGTTTCGTCCCTCAGATCACATTCGACGGAAAGTGGTGAACTGAGTGTCTTGAGATAGACTTTTTCTTACCTACCCTGCTATACGGAATGAAATTTGTAAGCCGATACTTAAATGCTTCTTATAATCTATTTATCTTGTGAGCATCTCTGTAGGGAGATTTTTACAAATTCGGCGCGGATTCAATTCGTTGTACTTAAAAAATTTATACCTTTTGTTAGTAAATGTTATCTTTTTCTTAAATTTTAGATAGAAAAAACAACCCTCGTAGCAGAAGAAGCGATATCCAACATGAGAACAGTACGAGCGTTCGCCGGAGAAGCGAATGAGGCTAAACTCTTCGAACAAGAATGTGAGGCCGCAGCAGAACTTAGTATGGAATTGGGACTTGGCGTTGGTTTGTTTCAAGCTGGGACCAATTTATTTTTGAATGGGTAACTGTATGTTTTAACTACGTAGATGTTTTACAAGGCAAAGCGGCGTTCACTTCCGCCACTTAACATGCAAAGCGTCCATAATTCTGCGGAAAGTGGGGAACGGAAATGTCTGAATGTGGAATGGAGTGCTTAATAATAGGTTCCCACTGCCTTCCCAGCTAAGCTGTGCGGAATAATAATAATAATATTTTTGTTTCGCGCTGTGTCTCACACATGGAAGGTCAGAGGGAGTTTAAAGCACTATGGCTCTCACGTAACGCCTGATTTCCAAGATATTGTATGTGGAATAATGGAGCTCAACGCCGGGTTTTGTCTTGTCATCAAAGTATCTAATCTAAGAAAATTTAAAATGAAAAAAAATTATTCCTCCTGAGTGGTAGTCAAACCTATCATCGCGTTTAAAGTCCCACTGGGCCACGATAGCTTCATTCTTGTAAATTATTAGCTTTATATAGTAAATTATTAACTTAATATAGGAAGCATCTAGTAGAACTAAACCTTATACTGACTCACTTTCATGAACTCTGGGGGTTTGTCATGCGTGACCTTCCTCCAGTATCATCGACGTTGTGTTTCCAAAGGTATATTGAGGTCTCCCTCTCAGCCTCTCTTATCACTCACTCTTACTTTGTCAGTATTTTTTTAATGAACTATACTCAATTAACTAGGACTGGCACAGAATCACAAGTACATAACTATAAACGTGACGGTTGTGGGATCGATTTCCACTCGAGGAAGTGAAATATTCAATGTTTTTATTTCCTGGCTCTAGCAACGATGCAAAAGCGCGGCGTTAAATTCCACCACTCTACAAGCAATGCCTCGAAAAGTGGTGAGCGGTGAGTCTTAACACTAAACCATCTCCCCTACTTCATGCGGGATACAGCGTGAAGTTGAAAAAATAATTATATAATTAATTACAACTAATTTTATTTCAGTATGGTCCTAGCAACAATGTTCCTCGGCGGCCATCTTATGTCGACGGGTCAAATGACGGCCGGTGATGTAATGGCGTTTCTGGTGAACGCTCAGACCGTGCAGCGTTCGGTTGCGCAAATATCTCTGTTATTTGGCTCAGTGGTGAAAGGTGTTAGCGCAGGTGGAAGGGTTTTTGAGGCAAGTTTATAGTTTCTTAATTTATTTGCTTTAGGTTAACTCTTTTATTTATCTATTCAAATTATTATTTATTTATTTTAAGTATATAGTTCTTGTTAAAAATTACACGAAGTTTCGGAACTCAATTCTGTGAAACAAAAAAAATATAAAAAAAAATATTTAGCTTTATATACAAGCAGTGTAGACATGGGGGGACTGGAAACCCTAATGTCAAAACACTCCATTTCCTTTAAGACGCTGCCGTTTCTCACTTTCCGCCGAATTATGGAGATATTGCGTGTTGAGCGAAACCAACGTCGCGCTTTACCGTGTTCGATACCAGAGCGAAAAAATAAAATATGAAATATTTAATTTCGTCGTGTGCAATTTGAATCCAAAACCCGTCGTATATAAAGTATATCTATATATTTTATTATAATATTATTTATATAATAATATACATTAAGATATATTTTATTTTTAATTTTGCAATACAACCATATTTTTGTAAATTAAATATAAATCATTAAAACACAAAAAACACACATTTTATTCTCTGTGTAACTTATGTACACACAAGTATTAATATTTACAATTTCAATCCACAGTATATAAATAAAAAGCCGCAAATGGATACCTCTGGTACAAAAACGATCAAATACCACGAGTTTCACGGTGATATAGAGTTCAAAGATGTGACTTTCGCATATCCAACAAGACCTGAAGCTGTAAGTATTAAAATATATATTTAGAAAACGTACAAAAATTTGAACATAGCGGGACTCGAATCCGCGCCTCCTGAAAACCGATCAGGCGCCCTGACCACTAAGCCATAAGCCTGACCAAAGTATGCAACTTCAAGAATTACTTATATTATTTTGTGAATTTGTTTTATTCACAGTATTTTATTTTTAAATTATTTAATTTAATAAATTTGATTAACATATATATTTCCAGATAGTTTTGCAGAATTTTAACTTGAAAATACCAGCGGGGAAGACTATCGCCATAGTTGGTACTTCGGGTAATGGAAAATCTACTATAGCTGCATTATTAGAAAGGTTATATCATTACACTTTAAAAATTCACTTACTCAATAACAACATATTAAAACGAGGCTGTCGTCGTGCAGTCGGCACAGCGTTTTACTCTAAAAGCGAGGGTCGTGGGTTTGGATCCCACTCATTGGAATTTATTATATTCATTTTCTTCCTCTGGTATTGGCATTTTCTTTCAGGAACCTGGTCAGTTTGGCTTTGGTTCAAAATAAGTATTTTTCTTTCCTAAGTGTGGAATAAGACTGTAAAAATAGTTAAATGTAGATGTAGATATTTGTAAGTTGGACCACCTTTGGTTAATCAAGGCTTCATGGCTGCTCCGTTTATATATTAAAAGCTAAAGCTAAGCTAAGCTTGAAGCCAATCTGGCACAATGTGAGACTGTAAAATTGACTAGTTGTAGGTTCGATCCCCACTCGATTAAGTGAAATATATATTTACATTTATATTTTCAATTTCTTTGCTCTGGTATCGAAGCAAAACGAGGCGTTGAGTTTCGCTACTCAACACGCAAAGCCTCCAGAAAGCGGAAAGTGGGGAATGGAGTGTCTTAACACTATGTTCTCTCTGCCTACCCTGCTCTGTGCATGATACAGCGTGAAGCTGATTTTTTTAAATTGCATAAATCTATACATATAATTAAACTGTAACTCATAGCTGTCGATTAATCGGGTATATTTAGTATAAATAATGACGACTTATAAGAATATTCTTTATTTTTCGCCCTTTTTCTATGGTTTTTTTTTAATAAATTTTACAATGTAAACTCAGTTTCTTTGTTTTTACAAATTCATGTATTTGTATGTTTGACAGATTTTTGTACAATTTCTTTTACAGATTCTACGACGTAAATTCTGGTTCAGTAACAATAGACAATATAGACATTCGGGAGCTAGACCACCTCTGGTTGCGGGGCAGAGCGCTGGGGCTCATCAGTCAGGAGCCGGTGCTGTTTGCGACGAGTGTCAAGGAGAATATTAGATACGGGCGGCCGGATGCTACTGATGCGGAGGTGTGTGGGTTTGATTTTTATTTAAATAAAAAGTGTCATTATGAAATACTTTTTTAGAAAACGTATAAAAACGTATATATTTCTTTCCTGAGTGAGGAATAACACTTTAAAATGTAAAATAAAATGTTTGAAAAAAGTATTATTATAGTTGTCACTTTTTTTCATTTGAATAATTTTTTATTTTTTTTTTCTCAGCTTCGCGCTGTATCCCGCACATAGGCTGTGGGAACTCAGTGTTAAGACACTCCGTTCCCCATTTGTTCTGTTCTGTTCTTTATTTATGTCGTTCCGAATAAACATATTTTGTTTAAATATCTACCTATTTTTCAAAACATGGGAGCTCAACAGTATTTGTATTGCCTTGGTCTTATTTTTTAACAAAAATCTATTCTATATAAAGTATTGAATTATGGTTGAATAGAAATTGATATTAATATATATAATAAAAACAAAATTTTCAAGTAAACTCATATTTATTTTATAGATTCACGCTGTATCTTGTAAATAGTAGGATAGGCAGAGGAAATCTAGTGTTCTGACGCTCCGTTCCTATCTTTCCATCGAATTTTTGAGGCGTTAAGTTGCAGAAATTAACGCCGCCCTCGGCCTTGTTACCAGAACCAGGAAATAAAAATTAACTGAACTTTATTTTTAAATTAATACAATTACCCGTTGTGGTGCACGACTGTAAACGTGACGGTAGTGACTTCGATGGTCTATCGAAGTGTTTACAGTCGGAAAAATATATTTTGCTATTATATGTTTTTAATATTCACATATTATATTACTAGGTGTATCAGGCAGCCAAAACAGCCAATGCTGACGATTTCATCCGCAACTTCCCCAACGGGTACAACACTATGGTAGGGGAGCGAGGGATGTCCCTCAGCGGAGGACAGAAGCAGAGAATAGCTATTGCCCGCGCCGTCCTCAAGAACCCACCTGTTATGATATTGGATGAGGCTACAAGGTCTGTATCAGATTTTTTATTTTTTTGGTCATTTATTTTCATTTTTTATTTGTAGAGTCTTACACTGTATAGTGTCTAAATAAATGGGAGAAACATATAAACCAACATGTTCTTATAATTAGGATTTGAATCCATTATTATTGCTGACATGTAATTAATTAATTTCATGTCAGCTAATATAATAACAATATTAATAACAAATTAATAAAAAACATATAATAAGAATAAATTAATAGATAACAAAGTTCTCAGTTTCTTTTTATATTACGAAAAGTTTCATCTAAATCTGTCAAGTAGTTTTTGCGTGAACGTCACGAGTCAAGAACAATCACGCATCTGTCCTCATAAACATTTACATAAAAAATTCAGCGGGTAGTGGTTAACGGATTGTCTTAACCCTATATATATATATATAGGGTTAAGACAATCCGTTATATATATATATATATATATATATATATATATATATATATATATATATATATATATATATATATATATATATATATATATATATATATATATATATATATATATATTATTTATTATCCTACAGTGCTTTGGACTCGGCAAGTGAAAAAGTGGTACAAACTGCCTTAGAAACAGCTTCCAAAGGTCGCACTGTTCTCGTGATAGCGCACAGATTGTCAACAGTCAAGAATGCTGATATTATAGTTGTGTTGAACAAAGGAAATATTGTTGAGGTATGTTTTTTTTTTAATTTGTAAAAAGTACCCTATAGAGGTTCTAACAATATAATTAAGTTGTAACAAGCGTTAAGTTTGGGGCCAGTAGTGGCGACCCTGCGCCAGAGTGGGACTGCAAAAATTACTGGTTGTGGGTTGCATCCCCCCTCGAAGAAATTAAATATTTATTTACATTTATATTTATATTTTTATTTCTTCGCCCTGGTGCAAAAGCAAAGCGCGGCGTTGAGTTTCGCCGCGGGGAACGGGGTGTCTTAATACTGGGTTCCCTCTGCCTACTCTGCTGTGTGCTGGATCCAGCGTGAAGCTGATAAAAAAAATATATTCAGTTCTCTGATGTGGTAAATTTAAAACTGTGCCTTAAATTCGGCGATGCGTGGAGAATCGAGTGTTTTGACATTAACCAAGAAAAATAAGCAGTTTATATGTAGATATTGTGTTTTTTTTGTATAATATATTTGATATTTATATATTTTTACAGATGGGCACACACGAGCAACTAAAGAAAATAAAAGGTCACTACTGGAACTTAATAAAACAACAAGACCAAGATTCAGATAAATCATGATCTAAATAGTTTTTATGTCAAAATAATTTTTTTTTTTATTTATAAAAAAATAGGGACAATTATGTATTATAAACACAATATATTAAATACTGCCACAATAGAAGTATAATAAAGCAAGCCATAGTCACCAGTTCAATTTCTAATAGATGCAGTTTTTATAATTTTATTTATTAATTTATTACAATGATCTTTGGGTAAAGTAAAGTAAAATGGCAAAGTTAATAATGTTAATTAAGTTTCAACAAGCAGATAAGAGGCGATGTAGATCATTAAGAAACTTAAATATGGGACGCAGGTTCAAATCCAGAGCGCTACGTTTTACTTTTATACGGCACTAAATACTATTCTTTTTCTCGACTTTTCATATTTATTTAATAATCTGGAAGTAATTAGGGACGGAGGTTGTTTAGAAGTTTATGTACGTTAAGCAAAATTTGGTCTGGTCAGAAATAAGATGGGTTGGCAAGAATAGCACTTATATATTTAATATTATATTATATATACGTTTTCTTTTATTTGACTATTATTGGCTAGTCACTGTACAGATGTATAAGTGTGTGTTTTTAAACGCGACAGCTTTTGAATTTGATTCTAACTCGAGAAAATATCTTCATTTTTCTCACTTTGGTAACGAGGCAAAGTATGGCGTTGAGTTTTGCCACTCACCACGGAACGCCGCCAAAATTCGGCAGAAAATGGGGACCGGAAGTGTCTTAATGGGAACATGGTGTCTTAACTCTGCCTACCTGCTACGTGCGTGAAGTTAAAAAATATATATATTTATTTCGATGGCTCATGCGTTTTTTTTACTAAATCAATGAAAAAATACATGAACGACATTATTATCACTTTGTGTATTTTTTAACAAAACATTTTTCATATTTTAATATTTTTTTATTTGTAAGTAGTTAAAAATAGTATGTAATTCGCAAAAAAATAATATATAGATGCTATCAAAAATGACAATAGTATATAATATAGAATTTGTTATGTTGTTGGAAATTTTATATACAGAGTGTTGTGTAAATAAAATAAATAGTTTTTACATTATGTTTTATTATAAATCTTTTATATGTTCTAAGATCTGAATGAATGTGAAGTGAATATTATAAATAATACTTTAATAAATTCTTTGATTTTCACGATTATTACACATTTTAAATTTTAACCGGATTAATCGCGTATATTTTGTTTTTTTATACATTTTTGGAAACCCGACGTTTCGGGCACTTTACAGTATTCCGTGGTCACGGGTAGTCTACCTCAGCGAGGAGAGGATTTCTCAAAACTATTACTTGAACAGGAAAAAAGGGATTTTCCATTTTTACTTTAATTCCACGCAAAAAAATTTGCAAATATTGTATGAAGATGTTATTTGATTTGAATTTGAACATCAAATAAATACAATCTGTATAAACAGATTACTGTAAAACTTTAATTTGAAAGTATTGAATGTGGATTTGATATAAATAATTCTATATTTTAAATAATATGTAAACAAGAGTTGAGGCCAGTCGTGGCGCAGGGGCACAAATCGATACTGTACAATTGACTGGTTGTGTATTCATTTCTTCGCTCTGGCGTTGAGTTCCTCTATTCAACACGCAATGCCTCTAGAACTCGGCAGAAAGTGGTAACGGAGTGTCTTAACACTAGGTTCCCTCTGCCTACCCTGCTGTGTGCGAGATACAGCGTGAAGCTGATTTTTTTTAACGTAAGCCATTTTTTTCTCATATACTGTGTCAGATCATGCATCGTTTCAGTAAAAAGAAACACACTCTTCCGAAGAAATATTTATTGCGTACAGGATCACCAAAATTGTTTGTACAGTTTTTAATTTTAAACACTGACAAGTTATTTACAATGTATCTATTGTATATTAAACTATACTACTCCATTTTATATTTACAAGATAACAATTTTAGAATTATATCTTAATTTCCAAATGTATTATAATATAAGTAAGTATACGTAAGTTTTATAAATAATTTTCTATGATGATATTTTGCCATTTTTTTTTTCTTTTGGGCAACACCATAGCGCTAATTTAATTATTTCTATGTCAACTTGGCGTTTTGATGGTGAAAATATATTGAACATAAGAACATGATTACACGATTTCCTACTTTTTTTTCCTATAGAAAAGATAACTTGAACTGAAAATAATTTAAACTAAATTTAAACCAAATTTAAACATAACTTGCCAAGTCAACAGTTACGTTAAGTTACTTAAAAGTCGAAACTAGCCTATATTTTAATTCCTTGGAATTTATTACTTATTTATCCCATAACAGTATTGTTAATTCCTGTTCTAAACTTAAACTAAAAAAAAACCGAAATATTAATAACACAATTTAATCATTTGAAATCTTGCATGATATTGTTAATTGACCATTTATGTTGGTATGTGTAATAATAATTACTCTTGAACTGTTTGTCTGTTTAGCTCCTTAAACCTTTTGGACGTTTATACCAGGAGTAGGTATGTTATATCTTTTCTTAAATACAATTTTCATAGGGTTCTTGTAAAAAACATTTTAAGACATTGTCGACGTTACGTATTATTAATTTTAAATTTACATTTCAATTTATATTTTTAAAACACGTAAACCGTTGTATATTTTTAAAATACAAACTTTTATTACAGCTACTAAATGAAATAATTAACAAAATATTTGAAAATACTAGAATAGGGCCAAATCGATTGTTTTTAAGATAAAATAGGTGTTGAACCAAAACTATAAAGATGACAAACATTAAAATTCATTCGACATTCTAATATGTAAATTCGAATATTAATTTAAGTGCTTTAACTACATAGATATATTATTATTTATAATACAATTTTATTTTATTAATTTAAATTTAAATTTATACGATATATCAATTATTTAAAAAAATCTCATCAAAATGTTGCCGTATAAGAAAATAAAGAAAAAAGAACCTTGTCTATTTTGGTCTTTCTGTATACATTTACAAGTTAAATAATAAAAAATATATTATTTTTTTATATAATTAACTAAAACATAGCACAGATTATACAAAAAAATGCCTTATTTAAAACAATTACAAACATATTAATAATCTGGGCCATTTGGCATCTATTTATAATCTATGCATTAAAAACGTTCTACAGAGCGCTAACGTCATCGCAGGGAGAACAAGATCAATATACAAGTGATAAGTAAGATCGTGACGCTGGACGTGATGCCGTGGATCGCGCTGTTCCGACGAAGAATAGCTGCCATCTTGTTACCTGGAATTTTTTGATAATTATTTTGTATTAAAATTAGTTTATTTATTTTATAATATTTAATTTATATTTTGTTTATAATTTTATAATGGCATTAATATATTTTGACGTGATAACGTGTTATAAATCCATGAACGTCCGCTTTACATATGAAAACGCATAACTCATTGTCACGTTCTGCCAGAGTCGAGTGTGCAAGCGAGAGCGTGGAACAAGCGATAGAGAGACACGATCGGTCTAAGCGTTCGGCTATATAATTAAGTAGTACACATTTATTTTTCATATTCAAAGTGTTATTCCACACTTAAGAAAGAAAAACACCTTTTGCAAACCAAAAAAATTGATTCCCCGCTACGTTAAATTTTTATGTATTTTCTATAAAGCATAGCAACATAGTTAATTATAATTAATCTGCATAATTTTAGTATTTTTTCAAATACCTCTGAAAACTAGTGTAAATTAAATTAAAAATTAAAATAAATTAAATCAGTTTCACGTTCCTTCCCGCACACAGCAAGGTATGTGTTGAGTGACGGAATTCAAACGAGAAAATGAATTTCGGTGTAGCAAACACGGCGTTGAGTTCCACCATTTAACACACAATTTAGCTCCAATCCAGAAGATTGGGACCAGAATTTTAGCACTAGATTCCCTCTGCCTACGCTACTAATTGAGTGATACTAATTGCAGCTATAGGAAGAGAAGATGAAAAAAATAAAAAAATAAAAAAATAAAAAGCTAACTTACTGCCCTCCGACACAAAAACGTGTATCGACGCCGGTTCAGTGTTGCTGGCACTGCAGGTATAGTTGCCGGAGTCCTTCAGGGTCGCTCCTCTGACGGTCAGCCTGGACTGCGTCCTCGCCCCCGGCTCGGTCTCCACGGTGATGCCGCCGCGCGTCGCGTCGTAGTTGATCATCCTCTCGTTGTGGTACCAGAACACGTATTGGGGTGGCGTCGGACTCTGGAATTTTATATGTTGTTTTTTGTGGTTGTTGGATTTTTTTGGATAATACTTTATTACACTTATAGGAGAACCTAGTACCTTTTTTTTAACTTTACACTGTATCTTGCACGTAGCAGGATATGTAAAGGGGACTTAAATTCATTTACTCTCCTTTAATATTTAATGCCGCGCTTTGCTTTTCTACCAGAGTGAAAAAGTCAAACATTAAATATTTTGTTCCACTGGAGTGAATCAGACCCACAGCCGTTGCGTTATTTGTTGTGTCGATAAGCAACGGCGGCTTTTGGATTATTCACACTTTGACATAATGTTTAAATTATATCAGCTTCACGCTGTATCCCGCACACAGCAAGGTAGGCAGAGAGAACCTAGTGTTAAGATACTCCGTTCCCCACTTTCCACCGAATTCTGGAGGCATTGCGTCTTGAGTGGCGGCTCTACATCGCGTTTTGCTTCGACACCAGAGCGAAGAAATGAAAATATAAATTGAAATAAATATTTAAGCTCCTCGAGCGGGGATCGAACTCACAACCAGTCGCGTTTACAGGAACACTTTGTGTCCCTGCGCCACGACTGGTCTCGATGCTTAAATAGATGAAAATAAAATTATTTCAATTATAACCGATATTATTAAAATAATATAAAACTGAAAATTTTGTTAAATTGAAATCGCTTATCTCCAGAGACCAGTACTTTGAATTGAAAAATTGTTCCAAATCAACCGATTTGGAACAATTTATCTATAATCTATAATATTTTTTAATAATAATTTCATATATATATTTTTTATTTGTATCCAATTAACCACACAAGCGAAGCCGTAGATAAAAATCGAAAACAAACAAAATAACAGTTCAAACTATTAAAAGCCACATCTCTCCACGGCCACCGTTACCGTATCCATTGTTCTCCGCATATTGCACAATAACTGATACGCCTCTATCCAACCACGGATAAGACCAAGAATTTTGATTGAGCGGCTTTCAATACACCGCGGCTTGCCCCGGTAGCGCAATCCGATTGCCTCGGTTTATATAGGGCAGATTAGCGCAGTGTATTTCGACCGAGATGAAAGTGAAATGGTTTGTTGTTTTCCGTATATTTTAATGTGGGTGTGGTTGTGAGTTCAATTTCGATTTAAAGGTGTTTTTTTGCTCCGGTAACAAGACAAAGAGTGGCGTTGAGTTCTGCCACTGAAAACGTAATGTTTCAAAATTGGACAAGTAATAGGGCAGTGTCTTAACACTAGTTTTCTTCTGGCTGTCGATAGTGAATACAGAAAAATACGTAAAAGGTATATTTCTTTTAGCTTCACGGTTTTTCCCGCAAAGACATCTAATGTCTAGACACTGCGTTCTTTTCGTTTTGCACTCGGAATTGAGACATTTTATGTTATTTGTTGTATTACGGAGCGCGAACCCTGTCATAGTCTTAACAGAGTTTGTTTTTTGTTTTAATTTCCATTAAGAAAAATGTCCATATTGTAAAAAGATTGAATACCTATGTTGACACTTACTTCTGTTAGTTTTCTCTTAGGTCTTTGCAATTACAAGATTATGGCTAATCCGTTATTTTTGCAGAAAAGCGTAAAAAATACGCTTTTTAGAATATTATTATTAGGTTTTATATCTGTCTCTCTGTTGTACGTCTGTCTATCAAAATCTCAGAAACTCTTGGAGATGTCGAGTTTGGAGATGACTCGTATTTTGACATTATAAAGGGAATCTAATTGAATATGAGACTCCTGGCTAACTAGAATTATAAAATTTGGCAGTTAGAATTTACAGGTAGTAAGTACTAGATTAGGAAAAATTTGAAAAGTATACATTTGTGGTTAAATCCTAAAAATAATAGACTTAAAAGGGGGCAAAATTTGGTATTGAAGCCGCTAGTTCAAAAGAGGTATCAAATGAAAGTGCTCTAGCTAGGCTAAGCCGGAATTTTAGTACATGTCCAGATTATGAAAATAAACATCTATCCAAATTCCACGTTTCTACGCACAGCGGTTACGGCTGTGCGTGCGTCTTACCTTAGTCAGTACATGTCCTTTTATATATATAGATAGTTATGAGAATATAAAATAAAATAAATAAATCAGCTTCACGCTGTATCCCGCACACAGCAGGGTAGGCAGAGGGAACCTAGTGGTTTTAGACACTCCGTTCCCCACTTTCTGCCGAATTCTGGAGGCATTGCGTATTGAGTGACAGAACTCAACGCCGCGCTTAGCCTCGACACCAGAGCGAAGAAATGGAAATATAAATTTAAGTAAATATTTCATCTCCTCGAGCGGGGATCGAACCCACAACCAGTCGGTTTACAGTCACACTTGGTGCCACTGCGCCACGACTGGCCTCAATTTTTTATATGTTATTTCTTTTTCTTTAACAATACGACGTATCTAGTCTATCGACATTAAAAATGTACATACTGTATCTTCTTCTAATATAAGAAGATGGATATATTAAAATACAGTTTGTATAGTTCAGAGTAATTGAATTTCTATTTAGAATCGGCGTCAAGACGAATGTATTGGAAATGCTCTTGATATTAAACGAAATCGTTTTGTAAGATTATAGCGTACAACTCAATCCGTGTCCATTACAACTGTAAGCTGATGGGAACGTTAAATTCAATTTACAGTTTTTTGATAGATTTCTTTCTGATTCGGCTTCTTTTGTCACGCTGTATCCCGCACACAGCAGGGGAGGCAAAGGGAACTTACAACCATTCGCGATAACAGCAGGGGCACCAAGTGTGACGCGAATGGTTGAGGATTCGATCCCCATACGAGGAGGAGGAAATATTTTTTTTATTTAAAATGTATATTTTCATTTCTTCGCTCTTGCCACTCAACACGCAAAACCACAAATTCGACGGGAATTGGGAAACGGAGTGTCATAACACTAGGTTTCCTCTACGGGATGCAGTGTAAAGTTGATCTAATATTTTTTTTTAATAAATCAATACAAACCTTCTCAACAATACAGATGAGGTGTATCACACTGCCCATGTCGACGTGGTGTTCGCCCGACCCCAGTATGAAGGCCTCTGGCACCACGATCTGCAATCTGACGTAGTGGGACACGATGCCAGTACGAGTAGACACCTGGAAATAAATAGAAATAAGATAAAGAAAAAAGATAAAGAAAAATATAGAAATATATAATACGTTAAAGTTCAAATATTTATCTTTTGAATTAAGTTCATTTATAAATTAATATTCATCTTACAAATAACGTAATTGTTAAGAAGAGTAAGAGAAGAAAGAGGAGATATCGTTTGACCAGTAAAGATGATAAGTATATCTTAGATAATCGGAGAAGGTCACGCGCAAAGCAATAAAGGCTCTTATTTTTTTCTCTCTTTCTTTGGAATGCATGTATATATGGAGAAAAAGATAACAGTGGATTAGGCGAGATAAATATAAAGACCGTAGAATTTGGCACTGCGCTCTTTTTGGCTACCTCGCTAAGGATAAATTATTGTGCCACGATATATACCTACTAATCAACTGTATCCCGCACACAGCATGGGAGCCAGAGGGAACCTAGTTCGGTTGTGGATGGAGTGGGGAACATCCGTTCTCTACTTTCTGCCGAATTCTGGAAACATTGCGTGTTGAGTGGTAAAACTCAACGCCGCGCTTTGTCTCGATACCAGAGCTAACGAAAATGTAAATTTAAGTAAATATTTCATGTCCTCGAGTGGGGATCGAGAACCCACAACCAGTCGGTTTTAGAGTCGCACTTTGTGCCGCTGTGCCACGACTGGCCTCACCTACCTGGCCTACCTATTAATATATTTGTAATATACCAAAAGTGAAAAATACTAAAAGTTATTATATAGATATCAGTGTCTCCCTCAAGAAACTTGGTCTTAACAGTTATTAGATTCACTCAATCGTGAAAATCTCGAACCGATGTAAGTTAGGTAAGTATATGGTCGCCTTGCTTCAGTAAGCTTACAGAATTGCTATATTTGATCCCTCAACGATAGTATTTAATTAGAGATTGTTACAAATATTTTATATAATTGAGTTTTTTAAATGAAAATTATTATTACAGGCCAGTCGTGGCGTAGGGGCATGAAGTTGACTGTAAAATGACTGGTAGTGGGTTCGATTACCACTCGAGGAGATGAAATATTTATTTACATATATATTTTCATTTCTCCGATCTGGTGTCAAGGTTAAGCGCGGCAATGCCTAAAGAACTCGGCGGAAAGTGGGAGACGGAGTGTCTTAACACTACATTCCCTCTGCCTAACCTGCGGTGTGCGGGATACAGCGTGAAGCTGATTTGATAAATTAGTAACTATTACACATAGCTTGGTTCGCGTTGATGTTCTTGACCGAATTATTTTAAGAAATCTTTCATCAAAATTTATTTTTTTTAAGTATCCTATCTATAACAAAATATAATGTTTATGATTCTGTACGCGTAAAAATATATTTTGGAGTTTATTGTTTCTTTTTGTCAATCTAGCATTAAACTCACTCTGCTCTCCACTTTCCGCCAATGTCAGTAGGCATTGCGTGTTAAATTGTGAAACTCAATGCCGCGCTTTGCCTCGACGCCAGAACAAGAAAATGAAAATATTATATGTTTCCTGCCTTCGAGTGGGAATCGAACTACCACACACCTAGTCGCGTTTACAGTCACATCCTGTGCCACGACTGGCCTCGAACCTTATAAAAGTTTAAATTTTAATCAATCTTTCAAAAGACATTGTAAACTAAAGTTATGTTCACGATATATAGAAGTTACTGTCGACATACTCCGGCCTTCTTGGCCGATGCCACAGTTCCTCATGATTAACCATGGGTAAAAAACCTCTCTACCTTTTCACAGATCACAGATTATTCAGGTTTTTGGGCGAAATTATATAGAAACTTTATTTTTGTAGCAAAACGAAGATTTCGTATAAACTTTGGAAGTTAAATAGTTATTGCAAATTTTTTGGTAATCTAAGGTCATCGTTTGACTGTAAGCTCCCATATATTGCGGGGTCCAAAATATCCAATTCTTGAAATTATTATAGTGTAACGTTGAGTTTTGACTCACAACATGTCAGACTTAATGATGGTTGTGGGTTTGATTCCCACCCAGGGGATTGAATTATTTAATATTTTCAACACCTCGCTCTGGCTCTGGTTCTGGCTGTTTCAAAGAGCGGGATTAGTCCCGTCATTCAACTTGCGATGCTTCGAAAATGCGGTGGAAAGTGGGAAACCCAGTATACCTAATCTAAATTTAAAGTAGAAATAAATATATTTGTATAGACATTTATAGCTGAGTTTGTTTAGTAGAACATTCATATAATATTTGTCGTGAGAGAGTGCTCTCAGTCACCCTGTTAGAATATTTAAAAATAAATAAATCAGGCGGTAACATCGCAAGTCGGCTCATAAAGACTTGGATCGACATGGATTTGATTCATCAGAAGTCATCGATTTTTCTTTCTTGTGAAGCAAAATCTTGCAAAAAACGTACAACAGCAAACAACGAAAAACAGTATAAAATGTAATATTGAAAGTAACAAGACTACTATTCATCAATATCCAATTTAAGTGACTGTAACGTGACGGTCGTCGGTTCGATCTCCACGCAAGGGAATAAATTATTATTCCTTAACATTTTCACATCTTCGCTCAGGCACCAAGACTTCCAAGACTTCCACCACTCAACACAGATGCCTTAAAAAATTCACCGAAAAATGGAGAACGGAGTGTCGTAACACTACGCTCACTTCGCATATCCTGGATACAGCGTGCCTCTAAATACGCCTATTTCATGTTGTTCTCTAGGCAAGTAGGTCCAAATAGAAAACCCCCTCATGCCTCTTCAATACGTGAAATCATTTTCTATATGTAAATAGGACTATTCCATCTGCATACGACTCCGCATTTAAGCATTCAAGCCTTATTCCCGGTGTTTTTTTTTGTTTTCGCTGCAGAAAATGTACTGAATTGAACGTATGGTGTTGCAGTGTGTTCTAGTTTTAACCAACCGTTATAGCAATGTTTACGAGAGTTGTGTATTTGGTGTGTAAATATATAGAGAAATTTATTGTAAGAAAAAAAAACTGGTTAAGTGCGAGTCGGACTCGCCCCACTGAAGCTTCCATAACAATTTTAGAATTGTAGTAGGTCAACAGGAAATAAAATGTATAAAAGTTGACAGTTTTAAGATTGCGGGCATGTTCACTCATTTTGTGTGAAATGAACTACAAGTAAAAGTTTGTATTTATTTTTGTGCTGTAAGTTCTCGCCTTTTGCCAAATCGCATAAATGTATATCCACGGCAAGTACCCTATAGGTTTAGATTACGTGGCGAATTTCATACAAAATGGGGTAAAATCGATGCGTAAATCGTATCTTTGATTGATTTAAAAGTTTGATTTTTTCTTAGCTCTAAGGAATTACAGATGTGAATATTTCGTATTAATTTCAGCTTAATACAGCCATCCACCACCACCATATAATGTTTTTACTTTATGAGGTACGGAATCCTAAAAATGAAAATGCCTTGAAACAAGTTATATTTTAAGTAGTAGAGGCTGTAAATTTTGTCAAAACACAATGAAATTAATAATTAATCAGAATTTGAGTGGCAGTTGGGCTTATTTTTAATAAGGAATGTGATAAGAACCTCTTGAGCCTCTTCTTTATGTTCTTGGCGAAGTCCTTCAAAAGAAGAATTAAGAAGCACTTTTAATTTTAAGCATTTATTTTAATTTTAAGTAAGCAATAAACAACATTAAGTAATGTCGCCTGAAGTTTTGTTTGCATGGATTTTTTTCTAGAAATCTTCTCTTAGTGCTCTCCTTATTAAAATACTGGTCTTTTTTATTTGTTTTTCTAACTTAATTCCATCAACCCAACGCCACAGTTTCACTAAATAATGTAGGCGGTCTTAAATCACTCAGTTATATATTTTCCGCCAAATTTTCGAGTAATCGCATTTTCAATGGCGGAATTAAACTAAATTAAGAAAAAAACATAACTTTAGTTATTTGAGGCCGTCGTGGTGCAGAAGAACAAGGATGTGACTGTAACGCACATTAGGGGTTTGATGTCCACTCGCAGGAAAGAATTATGATATGATTAGATTTTTTAATGAAGGTTCCCTCCCTCTGCCTAACCTATACTGCTATATGCGGGATACAGCGTAAAGCTGATACTTCAATAAAACATTATTTAAGAGAGATCTACACTCCGATATTTTCCAACTGTGCCATAATATCCATATACATGGGTCTACTTCAAATATTAATAACATATTCTTGACGATACATTCGTCGATCGCGATCCTTTTTTAATGATTCATTTTTTTTAAGTAGAATTCGTGTACAGGATCGTCCTCTTTGAGTTTGAAAATAAAAATTCCATTTCTAAAAGCAAGTAAAATAGGATAAAATTTCGTACAGAAATTTCATGGGATTTATTTGACTGATTTGAATTTGCTGGAACTCGACACCTGGATGTTGTTCCTGTACCTGATAATGATGATTATGATTATTTTAATGAGGACAGTCGTGTCGTCAGTGGGTACGCGACAGGTTGTGGGTTCGATTTCTACCTGAGAAAATAAAATATATAATATTATGCATTATTATTAACATTTTTAAACTGTTTTTTGACACTTAATAAAGAAAAATACTTATTTAGAAAACATATGAAAATTTGACCGTTGCGGGACTCAAACTCGGGTTCACGTTATTTTGCATTATTTCGCTCTAGCATTGAGGGAAAGCGCGGCGTTGAGTTCCGCCGCTTAACACTTCCAATGCTTCCAAAATTCGACGACTAGTGAAAAATGGAGTGTCTTAACACTAGGTTCCTTCTGACTACCTACTGTGTAACCTTAAAAAGTATAAACGTACTAAGATTTGAACGTCCTTGGAGCCTTATAGTATCTTAATAGTTCAATGTCCAGTAATAAAGAGAAGGGCAGACGTTTTTAACGATTAATATCACTAGAATTTACTTTTTTTCATGAAATATAATGATTTGAACCGACACTCGTAAAGTCAATATTATAGTTTATTATATTTAAAGAGTAATTTAATATGAACTCAAAAGGTCAAAAATGTTACAAATATATTTTTTTTCTAGAAATAAAAACGAAAATAAATTGGGTATTTTTATAAAGAAGCAAAGGTTGATGACTCCTGGTTACGATCATAGTCTCATAAGTATTAGTGTAGATTAAAAGTTTATTTGAAAGTGCAATATTGTCAATTTTTTTGTATATTTCCAATTATTTCGCTATGGGAAAGTGGTAAAGCGCGGCGTTCACCTCCGTCACTCCTTACGCAATGCCTCCAGAATTCGGCGGAATGTGCGGAACGGAACGGAAAGTGTCTTAATACTAGGTTCCCAGATAATCTCTGTTTCCCCGTAATATGCAGAATATAGCGTTAAGCTTAAAAAATAGTTTTTTGAAAGTAGCAACAGATTTTTTTTTGTTATTTCCTCATCAATATATTTTAAGACTGCAAATGCGACTGGTTCTGGATTCGATCCCCACTCGAGGAAGTGAAATACTTATTTACATTTATATTTTCATTTCTCCGCTCTAGTGTCGAGGCTCTGATGTTGTCTGATGGGCGAGGCGCGGTGTTAAGCTTCGCAACTTATCACGCAATATCGGCCGATAGTATCGGGGCCGATAGTATCGAAGTATCGGGGATCACCAGAATTCGGCGGAAAGAACTGATTGTTTTAACACTAGGTTCCCTCTGCCTGCTCTGCTATATGCGATATGTTTTTTTTATAAAAATATATGTTTTTACACAGTAGTAAAACTCGACGAGCCTTATAAAATAATAAAAAAAATAATTTCCCCGAGCGAGAATCGAAGCCCCAACCATCACGTACAGTAAGGCATCTCCCCACGCCACAGCATACAACGATTAATAAATAAAATAGAATAAAATCTAATATCCAAGCCATACAACCCGACTGTCTCCACTCATCTCCATTACATTCTATCACAAGTTATGAATCCTCGTAAAGAAGATTTGCTTCACTATATATTGCGATCACGTTCCGTTCCAAACTGATTGTTGGTTCCTTTTACTATTACGTATATGCTTTGATCTTTCATATTAGAGATAATTGGTGTATTATTTTTATGTTTATTTTGGTTATAGAAATAGTAGTACGTAGGCGGACTGTATAATAAATATTGGGTGTATAGCCAAAGTGGCATAAATATATTTTTTTTGTTTTTACCTTTTTTTTAAGTATTTTTTTTAGCTTCAAGCTGTGGGGTTAAGCAGAGGGAACTTCAGGACTTAGTTTAAGATTTTTGATTTTTATTTACAACTTTCACTATTGAGAAGCGGAATGTCAGATTACAACTGTGCATCTACACATTGTCGTTATAGAAAATGTATACTATTATTTTAGTCTACAAAATATCATTTTAAGGATCAAAACCTTCCTTTCTATAAGAAAATTTGTAAAGAAAATTTGAGACCACTCGGGGCGCAGTGGCAAGAAGTGTGACTGTAAAACCGACTGGTTGTGGTTTCGATCCCCACTCGAGGAGATGACATATTTACTTAAATTTATATTTCCATTTCTTCACTCTGGTGTCAAGGCTAAGCGCGGCGTTGAGTTCTGCCACTCAACACGCAGTACCTCCTGAATTCGGCAGAAAGTGGGGAACTATGTTCCCCACTTTCTTAACACTAACACTTGTCTTAACACTAGGTTCCCTCTGCCTACCCTGCTGTGTGCGGGATATAGCGTCAAGCTGACAAAAAAAATTGTTATGATATATAAATTTCTTACACCATTCGATTTCTTTCATCGAAATTAGTTAATAATAATGGAGACGAGATTTCGTCTGCGTTCCTTTTTATAATACATGTCAGACATATAAAAACGTCATTCACGAGTTCATACATATGAATTAAATAAAAACTTTGGTTAGGCCACTTTTATTAGATATTTAACTCATATGAGTTCAATATATCTAGGCCGTAAGGTAAACAACGTTGGATATTATTTATCGATATCCTGAAATAATCTGATAATATTATCTAGATTTTATCTTAATTTGCTCTGATTCTAGTTGTATGATTTACCTTATGTATGATTAGATTTTTCTCTGCGGGGCGTCGCTCATGTGGTGTCATTGCAATGAAAAATGTGTGTAAAAGTTGCTTATTTTTTTATTTTAGGTGGCAGAGGTAACTCCGAGGTGACTGCATAAATAAAACCTTCCGATAAGCACGTCGTGGCGTAGGGCCACGAGCTTGCAACAGGTTATGAGTTCGATTTTTACTCGAGAAAATAAAATATTTAATATAAACTCAAGCTAAAATAACTAAAGTTAAATAAAAACCTTATGTGATAAATTCACTATCCAATGCAAATATAATTTTTCAATTCGAACCTGTAGTTCTTGAGATTAGCGTGGTTAACCATACAAACTTCTCAGATTTATTGTATTAGTCCAGATAACATATTATCTTTGTAGTGAATATGTTGTACAAACAATTTATTCTTATAACAATTTATCTTTCAGCTTCACGCTGTATGACACATATAGCTGGGTAGGCAGAGAGAGCCTTGTATTGAGACACTTTACTCTCCACTTTCACCGAATTCTGTTCAGTGCTGAGTGTCGGAACTTAACGCCGCGCTTTGACTCAAAATCGTAGCAAAGAAATGAAAATATACAATATTTCCTGTCACGTTTACAATCAAACGAATAATTGAGACTGCCCTGATAAAATAGAATATATATAATAAATTATATGAGGCCAGTCGTGGCGCAGCGGCACGAAGTGTTTCTGTAAAACCGACTGGTTGTGGGTTCGATCCCCACTCGACGAGATGAAATATTTATTTAAATTTATATATCCATTTGTGTGTGTGCGGGATACACACAGCAGGGTAGGTACAGCGTGAAACTGATACAATGGACAAACATATTACTTCAATTAAATATATGTAATAAAATATTTAATTGAAGTAACATGTTTGTCCATTGTACATATCTGATTAACTAATATTGGTATATTGTCCGTCCCTCTACGACGATTGGCAAAGTCAATTTAATTAATTAATTACTATCACGTACTCGTGGTTAGTGGGCAGGTAAGTAGGTTTCTAGTTCATAATTCAGTACTGGGAAACCAATTTCAATATATTTTTTATTGGAATTGCTTGGGCCGTCGTGGCCCGTGGATATAATTGTGTGACTGTAATGTGTGGTTGTGGGTGCGATCCCAACTCGAGGCAGTGAATTTTTATTTCTTAATATCTTCATTTCTTCGTTCTGGCACTTAGGCAAAAAGTTCGGCGTTGAGACACTTAATACTAGGTTCCATCTCCCTACCGTACTGTGTGCGGGATACAGTGTAAGGCTGAAAAAAAAACTTATAATTGGAGAATACATACGAGTACATGTATTTTTTTACCTTCACGCTGTGTTCCGCAGATAGCAGGTGTAGTGTAGTGGGAACGTGGGAACTTCGAGTTAAGATTCTTCGTTCCCCACTTTCCGCCGAATTCTAGATTGAGTATTGAATGACGGAGCCTCGCTTTGACTTGTTACGAGAGCGAAGAAAAGAAAAAATATATATATTTTATTATCTCGAGTGGGAATCGAACCCACTTACAGTTGAATCTAGACTTGCACTAATGCGCACCTGCGAACTAACCATTCTACACCAACCACACTGCAGAACGAACCATTGTGGCGCAGTGGACCAGTGACAAACTGTAAACTCCCTGGTCTTGGTTCCGATCTATACTCGGGATAATGATTTTTATTTCTCCACTCAAACGCCAGGCAAACGAAGCGAGGAAAGTTACATTAATTTCATATTTTTCTTAATAAATATATTTAAACTGTAAAAGATATGGAGATATCCCGTGATTCTCATCTCTAAATATTTTGGAATCCCATAGATATCTCATCTCACTTTTGTATACAGTATTGTAACACTGAATGCTTTGTAAATAAAATAATAAATAAACAAATAAAATACTTAGGCTTATTTATTTTTATCACCAAGTAAATCCTAAAAAAAATAAATTAAATTAGCTTCACGCTGTATCCCGCATACAGCAGGGTAGGCAGAGGGGACCTATTGTGTCTTACACTCCGTTCCCCACTTTCTGCCGAATTTTTGGAGGCATTGCGTGTTGAGTGGCAGAACTCAACGCCGCGCTTTGCCTCGACACCAGAGCGAAGAAATGAAAATATTAATTTAAGTAAATATTTCATCTCGTCGAGTGGGGATCGAACCCACAACCAGTCGGTTTTACAGTCACACTTTTTGCCACTGCGCCACGACTGGCCTCTAAATCCAATTTTTACTTTATTGAATAAAAAACCAGATTTAATTGAAAAAATCTTTTACAGTTTCATATATTATACATACGTTGTGGAATTTATCAGTTATTCAAATATTTTTATAGGCGCGGATTGCGTTCAATTTCCTATGGTAATTCGTTAGAAAAAACAATGAAAACACGAACGCACATTCATTTTATTTTTGTTTAGTTTCAATTCTTAACCTTTATAAAATACTGCTTTTTATATTTTATATATAAAATATTGCTTTTTTTACTTTAAAGATTTTATTCTAAAATCGAGTAGCGGAGCTCTACGCCGCGCTTTGCCTCGTTAACAGAGAAGAGAAATGAAAATATTTCATTTCCTCGAATGGGAATCAAATCCACAACCTAACGCGTTTACTGGCCTAAAATTGACATAATACGTATAAATCTCGTTGGATTTCACTAAAGTGATATAAAGTAATAACATTGTAATCAAAATTAATTTAACAAATATTCGATTCGGTACTTTCATTTTAGTTTCAATTGTAGCAAATCTACTGAAACTTTGATAGGGTAAACTTCGTTCGTGTATTTTCCTACCGATTTCAACACGATCCAATTTAAACTACCCTTATAATCTCAATAATATTAACTAAGACTTTTATTTTAATATATTTTTTGTGTTGAAAAAGTGAATTAATATATTTTTTTGTCATATTCGAGAACAGAACCCACGGCTTGTTAACTGTCTATATTTATTATATTTATTTATTTATATTTTAAGACCAAAAAATATTATCCGACGGCGGATTCGGTACAAATATATTATAGGAAAATATATTAAGTATATATTACGACAGAAGAAAAAGGAAAGACTCGTTATTTAGGTCTAAAAGTTCTATAGTTTATACAAATAAATATTAAATAAATATTTTTTTAGTTCCATTCTATATATCGGATACGGTAAGCAGAGAAAACTTAGTTATGTTAATTTGTTCCATACGACGAAACTCAACGCCGCGCTTCATCTTGTTATCAGAATTCATTCATCGCCTAGAAATTGAACTTACGAGTCATATTCAGACGACACTACGGCGCCAATCCTGGAGAGAAATTTTCCATTCTCAAGATAGAAGATATAAGTGGATCAAAGACCAGAAAAGCTTAATAATATTACAACTCAAGGCTGAACCTAACCAAAGGAATATTAATATAGGATAAATATAGAACTCCACAAAGCTGAACAGACCCTGGCAGGTATGACAAGCTCGGATGACTTCTAATAGATGTTATTTTCCTTATGATCGAGTTTTAGTGACAAAAGATAGAAAATATTTCTTTTTGATATTAATAATATTAGAGGTATATTTTATTATATTATTAAACAAAATCAAAATAAATCAGTTTCGCGCTGTATTCCGCACACAGCAGGGTAGGCAGAGGGAACCTTGTGTTAAGACACCGTTCCCCACTTTCTGTCGAATTCTGGAGGAATGCCTCCATACCATGAATACTCAATACGCAATGGCGTATTGAGTATTATATTATTATGTTTTTATTTATGGTTTTTTATAAATACTTTTTATATAATAATTGCATTTCATAGATTTATTTTTCAATATCTTTCCAAGACTCCTTACAATGACAGAAGAAGCAAATTTATTGTTGAAAAAATTAAACTGACTTCTGATATATGTCAATTGAAAAGGAAATTTACCTAGATGTCTATAGTCCTCCAGAAATGCACGTCAGTTGAATTGACTGCTCAATTGACTAAATATTTTGATAAAACGAGTGTAAATCGAACCCACAACCTACCCCTAAACACATTTAATACCTCAAACATTTTCTTTTATTTTTTCGAAGTCGATTATAACCGACTAAAATGCCTTTTCAATTAATGATTTAGAGAGTGAACGTATGCATAAAGAGACCGACAGAGAAAAAAAGAGTCAGCAATAAAACTCTGACAAAAGTATAACTCAATATTGGGCAACATTTTTTCTCTTCACAAAGAACCACCCATGTCTTTCATTTCAGTATTAATTAAAATTTTCACATTGGACGCGCCGGATTACGTTTCGAGCTCGAATAAATTCAATTGATAAATAAAACAATGTGACATTATATTTTGATCGTACCCCTTTCGTCGTTCCTTTCAACGTCCTTTTATAATCAACGTCGTGAGCACGAATTTTATTTGTATTAATTTTTGGGGTTCCGTAAGACAAAAAACAAAACGGTACACTTATAGGAAAATTTAGTGTCGAGTGTAGTCTGTCTATATGTTTTTCAGTTTGTCTGGGAAATTCATATCGAGATGATATGTAGGTAAGGGACTTCCGGTTACGCTCTTGTCAAGTTAACTACACGTCGTTGTGCTCCTCACATTTTTTACGTAAAAGTGGAAAAAATCAGCATCACCAGGCCTACTAAGTGCATCCGCGAGTGAACATAACATTAAAAATCATATACAAAGACTAACGGTCCTCAAAAATAAGTGCTTCTTGTGAAATAAGTGGTTTTTTATAAACACCGAATCAGACATACTTATAACAATATCTATACGAACGGACAGGAAGTGTTCAATTTGACATTGGCAGCACGTCATCATTCACCCATTCAGCTCATTGTGGGGTTGTCATAGAAAAAAAAAAAAAAAAAATAAAAAATAAATAAATAAATAAATAAATAAATAAATAAATAAAACTAAATAAATAAATTAAAATAAATAAATAATATATATATATATATATATATATATATATATATATACTACCATTTAAGAGAAATCCTATAATAAGATGGACGCCCAAATGACCCTACTACTTGAAAAAATGAACGAAATGTTTAAACAGCAGAATGAAGAACTGGCAACCAATTTAACAAGTAACCTGTCAACAAAAATAGATGAAAAGTTAAACCCTCTTGTAGAAGAGAACACGAAACTACGAAAACAAGTCGAAAACTTACAATCAAAAATTCAAAACATAGAAAGAGAGTCCAGAAAAAATAACTTTATACTCCATGGTGTCGCAGAAACAGAAACAAACAATGCCAATCTAAGGCGTAAAGTGGTTTCGACATTGAATAACCTAACCGAGAAATTAAATATGCGCGAATGGGACGAGTGGGAGATTAGCGACACACGAAGAATTGGAAAAAATGCAAACAAACCAAGACCAATACTTATAACTGCAACGCTGGCTTGGCGTAAATATGAAGTACTGAAGAACAACAAAAACTTTCCTACCGGTATCTATGCCACGCAGGACTATCCCAAGGATGTGCTCGCAAAAAGGGAGGAGTTAAAACTACAGAAAAAACAAAAGGAACAAGAAGGATATGACGTATTTATTCGATATAACAAACTTGTAGTCAAGGGAAAGAAAGGCAGCGACAATAAACGCAAGAGGTCACCAACAAAATCCCCGCCTGAGCCTGAAAAAGAGCAGACAAGAAACGAAGAAAAAACTAAAATAAATAAAACATATGACTTTTTTCGCCCTCGAATCGGATCGAGCAGCAACTAAACAAAAAAGCAGTAACCGAAAGAAAACAACAACCAAAAATACAAAACTAAATTCTAAAACAGCATTCCCCAACCCGGCTGGTCCCCGTGGGGAATTAGACCGCTACCCTTCAACTCAACAAATACCAAGATCAAGATCAAGTTTAAGGTCTCCACAGTATACAAGAACCAAGAAATGCATACAGGTAGGGACCTACAATGTACGATCACTGTCATCAAAAGAAAGGCTGCTAGAACTAAGCGAAGCTTTAAAAAACATAAACTTGGATATAATAGGATTAGCAGAAACTAGAAGATTAGGAGAAGAAATAGAGGAATACCAAGACTTTATATTGTGTTACATCGGGCAAACCAAAGGCCTATATGGAGTAGGTTTCTTAATCAAGAAAGAGTTAAAAAACAACATTGTTGATTTCTGTGGAATCTCAGAAAGAGTCGCTCTGCTACAACTGAAGCTAGAAGACCGAAACATCACAGTAATACAAGTCTACGCCCCAACAGAGAGCTCTACCCAAGAGGAGTTGGAACTGTTCTACAGCGACCTGAGGAAGGCGCACACTCTAGCCAAGGAGACAATACTCGTAATAGGAGACTTCAACGCTAGAATTGGCAAAACAAAAATAGAAGAAAGTCTAACAACAGGACCATATGGATACGGAAAGCGAAATGAAAGGGGTGAAAGGCTAATCGAATACACCTCTGAGTACAGACTGATGATTATGAACACTTGTTTTAAGAAAAAAGAAAGTCGCAGGTGGACATGGCAATCACCAGATTCGAAAACGAAGAATGAAATTGATTACATCTTATCCAACAAACATAACCTAGTAAAAAATGTTGAAGTACTAAACACCATTCAATTTCCATCCGACCATAGATTGGTCAGAGCAACGTTGACCCTGAAAAATACAAAGAAAAGTAGAAGACAATTTACAACAATACCGAGATCTCCTAAATCAAAAACTGAAATAAATAATTATTTAAGCCGGCTAGCAACAAATATAGATAACAATGTGTCATATGCAGAAGTTCAATCTTACTACAACATGATAGAAAAAGGCATTATAGAAAGTCTAAAAACCAATCAAGAAAAAACTAAAAAGAACAAAATACTAAGTGAACAGACATTAGAACTTATGCAAAAAAGGACAGATCTGATCAACACAAAGAATAAAACAAGAGAAATGAGAAACAACCTCAGCAACTTATTTAAGACAGTTAGTAAATCTATAAAACACGACTATACTGAACACAGAAAAAACATAATTAAGTACAATTTAACAAAATTCCGAAGCACAAAGAAGGCACTCAAAGAATTAAAGACCCATAAAAACTGGATACAAAAACTAGACATTAATTCGAAGAACACAAAATCCAGAGAAGAAGTGCTAGAAGTCGCAACATCTTTCTATAAGGAACTGTACAAGCAGCAAAATTATGATGAAAGGGAACACATAAAAACTACGAAAACGAATGCAAGCACAGAAAGTATAGAAGAAAGAGAAGTGAACAACTACATCAACATCCTAAAAAACGAAAAAAGCCCAGGGCCTGATGGCATTAATAACGAGGCACTAAAAATTGGAAAACCAGTATTGCTTCATCATATCACAAAATTATTTAACATGGTACTTGACACAGAATGTGTACCAAAGCAGTGGTGCAGCTCAGATATTGTGCTTCTCTATAAGAAAGGAAATCCGCTGGAAATAGGAAATTACAGGCCTATAAGTCTACTCACAAGCATGTACAAACTATTTACATCCATTCTAGCGAAAAGAATAACACAAGAAATAGACCAGTCCCAAGCCATAGAACAAGCAGGATTTCGCTCCGGCTTCAGTACAGTCGACCACATACACACCTTGGAACAAGTACTTGAAAAATATAAAGAATTTAATAGACCCTTGTATCTCGCGTTCGTTGACTACAGTAAGGCATTCGATTCTATTAGCCACAGTTCAATCTGGAAAGCCTTAGAATCATCCAAAGTCGACCAGAAATATATCAACATTATCAAAACCATATATAAAGATAGCTATAGTAGAGTAAAACTTGAGAAAAGAGGCAACGAGATCAAAATAGAAAGAGGAGTAAGACAGGGGGATCCCTTATCTCCTAAACTCTTCATAGCAGTGTTAGAGGATGTGTTCCAGAAGCTTAACTGGAGCAACAAAGGTGTGACAATATGTGGACATTTACTAAGTCATCTAAGGTTCGCTGACGATATTGTGATCTTTGCGGACACCCACAAAGATTTAGAATACATGATACATAGTCTGAGTGAGACAAGTTCTAAAGTGGGGCTAGAGATGAATGCAAACAAAACAAAGATAATGAGTAATAGCTATATGAAACCGATTAAAGTACAAGGCAGAAACATTGAATATGTCGAAAATTACATATACCTAGGTAAGCAGGTGTCCTTTTCAAAAACTAATAATGAAGAGGAGGTCTTGAGAAGAACTAACATAGCATGGAAAAGATACTGGTCCTTAAAAGAAGTACTCAAGGGAGACTATAGCATAAAAATTAAAAGAACCATAAGCGAGACTTGTCTACTACCATGCCTGCTATATGGCTCCCAAACGTGGGTCTTCACAAACAAAATAAGAAATAAAATAAATACAACTCAAAGAGCTATGGAAAGGAGCATGTTAGGAGTCAAAAAAAGGGATAAAATAAGGCACAAAAAAATCAGGGAAAAAACCAAGGTTACAGATGCTCTGGAGCATGCCCTTAAACTTAAATGGAAGTGGGCCGGGCATGTGGCTCGGCTCACAGACAAAAGGTGGACCCTGAGAGCTACCGCCTGGAAGGGACCACCAGGCAAAAGAAGCATAGGGAGACCCTACAAAAGGTGGGCAGATGAGGTAGCCCAGGTAGCAGGTGGGCAGTGGATGAAAGCAGCGAGAGACAGAGAGCGATGGAAGGAGTTGGAGGAGGCCTTCACCCAAAGAGGGGCCCTAGATAGCTAAGCTACTATAAAAATATTTATGTATTTTACTAATTATGTAGTTATATAATAACAAAACTGGTGTCAGGGAAATAAAAAAAAGGCTTTTTATTTTATTTTATTTTATTTTTATTTTATTTTTATTATGTAGGTAAGGTATCCTAGAGTTTTGAAAAATAAAAGTTTATGACAATATTTATATCAATTTGTTTATTTCAAATTCATCCCGTAATCGAACACCTATAGGGTATTTCTAGTAAACCTAGAATTGTGAACTTCGGCAAGAAGTGATTAGTTTACATTGCAAATAATGACAAAAATTCGAAAAAGTTTTTATAATATAAACTGATATTTGTAATAAATTATAAAAAATGAGTACATACGCTGAAAAACTTAAATTTGTCTTTTTTCCATTAATTTCACTTTCTGTTGTCCTACGATCCTAAAATTGATATGGAGCGAGTACGACACGCACTTGGACGGCTTTTCGTGTATGATTTTGTATGTATCATACCTAAATGTATTTATGATTGGTTAATATGTAAATTAGGGTAAGCTCGTTATTTTATCATTTTGTTTGTGTATCTTATATTGTTAGGCTTTCTTTGTTTTGGGTGATTCGAATGTTTTGGACAATGGTAGCTTTATATTTATAAATGATATGTTATGCAGAAAAGAATGATAGGTTGTATGATTTTTTAAATACTTTTTTTATTTAAGTTGTGGAAAAATAATGAGCCCCCAATCTATGTAGTAACATAGAAAAAAAATTACAAGGTTACATCTTCATCTCTCAGTTATTAAGAAAAAAAATATAAACCTAATATCCAAAATATGAAGAATACACAAGAAATATAATTCAAAAGTCCCAAAATAGAAAAACATCTTCACAATAAAAAAACATCAACGATGTTATGCTATGTTGTATTGATTGAAAAAAAAACCTTTCCCAGAGTAATATGGCTTGTATGTACATATTAGTTTTAAAAATATTGTTCTATTAAATAATTTTTAATAACACGCTTTTTTATTAAATGTAATTAATAAGATCTAAGAAACTGAAGTACACGCACTTCTATCTATTGTACTATCTTGAAACATCTCATATTTTTATACATTAGATGACAATATAATATTATGGTAAGCTTATATGATGATGGAATCGAAAGATGGCTGATGATATTGATGGAACAGTGGATGGCCTTCTAGTCGACCTATCGAACTTTTGCTCAAAACATTCGTCTGTTGAAAAAAGCGTATTTTTGACTTGTAACCTACTAATTTATTAATTGGCCACCCCTCAAGATCTGCATTTTTTGCAAAATCAACCTTGGAAATCAACAAACATCAATTAAAACAACAAAAACAGAGATCTACGTCTTAGAAACTATATAGTATATACTATAACAACATACCAAGGATTATTCATATATATAGTACTCGTATATAACTCGTATTTCTCAAAGAAAATTCTCTTTCTCAGAACTCGAGCAATTTTTCTAAGAAAGACTTTAAAAACATACACCATATATTTTTTCTAAAGTATTTTCTAACATTTAAACGTCAGGAGAGGGATTATTTTAAAAAGTTTATACAAGTCAATTCGTATGCCTCCGTATAAGAGAACTCGAGAGTTATTTACCCCGTGCACTGCCGTCTTAAGGAGGCCTTTGCCCTCGTGGTAACCATACTTTATATATATATGTGAGACATTTGTACTGTATATTAAAAATATATATAACTAAGACTTTTGATGGAATAAAAAAAACATTTTTGGGTTCCGTACCTTAAAAGTTAGAAACTGTCAAGATCATTTATCACAAAATTGCGTAAGGGGTAAAATATTTATATATATTTAGTCCTTTGTAGTACAGGAAAAAACCAGCTTGTAAGTCAACGCAATCAAAAGGTACGAGCATCGCTGCATCGATTCTTCTGGATTCTGTGTGAAATTCGCCGCGTAATCTAAACCTGTATATACTCATATGTACTTCCCCTGGACCTACAGTTATGAAATTGAAAAACAAAATCTTGGCAAATTTATACTTGTAGTTCGTTTCATACAAAGTGAGAAAAAAATTAAATTCGTTAACTTTTATAATTTGTACTTCCCGTTGAATTATACTCTTTAATTTGCCACAGAACCCTCGGTAGACGATTTCGACTTGCACTTGTAATACACAATAAAAATACTAAATAATATTTACATTTTTTTAATTAGATCTTCTAAAATATACCATTTGTATCCTTTTAAGGGATTCCGTAAATAAATCTGTTAGGATCATTTGTCTCGAGATCGCGTGATCATATTATATTAGGTTAAAATTAATAGTATTGGTATATGGTAGACATGTGTAAACAAAAGAAAAAATGTAGAACGTTACTAGATTGAATATGTTACCGAATTGTCTTTCTCTCTCATACTGTAGTATACTTGTATCTTTACAATTATAATATGTACGAGTATGTGAGGCTTTTTTAGCATCGCCCTGTATCCTGCACATAGCCGGATAGGCAATTTGAACCTGGGAACCTCGTGAACTCTCCGTCCATTAAGACAATTCCGTTCATGAAACACTTCTGTTCCCCACTTTCCACGAAATTCTGAAAGCATTGCATATTGAATGACAAAAACTCAATGCAGCGTTTTACCTCATTATCAAAGCGAGGAAAACTAAAGGTGGTGACTAAACCCACTACCCCTCACGCTTGTGCTCTTACGCCACGACTGCTCCACATATCTATAGCAGATTTTATTATTTCTGTTCCTAGTACGTCCTGGCCGTAGTGAGGCCAGTCGTGGCGCAGTGGTACAAAGTGTGACTGTAAAACCGACTGGTTGTGGGTTCGATCCCCATTCGAGGAGATGAAATATTTACTTAAATTTATATATTCATTTCTTCGCTCTGGTGTCGAGGCAAAGCGCGGCGTTGAGTTCTGCCACTCAACACGCAATGCCTCCAAAATTCGGCAGAAAGTGGGGAACGGAGTGTCTTAACACTAGGTTCCCTACCCTGCTGTGTGCGGGATATAGCATGAAGCTAATTTTTTTTTTTTAGTACGTGATTGTGGTCACCCCAACCACACAGGACATCCTTATAACCTATAGTATAAGTATACATACACTATCTGCCACTAACTAGACTATTCACAAGGTTATTTCTATACTTGAAAAACCATTACTTCGATGTATTTTTATAGGTAGGTCTGTATGAATAGGAATCTAAAGCCATAATCAATAAGATAATTTTATATGTAAAGTAAAGAAGTGGGAATGACACCGTTGTGGTTCAGTGGCATAGGATATGAGTGTTGATGCGATGGTTGTGGGTTCGTTTACCAATCAGGAGATTTAATTTTTTTTATATGTTTATTTCCTCGCCCTGGTAACTGGTGTAGGCAAAGAGAAAAGAGTTCCGCGAAGAACGGAGTGTCTTTACACTAGGTTCCCATGTTTCACCTGGCTACACAGCTATGTGTAATACAACGTGAAGCTAAAATAAAAACAAACACCGTACCAGGACAAAGAAAAGGAAATAATTCCGAACTACAAAAATATTAAACATAGAGAAAATCTTTAAGGACTTTTATTACAATAATCGCAATTAGTAAATGGCATTTAATTTTTCATAGTCCAAGAGTACGGTAGGCAGAGAGAGCCTAGTGTTAAGACACTCCGCTTCCGCTTTTCTGCCGTATTTTGGAGGTTTACGTGCCGCATTACGTGTTGAGTGACGGATCTCAACGCCGCGCTTTGCATTAGACATTCGCTTGTGCACCTCCTGCGCACGACTGACCTCTTTCTTGTAAATAACTACTAACCGTTGGCTTTACAGAGTTTTACTAGAAATATACAATTTTTCAGAGAGCTTAATTTATTTTTAATTTTTTTATCCTAATTAAGTTTTCCATAGAATTGTGCAAGTATTTCTCGGTACAAGAGGATTATAAGAATTTATGATTTTTTTTTAATGACTGTCGGTACGAAATGTTTATGTAGCGAAATCCCACTTGGAGCATATTTATGTTTAAAATATAAAAAAGATATCCTGAATTTGTATTATCTTTTACGAATTTAAGTCGACTATAATCGAAATGAATGTGATTATTGAAGATTTCGCTACATTCCATAAATATCAGAGTAGGCAGAGGGAACCTGGGAAACAACAATTGTTGTAAAGACTCTAGGTTCCTGTAAAGATATTTTGTTTTCTCACTTTCCGTTGAATTCTTGAGGTATTGGCGTGTTAAGTGACGGAGGTCAAGGTGGCGTTTTGCCTAAGTAAAATTTTACTTCCCCGGGAAATCAAACCCATTCCTGCGGCACAAAGGCTTCATGACGGGTTTATAATATGTTCTATGTATTTAAGTTATCGAACATTGTAAGTCACAACAGTCTGACTGTAAACCCAAGGGTTGCGGGTTCGAGCCTTCCTTGGTAATATTAATTTTTAAATAATTTTAATTTAGTCTCTCCGGAAAAAACACAGCTCAGGAGAGAGTTACGCCACTAAAAACGAATATAGAATTGGTGGGAAACGGAAGACAGATCGCAAGACAAGCTCGTGTCTGTTTACTCTAACATGCGGTATAAAGCGCAAAAAAAAACTACATATCAATAAATCCCTTTTCTCTTTGTTAAATATTAGATACTTGAAAAAAAAAAAGATAACAAAAAAAAAACAAGCGCGTATAGTTTCAATCACGTCCTAGTTAAGGTGATTAATTAAATTAATTAAAATAATGTGAATATTATTCTCATTTCATTGATTTCTTTTGAAATTACAATAAATGATCAAAAGCTATGTTGTTCTCTACTATTGTATTATACTTTGCATATTGTTGATTTGTGGACTTTTGTGGGCTAAAAAAAACAATATATGGTCTCGTATATAGAAATAAAGGATTGTAGATTTTGAACAAAAAAATATGATTATTTTGATTTCAATGTTTTCCTTTCTATAGTATCGGAATCAGTAAAAAAAAAAAAAGAATCGTCGATTCTTTTTTTTTTTGGGTTCCGTAACCAAAGGGTACGCCATTTCCAAGTAGCTCTGTCATCTTGTTAACGTGTTGTATCTCATGAACTGTGATAGTAAGGCACTTAAAATTTTCACAAATGATTCATTTATGCCGCTATAACAATAAATATTAAAAGAGGGAATAAAATATATATAGGGGGCTCTTTTTATATAAAATTTTTGTGATCGTCTCATTCTTGGCCGTTTTCTTTGTAGCTACCGCGTACAAAAAGTAGGCAATGAGAAGATTAAGTAAGTGTTAAGAGACTCAATTTTACACTTTTCCACCCATCCTTACAGACATTGCGTATTGAGTTCAGAGCTAATGCTTTCAGTAATCAAACGAAAGTGGGGAACGAAAGTGTCTTAATGGGAACGGAATGTCTTTACACTAGGTTCCTAGGTTCCTATCTGCCTAACCTGCTATATACGAAACTCAGCTTCACGCTGAAAAAAAGAATGATGAAATACTTTTGCACTATGGGATTTAACCTCATTCTATATATAAAAAATTGAAACAATAATACGTTATTCATTAGCAATGAAGACCTTCATTGACAATAACTTATATTTAGTTTATATATAGTGTATTAAAAAAAATGTTTTTGACTTAAAGCACTCTAAATCTTATTATTTCCTGTATTAAAAAAAATGTTTGACTAAAAGCACTCTAAATCTTATTATTTGCTAAAACTCGACTCCTGGTCCTTTAGTTAGGGTCCATATTAATAGAATAGCTAAAGCTGTTTACACACAATTTTTTTTTATGTATGCTCACAATTCAGTCACCTTCCTCAACTTTCTCCATTTTATATTTACTCTATGTTTCCTGCGGCTTCGTCGGAGTGGTCAAATTCAAACGTAGCATATAACATAATTATCAAAATAGTAGTTCCTGAGATATGTGCATTCAATCAAAAAAACTTTATAATTTTAAAAAGGCGAAGGAGATTTCGATAATTGTTTTTATATCAAGAATGCTCGATTGCGCCACGACTATTGCGTAACGAAATTGAATTTTATTTTTCCTCCAATTCTAGAGAATTTTGTTCATTGCAAAAACGGAAACAAGATTTTTTATGAAGATTTACACTATATAGTGTTTGATATTATCGGCATTATAATTTTCGCATCTTATATTAGCATTAGGGTTTTCTCTGCCTACCTTGTTGTAAGCGGAAAACAGTGTAAAGCTACAAAATACACATATAATACCTCTTCTCCCATGCACAGTTTAAAAGAACAAAAATAAACAAAAAGCAGAGAAATAAACAAACACATTTTATTTATAATACAAACTTCATTTATTTATGCTAAAATGGAACCTCGATTTGTATTAAACTTTAGTATGCGAGGGACCTAAGCGTATGTAAACTTTTTTATAGCAGTCCCCCAAAAGGGAAGGCATAATGTCATGAATGTGTCCTTCTCGTTTTTACTTTGAATTGTAAATTTTCGAAGGTACTGTGCACTTCGGACGCTAAAAAAAGGTGTATCGCATTCCTCTCACGTATACACACCACTACCGTATTAATGTTGACAGATACTGACATTTTATTAGTGCTTGTCAAGTACGTTATTTACAATCCTTTAAAATGTTTACTAATTAATTAATTTAATGTTTTTTTTTTTACTATTTTCATTTGTACATTTCTAATATAGTGTTTGTTTGTTTGTTTTAGTGTTTGATCCAGTTCATCCACTTCCATATATATAACTCATATCTCTCAAAATTTATTGCTTCATATCATTCGTGTCTTTTCTACTATACGTGACACTGGCAGATTATTTTGCGCCTGTCATCGCAAAATCAGGCCATTAAATTAAAAAAAAAAAATGTTTACTAGGTTGCCAAGTATGTGGGTTGAGTTTGAATAGGTTATATAGTTTAGGTTACTCTTATAGCAAACGTTATTTTGGACGTAGCGGGATTTGAACCCGCGCCTCTTGGAAACCGTTTAAGCGCTTTGACTTCTAAGCCGTACAGTTCCAGCTGTTGCGCGGGCTGGGTTTAGGTTCCGTTACGTCTAAATTTGTATACGTTTAGCAAACCTAAACAAAATACAAGTAAAAAAATGTAAAAACAGATTTTTATTTGTTCAATTGATGTAACCAATAATAGACTTCATGTATGAATAGACTATTAATTATTTGAAAATTTTACACAGAAACGACTAAAATAATTCCGTTTGCAATAAAACTGTCTAATATGAAAAGAATTCAATTCGAATCAATTGTTCTTGGAATTAACATGTTCAATAAGCATTCAACAATCGTTAAGTTACACAACGGAAGTGAGTGCTTACTCATTAACATTTAATATTTACTCAAGGCGAGACTAAAAGACACTACCTACTTAATTTTTTACATTTTTAACGGGTTCGAGTCCCGCTACGTAAAATTTTGTACGTTTTCTAAACCTTTCTTACCTACTTTATTTTTACGATAATATTATATATACCTATATATATAAAGAAAACCTAAAATCCTAGCAACGATAAAAGTAAAACGTTGTACAAACTGTAACGGATAGTACTTTTCTTCGTACAAAAGGGGTCTAAATCGTTAATCGCATTAAGCCATTCAAATGTATGGGGCCGGCGCGGCGTTCTCCTTTGTTCCTTTGCAGGACGGCTTTAAGACGGTAATGCTTGAACATGTTATATTAAAACTTAGTTTGTACTACGGTATAACGTTCTTTCTACTATATAAATATGTATTAGTGTTGCCATATTCTATTTTGGTGAAAAATTCTATAAGACAGATGTAATATAAGTAACAGTATAACATATTTTTAATGCAAAAAAATTAATATAAATAAAACAGTTACTGTTTAATATACTCTGTACTTATGGCAGTTAATCCATTAGAGTGTGTATCTCTTGAAATAGTTAATAATTTATTAAAAAAAAAATGTAATAATCCACAAAAATTGGGAACATTCCTTTTCCGCTCGAGAAAAAATGGAGTAGCTAAAAATCGGGTCGTCTGGCGACGGTGCTACGTATGTACAGTATATAAGACATTCTTTATTTTTAGTTTCACGTTTTACCCTGTATATAGCAGAGAGAGCATGGTGTTAAAACACTCCGTTCCTCACTTTCTGACCAACGGGGGACACTCAGTGTTAAATGGAGGAACACATTTTTTTTTATTTTATGATGTATGCCGCACATAGCAGGCAAGAGGAACCTAGAACCTAAAATTAACACACTCAATTCCCATTAATATACATTTGTTCCACATAAATCATTTTCTTTCTAGGAAATAAATTAATAATAACTTCACGCTGTATCCCGCACACAGCAGCGTAGGCAGAGGGAATTTAGAGTTAAGACACTACGTTGCCCACTTTCCGCCGAAATCTGCAGTCATTGCGTGTTAAGTGGCGGAACTCAACCTCAACTCAACTAGAGCGAAGAAATGAAAATATAAATTTAAATAAATATTTCTACTCTAATAATTAATAAATAAATTATAGTTCCACCACTCAACACGCAGTATTGAGAATTCGGCGGAAAGATCGAATTGAAATCGGAACGGGAAGTATATTTATGGGAAGGGAGAGTCTTAATATAATCCCAGGTTCCCCTTGCCAACCCTTCTTAATGCATAGTACAGCGTAAAACGAAAAAAACTGTATTACTGTGTTATATATTTGTATATAAAGCAACTGAACTAAAGGACTAAAATTCATAACGTACTATATTATTTTTAAGTAAAAGCTTTTAAATATTATATCCAGCAACTCACTTGGTTACATTTTAATTTAAAATGTAACTTTGTAAACTTAATAATTGTGCAAGTGCATTAACCAATTAACTGAGCTTTATGAAAGAATAATGTGATAAAAATCAAGGATAGAGAGAGACCAGTCGTGGCGCAGGGGTGACTGTTAAACCGACTGGTTGTGGGTTCGATCGCCACTCGAGGAGATGAAATATTTACTTAAGTTTATATTTCTATTTCTTCGCTCTGGTGTCGAGGCAAGCGCGGCAAGCGCGGCGTTAAGTTCTGCCACTCAACACGCTATATCTCCAGAATTCGGCAGAAGTGGGAAACGGAGTGTCTTAACACTAGGCTCCCTCTGCCTACCCTCCTGTGTGCGGGATACAGCGGGAAGCTGATTATTATTTTTTTAATATGATAGAAATATAGTAATTGATTTTTTGAGTTTCTTTTCGCCACAGATTTTGATCGTTCGTGCTTTTTTTGTTAATGCGTTTTCCTTGATGAAGATTGTAGCAGGGTAGGCAGAGAGAAACTACTTTTAAGACACTCCGTTTGCTTTGAGGCATTAAGTTAAGTTGAGTAGCGGTACTCTAGTAGGTACCGTACTTTACCTCGACAGCATAGCGAAATAAAATTAAATAATTTGGAGTAATATTTTTTTTCGTGTTGGAATCGAACCCACAATCTTTCCTAACCTAGTTTAGTTTCACACTTTGTATCCCGCTACGACTGGCTGCAAATTATCTTGATAAGTTTTAGTTTTTGTACAGTGTGCATTGAACAATGATGAGTCTACTAGTAAAGGTTACATAATAGTTACGTTTATGAGGAATAGGATCCCTCATGAATAAGAGAGTTGGAAGAGTTCTTCCGTCGGTGGTTTTTAGGTCCATTTCTATTCTAAACATGCTAAGCACCGTTAGAGTAAGATTTTATAAGAAATAAAATCTCTAAATAGGCCAGGAGTTGTAAGAGTTCCATATCTCGAAGGAACAAAAAAGAAATTCTTATAGGAACAGTTTGTTGTACGCATTTATTTATTTAATTTTAAATTTTACCAGATATGCGAGTCCATATATTTATGATGTTAAAAAATATGTATGAAAATATTAAATAATAGCTAAATATGTTTTATATTTGAGATCGTCTTGGTAATTCAGGGCTCTGATAATGGATAAGCAAAAGGCGGCGTTGAGTTCCGCCATTCAGCACGCTATATTTGAAAAAACTAGGCGGAAGGTGGGGGAACTGCTTGTCTTAAAACTAGGTCACTTTTAACTATTGTGCAATTTGCGGGATTCAGCGTGAAACAAAAAAAAAGAAACGTTTGTATTCGCGAAATGTTCGCAATTCCGATTTTTTATTAATATTCCGCTAGTAGTAGTTTAATATTCCACATCCGCCGCCGTTATTGAATCTTTACCAATTTCCCGATGGATTGTAGATTTGCCTAGTCGTGCATATCGAATTATGAACGGGTAAAGGTAACTTATAACGTCGGATATACAAAATGGTATTCACAGATATTTTTGATTAACATTTAATTTTAAATATTATTTTTTTAAATGATTACATTTAAATGAAGAATCTGAGGCCAGTCCAGTCTAGTAAAACTGACTGATTGTGGGTTCGATCCCCACTCGAGGAGATGAAATATTTACTTAAATTTACATTTCTGTTTCTTCGCTCGGGTGTCAAGGCTAAGCGCGGCGTTGAGTTCTGCCACTCAACACGCAATGCCTCCAGAATTCGGCAGAAAGTGTGGAATGGAGTGTCTTAACACTAGGTTCTCCCTGTCTACCCTGCTGTGTGCGGGATACAGCGTGAAGCTGATTATGATTTCATTTAAAGGTATTTTTATCTAATTTAAATTCATAAATCAGTATTGCTTTAAATCCTGGTGGAAAGTAGATAACAGAGTGTCCTAAATCTTGTTTCTCTGTCTCTACCTAGCTCCATGCGAAATGAAAGCGAAACTAAAATAAAACTCCTTCCGGCTCAATTCCAACTTCATTTAAGGATTAACAAAAGTATCCCAATTCACAAAGAATCCAGGATCCTTTCACCATTCTTACGTACCATAAGAGGAGTTCTATAAAAGTGTCTTTAATGAGATGAATATTTTAGTAGCCTTTTCTCCTAAACAATTGTAGCCCATTTTTAACTTCCGCACTTTGCAAAGACGGTAATCGTTTCGCATAATGAATACAACATGAGGGGTGGATCTTTCACATCGTCCCTGGGCGCTAGAGTCATGTATGCGGAATAATTTTGGAGCAAAAACATGAATATTTTAATCCCTGGCCCCATTGCTTCTCCGTTGCGGAACATCTGCATGTTTCTAAGTGGGCTTCTTTGAAATAATATATATTATGATAATATTACTTGTTGTCAGTGTAGTGTAGTTCCCTCGTTGTCACTCAACACGCAATGCCTTTAAAAATCGGCAGAAAGGCAGTCATGGCAGAATTGACAACAGAGTGTCCTAACACTAGGTTCTCTCTCCCTACCCTGCTATGTGGTAGTGGGACACAGCGTGGAGAAAAAAATCTTTTTTGTACTTAACCCTAACCCTATAGATTTTTTTCATTGTGAACAGAGTGATATATTAAATTTAGGTTGTCCCTGACAATTACTTCCAGGTCGACCAGGAAAAGTCAAATCAGCCTAATTTAAATATTTATTTGAGGTCAGTCGTGGCGCAGTGGCACAAAGTGTGACTGTAAAATCGACTGGTTGTGGGTTCGATCCCCACTCGAGGAGATGAAATATTTACTTAAATTTATATTTCCATTTCTTCGCCCTGGTGTCGAGGCAAAGCGCGGCGTTGAGTTCTGCCACTCAACACGCAATGCCTCCGAAATTCGGCAGAAGGTGGGGAACGGAGTGTCTTAACACTTGGTTCCCTCTGCCTACCTTGCTGTGTGCGGGATACAGCGTGAAGCTAATTTAATTTAATTTTTTTTTTAAATATTTACCCTATAAATACAGAGCTTCTATTTAATAAGATGTCAAACTCAACCCGTTAACTTTATATCTAGGAACTAAATACAGAATGCCAGCACAGTTGGTTTTTATGATAATTACATTTCACTTGAAGTTTTTTAATTTAGTTTTTTATCTTGCCACTTTATTTATACAAGTTTTTTAATGGACGCTTAGATTTCTTTATATATATGTTTTGTATTTTGATATTTTTTTGGGGTCGCGCTGTATCCCGCATGTATTAGGACCGGCAGATGGAACGTAGTGTTAAGACAATCCGTTCCATAATTTTCGAGACATTGCGTGTTGTGTAGCGGGATTAACCCTGCGAATTGTTTTGTTAACAGAACTTGAAAATAAAACTAATTTAATCCCTCTAATGGGAATCGAACTTGCAACCGTCGCGCTTACATTAACACACAGTAAATATTTTTTACAGACATTTTGTATAATTAGGCTTTAAAATTAAAAATAAATTAAAGCGGGCGAAGCCGCGCGTGGATTCCTAGTTATTAATAAATTAAAAGTAAGATATTATCAAACCATCAACCATTGCGGTTCTTTTTTAAAAATTTTACTTAATTCACACCTAACAAATAATATTAATTTTTAATCATAAAAATGAGACTAGTCGTGACACAGGGGCTCAAGTGTAAGATTGTAATCGCGATTGGTTGTGGGTTCGACTCCCATTGAGGAAATGAATTATTATATTTTTTGATTTCTTCGTTCTGGTCAACACTCAACACGCATGTGATCGCCGGAAAATGGGAAATATCTATCGGTATCTTAACACTAATTTATCTGCAAACTGCATCCCGCTCTTCACGCTATATCCCACACATTGCGGGAAAAACGTGAATTAGGTAGTATATTTAAATGAAAATTATTGTTCTGTTCCGGTTAACCTTGCACTATATCTTGTTCGAATGTTAAATTTATTCTTGCACCTAAACTTTTTTAAAGTTAAAATTAATAGTATAATAATTCTAGTTTTAAACAATCTAAGGAACTACTTACTATATTTAATTGTACTAAAAGATTCAAGTTTGTTTGAAAAACGAAGAACTAAACTAGTTTTAGTTTTACTAAAAGATTTAAGTAGTTTAAGATACTATTGAAGAATTTCATGAAAAAATCAGCTTTATGTTTTTTTTATAGCAAGGGAACTAAGTGTTAGGACACTCAATTCTCTTTTTATTTTTTTTTAAATATATTACAAGCAAATTGCTCTCAAATATAACAACGATCTTGGGAGCGATATAAAAATAATAAATCAATCATTCGAATGGAGACACACAACCCTATGAAAATCTCAACATTTATACTTTATAGAAATGACTGAAACGCAGTGACTCATCACTATTATCTCACCAAAAAAAAAACTAAACTAAACCAACCTCTTCATACATGCCCTCCGTGGGGTCCTCATGCTTTTTACGTGACGTTCCTCCAATATCCTTGATACTGTGTTTTCGAAAGTCAACCGAGGTCTCCCTCTACCTCTCTTACCACTCACTTTTCCCCTCTACTATTATCTCACCGGTATTTCAAAAAGAATAAACATAACACAACTTAAAAGTATTTTAATTATAATTTTGCTCCAAATTTGTAACTAAATTTAAACTGTTTCTTATCATACAGGTGTGCTAGGATTGATGAGGGTAGTTTCAACAAATGTATGGCAGTAACAATTAATAAACATAATGTTTGTTGTTGATAGTTCATTTCGTTAAGTACTTCCACTTTCAATTATTATATATAATATAGGTGCTAATAGATAGTATTGTCTCAAATTAGTTTTCCTGTATTATCTATTATATTCTGTTTATCTATTATACAAGTAGGGAGAGAGAATAGTGTTTGAAAATTCCGTTTTGTATTTTTCTCCGTTCCGTTTTGGGTTTGAAGGTGGAGTGGTGTGAAGTGGAATACTATTCCAAAATATTTTACCATTAATTACCTCTACTCCGAAAAATTATTTAAGGCGGTGATTTTTAAAATATTTATTTCTTTTCCAAAATTTTTGGTCTTACTTTTTTTATTTCCATTTTATTGAACTTGTTAATTCTTGAGAATCTATTTCTATTTAAGTAACAACCTATTAATCTAATATATACTGTGTATGTGCTATTATTCACATTTTAAATATGAAGATATTTTTCTTCTCGCGAGAAACTTCCTTTCAAGCTTTTAAGCTGAGTGTCGATAAATATTTTTCATACTTTAGGATGGCGAGGTGAGCTTTTACTTGCTTGTATAATATAATAGAGTTAAGGAAGAACCATTATATAACTTATTTCACTGGATTTTTACTACTTTGTAACTATTTTCATTACTGCTTATAAAAATGCAGCAGCAGCAGTTAAAAAAGCAGTTGATGCCTCCATTGGGCAGCAGTACAGTGACTGATTTAAAAAAAAGTCTGTTGCTACGATTCCCACTCTGGTTGCATAAGTTATCTATATTTCTTTTTATGGTAAAAAGACACACTGGTATTAAGTTCCGCAATTCAATACGTAAAATCTCGATTATTGAGATTCTAAATACTGCATACCTGAAGTTATGTAAAGAAAGAAGATAAGTTCTTAAAACGTCCTTTTAGTCAATAATCATTTTACTTTTCATTTAAAAATGTAGCACAACATTAATTTCTTTGTCTTTTTTTGTAAAGTTGTTTTAAAATACAGTTTTAAAACTTGTCTTCTTTCTTTACATCATTTCATGTTGTATAGAAATAAATATAATAAAAACGAATACAAATTTAACATTTTATTAAATCCAGCGTCATTACTTTGACAATGTCGAAATTCGAGCTGCGAAATGTTCTTTAGCATTTAATTTTATCTTGTTTCAAAGAAAAGTACTTAGATGTACTTGAAACTAAAAACAAAGCATATATTGGACGACATTTTTCAGTGCCCTAAAATACTTTAGGTTTTTTTAGGTCTAGGTTCATTAAAGGGAATGTATTCTTTTTAATTAGCTATGCGGAGTTGTGGTCCGCCACTCATAATTCAATCTGACTTTGATGAATTCGGGCAGAAAGTGGAGAACCGTGATTGGTAGAGAAGAAAAAAAAATACTTTTCTTTAGCTGTATGCATGGGAATTTAGTGTTAGGACACTCTGTTCCCATTAAGATACTTTAATTTCCCACATTCCGCCAAATTCTGGAGACATTGCGTGTTAAGTGGGGGAACACGATCGAAATTGTTTTGACGGTAGAGTGAAAAAAAAAAAAATATTAAATATTTCATTTCCTCGAGTGGTTATCGAACCCATAACCTATAGTGTTTACAATCACACTCTTGTTCTCCTGTGTCACAGTCGTGGTGAATTGTTTTGATATAACCAACTGTATCTCAAATCAGAGCTACCTCAATCACTTATGTGTCTTGTGTCATACGTTACTCTTTAATTGCTTCGAAGTCACAGGTTAGAGCTAGCTGTGTATAAGCAGTCTCTGCCCACTAAGGTCACTACGGTCACTATGGTCACTATGGTCACTATGGTCACTATGGTCACTATGGTCACTATGGAATCTAAAAAATCACACACGCTCAGAAATTTCATTGACAGTAGATACTAGTACTACTAGTTTTTCTACTACAGACTTTAAAAGTGTAACCACTTGGCAGTGCAATACACTGCAATGCAGTACGAATCAAGATAAATTGTAGGAAAATAGAGAAACATCGATGAGAGTAGAATAAAAGACTATCTTTACATTAAGTTTCTTTTTTTGTGTATTATTGAGTTTGCATATGGAACTTGTAAATGTTATAAACGATGGTGACTATCTTTAACATTATTAAAAAGAAAAATATTTTTTTCTTGTAAAAGTATCTATAAAAAATTTACCGTCTAAACATTTTTACCACTAAGCCATACGTTCTCATCGAGCAACGTCAAAATTCTTATACGCTTGTTACAACTTATTTATGCAGGGAAATTTAAAAAGAATCCGCTATTGTTTTTTTTTCTGAAGTTCACGTTGTTCATAGCAGAATAGGCAAGAAGAACCTGGGTGAGATGTGACCTTTTACTTGCTTGTATAATATAATGGTTGTTTATACCAGAATAGGCAGAGAGAACCTGGTAACCTAGTGCTAAGACACTACGCCACTTCCCCACTTTCTGGCGGTATTGCGTGTAAAGTGGCCGAACTCGACCCCCGCTTTGCTTAGTTACCAGAGCGGAAAAATCTAAATATTAAATATTTTCTTCTTCCAGATGGAATAGAATTTGCAGCCTGTCGTTGTAACTGTTATCTCAAACACCTTTTAAAATATTATTTAATAAATAATGCCTTGGCTCGTGATGTGTCTAGTGGGTAGAACCGTTTATAGTTGTGATCGTGAAGAACCCAAAATCTTTTAGAGATTCAGAGGTAACAGTATTAAGAACTTTATATTATGCCATTAGAAGGTATCGCTTTAATAACATATTTGCCATCAGAAGTTGTTCTTGTGTCAGTTATTTAGATAACTGGAAACTCGACAATATATCATTGTCATAACTCGAAGCTCGTCCGAAGAAAAGCCAAGAGCGCGTCCTATCTTCCTCTCCACTATAACTGCGAACTAGTTATAATAAAAGGAAGAAAGAGTACGGGCACCTCCCCGCCCTACACCGTGAATTCCTACCAGACTGCGGCTGCAACAGTCTTATTGAACTCTCCGGGACGTTTGTGTGTGATCAGTCTGAAGGTACTTGTTACGCTTGTTTATATTAAGATTATTATATTAGAATTGTGATTCGTGATGTTGATTGATTTGTGAGATCAATATAAGTCGTTGGAACGAACGCACTGCCGCAAGGCGGCCGATATGTTAAATAAACGCACGGCACACACCCCACAGTCGTGTCTCGAACCGTAGGCGGACACTACTACATACACCAGAGTTCCAGGACATAAAATAGCACCACACACCCGTATGAGACAGGCGGACACTACTACATACACCGGAGCTGGGACATAAAATAGCACCACACACCTACTAGTCGTATACCAAATCGTAGAAATGGTATATTAATATATCAATGGCTAACGCCATACAAACACAGCTTACGTACCGCAAGCGTACTGCGAGACGGCATCAGCCAAGACATAGTTAATGTCGCTGTAACAGTTCGCATAAGCCCATCACGTCAGCTTCCGCGACGTCAAGCAACATTCAATATTATAACATTGGTCAAAGATAACTTTAATCCATAATATGTGTCGCTCCTACACATATAATTCCTTTATAAGGAATTCGATCCTAAAAGATCGTGCCATCATAGACTTCGAATTATCATATTATATTCATTATACATTTGGTACGAGTCTTTATGTGCATCATATTTATTAGTACCGTAGTACTTTAGAGTTCGACTCGACCGCTGCCTTCCAGCATCACCACCACCTATATATACAGAACGACGGTTCGACATTCGGGACGACAATACACGAACTCGTCTCGATTAATATGTTATGAAAAATATTTCGTTTGTGTTATTCATAATTAACTATGTTATTTATGTGTATTGCCATGCATATTTTATTTTATTTATTTCTTTATTTTTAACTTATATCCCAGGTACATACTGTTACATTCAACCCCCTAAATTCTATGGAGTTCATCGAAATAGAATTTACATTTATTTATATATTTAATTATTACCAACCCCCAGACTAGGCAACCCCCCAACCTCACTATGCTTTGTTTTGAAAATCCCCAAACATGAATATTCCTTACACTGTAAACCTCCTCTATCTCATTCCATTTCACGGACAACAAATTGTAGGCGTAAGCCTATTTGTATATATGTATATGTATTTTATTACAAAGCCGTTTGACCATCCTGGTCACGGCACCAAATTGTAACTGTTATCTCAAACACCTTTTAAAATATTATTTAATAAATAATGCCTTGGCTCGTGATGTGTCTAGTGGGTAGAACCGTTTATAGTTGTGATCGTGAAGAACCCAAAATCTTTTAGAGATTCAGAGGTAACAGTATTAAGAACTTTATATTATGCCATTAGAAGGTATCGCTTTAATAACATATTTGCCATCAGAAGTTGTTCTTGTGTCAGTTATTTAGATAACTGGAAACTCGACAATATATCATTGTCATAACTCGAAGCTCGTCCGAAGAAAAGCCAAGAGCGCGTCCTATCTTCCTCTCCACTATAACTGCGAACTAGTTATAATAAAAGGAAGAAAGAGTACGGGCACCTCCCCGCCCTACACCGTGAATTCCTACCAGACTGCGGCTGCAACAGTCTTATTGAACTCTCCGGGACGTTTGTGTGTGATCAGTCTGAAGGTACTTGTTACGCTTGTTTATATTAAGATTATTATATTAGAATTGTGATTCGTGATGTTGATTGATTTGTGAGATCAATATAAGTCGTTGGAACGAACGCACTGCCGCAAGGCGGCCGATATGTTAAATAAACGCACGGCACACACCCCACAGTCGTGTCTCGAACCGTAGGCGGACACTACTACATACACCAGAGTTCCAGGACATAAAATAGCACCACACACCCGTATGAGACAGGCGGACACTACTACATACACCGGAGCTGGGACATAAAATAGCACCACACACCTACTAGTCGTATACCAAATCGTAGAAATGGTATATTAATATATCAATGGCTAACGCCATACAAACACAGCTTACGTACCGCAAGCGTACTGCGAGACGGCATCAGCCAAGACATAGTTAATGTCGCTGTAACAGTTCGCATAAGCCCATCACGTCAGCTTCCGCGACGTCAAGCAACATTCAATATTATAACATTGGTCAAAGATAACTTTAATCCATAATATGTGTCGCTCCTACACATATAATTCCTTTATAAGGAATTCGATCCTAAAAGATCGTGCCATCATAGACTTCGAATTATCATATTATATTCATTATACATTTGGTACGAGTCTTTATGTGCATCATATTTATTAGTACCGTAGTACTTTAGAGTTCGACTCGACCGCTGCCTTCCAGCATCACCACCACCTATATATACAGAACGACGGTTCGACATTCGGGACGACAATACACGAACTCGTCTCGATTAATATGTTATGAAAAATATTTCGTTTGTGTTATTCATAATTAACTATGTTATTTATGTGTATTGCCATGCATATTTTATTTTATTTATTTCTTTATTTTTAACTTATATCCCAGGTACATACTGTTACATTCAACCCCCTAAATTCTATGGAGTTCATCGAAATAGAATTTACATTTATTTATATATTTAATTATTACCAACCCCCAGACTAGGCAACCCCCCAACCTCACTATGCTTTGTTTTGAAAATCCCCAAACATGAATATTCCTTACACTGTAAACCTCCTCTATCTCATTCCATTTCACGGACAACAAATTGTAGGCGTAAGCCTATTTGTATATATGTATATGTATTTTATTACAAAGCCGTTTGACCATCCTGGTCACGGCACCAAATTGTAACTGTTATCTCAAACACCTTTTAAAATATTATTTAATAAATAATGCCTTGGCTCGTGATGTGTCTAGTGGGTAGAACCGTTTATAGTTGTGATCGTGAAGAACCCAAAATCTTTTAGAGATTCAGAGGTAACAGTATTAAGAACTTTATATTATGCCATTAGAAGGTATCGCTTTAATAACATATTTGCCATCAGAAGTTGTTCTTGTGTCAGTTATTTAGATAACTGGAAACTCGACAATATATCATTGTCATAACTCGAAGCTCGTCCGAAGAAAAGCCAAGAGCGCGTCCTATCTTCCTCTCCACTATAACTGCGAACTAGTTATAATAAAAGGAAGAAAGAGTACGGGCACCTCCCCGCCCTACACCGTGAATTCCTACCAGACTGCGGCTGCAACAGTCTTATTGAACTCTCCGGGACGTTTGTGTGTGATCAGTCTGAAGGTACTTGTTACGCTTGTTTATATTAAGATTATTATATTAGAATTGTGATTCGTGATGTTGATTGATTTGTGAGATCAATATAAGTCGTTGGAACGAACGCACTGCCGCAAGGCGGCCGATATGTTAAATAAACGCACGGCACACACCCCACAGTCGTGTCTCGAACCGTAGGCGGACACTACTACATACACCAGAGTTCCAGGACATAAAATAGCACCACACACCCGTATGAGACAGGCGGACACTACTACATACACCGGAGCTGGGACATAAAATAGCACCACACACCTACTAGTCGTATACCAAATCGTAGAAATGGTATATTAATATATCAATGGCTAACGCCATACAAACACAGCTTACGTACCGCAAGCGTACTGCGAGACGGCATCAGCCAAGACATAGTTAATGTCGCTGTAACAGTTCGCATAAGCCCATCACGTCAGCTTCCGCGACGTCAAGCAACATTCAATATTATAACATTGGTCAAAGATAACTTTAATCCATAATATGTGTCGCTCCTACACATATAATTCCTTTATAAGGAATTCGATCCTAAAAGATCGTGCCATCATAGACTTCGAATTATCATATTATATTCATTATACATTTGGTACGAGTCTTTATGTGCATCATATTTATTAGTACCGTAGTACTTTAGAGTTCGACTCGACCGCTGCCTTCCAGCATCACCACCACCTATATATACAGAACGACGGTTGCGACATTCGGGACGACAATACACGAACTCGTCTCGATTAATATGTTATGAAAAATATTTCGTTTGTGTTATTCATAATTAACTATGTTATTTATGTGTATTGCCATGCATATTTTATTTTATTTATTTCTTTATTTTTAACTTATATCCCAGGTACATACTGTTACATCGTGCTTACTGTTGAATGCTTGTCCCTTTGCACCACGACTTTCCCAAACTGGCCTCATTTATTTATAGAAAAGAAAAAAATTCAGTTTAACATAAAGTTAACTAACATTAAATATCCCTAACATAAAAAAAATATTCCACATTAAATATAAAAACGATAAAAACAAAAAAATATATATATATGCGAATATCATATGAAAATATTAGAATAATTTTGATAATAAAGAAAACACATTCTATCCCTTTAGTTAACATAATCATTCCTCCGCCTCCACTTAAACTAATTACGTCAACACTTTTGCCAAATGTTGCCTATTTTCTAAAGAAAATATGCAAATTGTAACAATAAACAACGTTAATGGAATACACGCTGCTAAATGGAGTTGCCATTTTGAATTTTGTAACGGTTTATTTAATTATCTATTATATTATGTGAGAGTGTGTGGTTTTTCTGTTCAAATATTTTTTTTTGTTCATTTTCAGTTTTCAGCTACACATTTTATATCATACAGCCGAGATGCAACGTATGGTTTAAGCACTGCGTTCTCTACATTCCGCCGGTATTCGAAAGAGAAAAGCGGAAAATAAAATTCTTTTCAATAATTTACATAAAAATTATAAGTTCCAAATTTTATATTTAATATCAATATTTTTGAGTCCAGTCGTGGCGCAGTGGTACAAGGTGTGACTGTAAACCGACTAGTTGTGGGTTCGATCCCCACTCGAGGATATGAAATATTTACTTAAATTTATATTGTCATTTCTTCGCTCTGGTGTCGAGGCAAAGCGCGGCGTTGAGTTCTGCCACTCAACACGCAATGCCTCCAAAATTCGGCAGAAAGTGGAGAACGGAGTGTCTTAACACTAGGTTCCCTCTGCCTACCCTGCTGTGTGCGGGATATAGCGTGAAGCTAATTTTTTTTTTTTATTTTTATCAATATTTTTGGAGACTTGAAAAAATAAATAATTAAATGTATTCGTGAACGTCCATAAAATTACAAAACTACCTTATAACATTTTAGTAGGTACCATATAGGAACCCTAGTCAATAAAATAACATAGTAATCGTTGCCGATAAAATTTTATACATACGTTATACGCTTTACAAAAACCCTCAAACATCTAATCTGGCAACACCGCTTCACATATGATTATACTTTATCTATAGTATATTTTTATTCTGTCAACTTAGCATTTTATTATCTGTATGGTTATATCTGAAACGTTCTCGCCAGTCCCCGAGCGCGCTTCCCACATTTGCAATTTAAATGACATAAATGTAAAAACCTCTTTCACTCAGTCTATTTTTGAGAATTGCTTCACTTTTAAGTTTTTAAAAAGAATCATCTAATTACAAACTTAAGATTTATTTTTTAGTGCCCTCTCTCTCTCTCTCTTTATAAAGTAATATAAATTCATGTAATTAACGAGTACCTATTACGCTTGAAGGGCTTTCTGGTTGGATATTAAAATGAATGTTATTTTTGATGTTATATGAAAATTTAATTGAGGCCGTCGTGGCGTAAGAGTACAAGGGTGCACCTGTAAATAGAGGGGTGGTGGGTTCGATTCCAACTCAGCGGATATAAAATATTGAATATTTTCATTTCTTCGATCGGATAACGCTCCACGGCATTGAGTGCGCCACTCAATACACAATACGGCGGGAAGTCGGAAACGAAATTTTCTTAATGGGAACAGAGTGCCTTGACAATAGGTTCCCAAGTTCCCTGTGTCTATCTACCTATGTGCAATATACAGCATGAAACTGAAACCAACAACTTTTATGCTCAAATCATAAATATCACAGTGCCGATGTTATTTTGTTGTCTGATTAACTTAGCTTAAAAATTGATGTAAAAAGACAACAACTCACTCATCCACTTACACAAAACACAAAATGATCCTTTTAACATTAATAAATAATAGATAAAGCTAACCTTTGGTCTCAAAGAATTCGCCCAACAAACTTCAACTAACCAAACTAAATTACTGACCTGACATTCGTACGTCCCGTTGTCCCTCTTCTGAACGAACTTGATTTGGAGGGTCCAGTCCTCCGACCCTTCACCGTGGAGCACCTGTAATATTATTAGATTAAATATTTTGTATTTTTTTTTTTTTTTTTTTTATGGAAAAGGACAAGGCAAACGAGCGTTCGGGTCACCTGATGGTAAGTGATTGCCGCCGCCCACGGCCCCGTGCAACACCAGAGGAGCTACAGGTGCGTTGCCAGCCTTTTAAGGTGGAGAAAGACGCGCTTTTTGTAGGACGCGGATTCCTTGATTCATTTATATAGGAACTAGTGATGTAACTGTGGCTTCGCCTGCTTGAATTTATTATTATATTATACAAAATCCTCATATAGATTGTGTGTTATTCTGATTTTTTAGCTTCATTCTGAACTCCGCACACAGCAGGGTAGGCCGTCGAATTTTGCGGCACTGCGTGTTGAGTGACGGAACTCAACGCCGCGCTTTGCCTCGACACCAATGCGAAGAAATTAAATTATTAAACTTTAACTTTCTGGAGCGAGAATCGAATCTACATCCTGTTGCGTTTACAGTCACACAGTGCACCTGCGCCATGACTGGTTTCTTTTATTCTGATCCCATAACCTACATATACTAATGTAAAGTTTCAATCAAATCTGTTCAGTAGTTTTTACGGGAAAGTGGAACAAACATACACAGACACAAACTATCACATTTTATATAAATATATAATATATATATAGGGAGTTAATATATTTTATAGGACACGGATTCCTTAATTCATTTATAAAGAAATAAAGCGGAAAGAGGAAAATGTCATGTACAAGGAAAACGTTTGAGCGTTTCGTGTTAGTTGCGCTATTCGATTGATCAATATCAATCAAAATGTTCAGCCGTTACTTTAGATCGAAAATACTTTAATATATGAAATATTTATACGGTATTTTAATAAATCTTAATAACAGGGGTTAGTTGCTTTTAATAAATTGGGTGAATATTATAAGAGCTCTACTTTCAGGGCACAGTGGGTTTGCGTGGGATTAGAAACGAAATAGTTGTGGGTGCGTTCTTCACTCAGGCGGCTATAATTAAAAAAACGCGTCGTTGAGTTCCGCAAATCAACATGTAACGTCTCGAAAATGAGAAGAAAGTGGAGAAACGGTACTCCGTTTCCCTCAGAGTAGAATTTATTCCTGAGTCTCACGACATACTTTCCACCGCTGTAAGAGGCGGCGAGGTCAGTCCTATCACACGGCACGTCCGCGCCTCGGAGCCCCCTGTAGAAATCCCCCTGATTAGCCTACGCAGGGCATTCCCCTGCGATCGCCAACACTTCACGAGCGTGCATCAAAGCTCGTAATTTTTCTTTATGGGCGAGCTACTCTCGCCCCTCCCAGCCCGGTGATGCTGACAAGACCAGTCCAGGTCAACAGCAATAAAGTCCATTCGAAAAAAAAAGAAACAAAGTGAAACCTACTGTAGATTAGGTTCTCGTATAGGTGCCTACTCTGTTATGTCAAATAAGGCATAAAGCTGAAGAAAAAACCAGCCAAGGGTAAGCCTGGCGGTAAACTCATAGCACATGTCTTAATCGATATTGGAAAAATATATTGAAATAATAATGTTATGTATTGAATATAGGCAAGTCATAGTGCAGGGGCACAAAGTGTGACTGTAAACTCGACTGGTTGTGGATTCGATCCCCATTCGAGGAGATGTAATATTTACTTAAATTTACATTTACATTTCTTCGTTCTGATGTCGAGGCAAAGCGCGGCGTTGAGTTCTGCCACTCAACACGCAATGCCTCCAGAATTCAGCAGAAAGTGGCGAGACTGGGTTCCCTCTGCCTACCCTGCTGTGTGCGGGAAACAGCGTGAAAATAATATAGAATATCTGATATAGAATATAGACCTAGAAAACTTGTATTCTGTACGATAATTTTTTGTAAATATAATATTATTGGAAACTAAAAAAAAAACAATATTTTTCTGATTTTAATAGTTAAATTTATATCGGAGGATTGTATATACACTGGACATGCCATTTGTTGGATATACAGCATTCTTGAGCACTTCAACGGCCATTCCTCGTCTCTTGCGATGCACGAATGGTTGGAAAACTTCATACAGAATTGAAAATCAAAGGAATCAATATCCAATAGGTGGACTATATATACCAAACGGGGCCTTCCCCGTTTAAACTATTTTCATTTTAATTGGTCAGAAAGCGATCAAGGGAAGTATCTTGGTAGTGTTAAGACACCGGAATCGAAGTATCTTAGTATAGTTGTCCCAAGACACTCCGATTGCACATTTAACCTAATTTTCGAGACATTGCGTGTTGAACGGCGGAACTTGACACTGCCCTTTATCTTGTCAGTAAAAAGCGAGGAAATAAAAAAGTAATTCGTCCCGTCATGACTAAATAATAGAAATATATAGATAAAGTTATATAGTTTAAGCTAATATCTTACTTAAGAAATTGTAAGTAATATGAAATACATATTTTTTAATATACTTTTTTCAACGACTTGTATCTATGAAACTTTTACAAAGTTGTACAAGTAGGGGAGAAGTGGTATGAAGGAGCCATTTATATTTTGAAAGAGCCACTTGCATTATTAAGGTTGTTTTGGGATGAAATTGGTTTATTTTTTTTTTAATAGAAAAAGACAAGGCAAGGCAGTAGTGGAGTGCCATGTTTCCAGATGGTGTAGATGATACTCGAATTTCAGCAGCAGCAGCAGGGAGCAGGCCAAACAGTTTTTAAATGATACTTCAGTATTTATTGATATTTTATTGTAAACATCAGCATTATATATAGAATTCGTGAATATATTTGGCCCTATAAATCCGCAACACTTTAATAAATTTTAGAGTCTGTTATTAATAAATTATACTCGTCTCATATTTAAAATTTATGTATAATAAGTATGACTATATAATGTACTAAGATTGAGCCAACACACTTTTTCAAAATTATTAATTTATTGATTATTTTTTAAGGTGTTTTCGTTTGAAATCACCTACTTTAACAAATTATACGATTGTTATATATATATATATATATATATATATATATATATATATATATATATATATGTATATATATATATATATATTCATTGAGGAGAAGAAGCATGAAAGAACCAAAAAAAAAATAAAAAAAAAAAATTAGGAATTATTTTTCTCAAATTTATTATTAATTTGTTATATATATATATATATATATATATATATATATATATATATATATATATATATATATATATATTCAATTCTTTTATTCCTTTCTACCTACGGAACACTAAAAAGAATAAACTTAAAAAAGTTCACTTACAACTTCCATAGAAATATCCATATATACACAAAAGAAATAAATTACTTTCTGAAGAGCCAACCATTCCAAAGCGTATAAGACTATATCAATGGCTGTGTATAATTAATTATATCGATCGACCTTCCATTCTGGTAATGCGGACGTGATGTTCTTCTAAATACGACCGAAACATTTAATGAACGAAAATAGGAAAAAATGTTGGGGGCTGAAGCTCTCCAATTCAACAATCAAGATGGGTAATTGGAATTGAAATATAATTATTTTGGTTTTGTATACGTATCTCATTTAAGGCCAGTCCTGGCACAGAGGCACAAAGTGTGATTGTAACGCGACGGTTGTGATTTCGATCCCCATTCGAGGAAACGAAATATTTATTAAAATTTATATTTCCATCTCTTCGCTCTGGTGTCGAGGGAAAGAACGGTGTTAAGTTCCGCCACTCAACACGAAATAGCTCTTAAATTCGGCAGAAAGTGGGGAACGGGTGTCTTAACACTAGGTTCCCTCTGCCTACCCGGCTGAGTGCGGGATACAGCGTGAAGCTGATTGATGAAAAAGTAAAACGAAGATGTTGATGACAGTGGACAAAGCGAAAGATATATGTATGTAGAGACCGTAGCGTTTGGCGCTCCATTCTCTCTAACTACCCCGCTAGGGATAAAACGTGAAGCTAAGTTAAGCTATGTTAAGTTAAATATATATTGTATAGACATAATATAAATTTTGTTTCTTTTTATTTAGCTTCACGCTGTATTTATCAGATAGCAATTCAGCCAGAGGAATCTTGCGAACCTAGTGTTCGGGCGCCCCGCACCCATTAATACACTCCCGTTCCCCACTTTTCACAGAATACTGGAAATATTGCGAGTTCAGTTTCGAAACTCAACGCCGTCGCATTCAAAAAAATAAAAGACGGTCTCTCGCTCCTCCTCTCAGAGAACCTTCACTCTTTTCCTCTCCTACGAAGTCTTCACAATAACAACAAAAAAAAAACAACAAAATCTCCGCAATGCAGTAACAAACTAATAATAATAAGCAAACTAATACAATAACCAAATAACATTCGTTTAGGAAATTAGGTAACTGTAGTAGTCCGAAACATTAAATGAACATGAATTGAAAACCGCAGCTAACGCGGCCGCTCCGCTAAATGTGATGAGCCCTGCAGGATTTGGATGGTGGAATAAACTAAATCATTTTGTTTTGTGGTTTTGGAAATGGTTTGTTATTTGGGTTCTTTTTGGGTCACGCTGTATCCCATAGCAGGGTGGGCAGGGGGAACCTGGGCACCTATTGTTAAGACACTGTTCCTCTCTAAGACCCGACGTTTTGCTGAACTGTGGAGGCATTGTGTGTTGTGTGGCGTTAGTCCTTTGTATTGTTGCCACAACGAGGAAATGGAAGCTTTAAATATTTCATTAATTCAAGTGGTAATCGAACCCCCCAACCTTTTGTTACATTACTGTATTAGGTTATATTTTTTATTATTTAGATATTTCTGTTATTTAGTCATGACGGAATGAATTACTTTTTTATTTACTTGCTTTTTACCAACAAGATAAAGGGCAGCGTCAAGTTCCGCCGTTCAACACGCAATGTCTCGAATATTAGGTTAAATGTGCAATCGGAGTGTCTTCTGACATTAAGATACTTCGATTCCGGTGTCTTAACACTACCAAGATACTTCCCTTAATCGCCTTCTGACCAATTAAAATGAAAATAATTTAAACGGGGAAGGCCCTGTTTGGGGATTGAACCGATTACGTTAAAATTAGACACTGTCCCTTACACTGACACCACTATGGCCTATTAATACAAATCTAAGCATACAAGAAAATATATTTTTTTTAATATTTTCTTATATGCTTCAACCATTCACACTATCTGACCTACAGATATACAATCAAACACGTAATGTACGGACTACAATCACATCTAATTTGTCCTTTAGATTGATTGGTTCTGATATATTATTCGAGTACGTATAGGACGAACATACGGACGGATTGTTAGCTATTGCCTATAAATCAGCTCTGATATCGTGTGGGATAGCGCTATTGTTATAGTGGTACCGGTATTGTGGTGATACCAAAACTGACGATTTGAGGCCGTCGTGGTACACTTCGTAATTGTAATACGTCGGTTGTGAGTTCGATTCCCACTTGGTTGTGATGAATTATTTGTTAATGTTTTTATTTCTTCATTCTGCCGTGCACGTAATATGCGATGCATTGTAAATTAAGCGGAAAGTGGAGAACGAAAATGTATGAATCACTCAAAATTTTAATATTAAAGACAGAGTTAAAATCACTCATAAATTCTACTCTCAATTAAATTTCTAAAGAAAGAGAGATATATTAAATTATCATTAACCAGAACCAAACCTACGACATCAGCCTTATAATACTTGTTCATTTTAAACATAGCTCTAGTATAAGGCTAAAATGAAATTTATGTAACACTTTTACCTACTTATCTAGCAATTTTGCGAACAAGACGCTACACTTATCTATAATATTTAAGTACTAGATACAGAGTACGTAAGTTTTTTTTTTTTTTTTTTCCCCCCTCTACTTCGTCATCAACTAAATGTCCTCGCGATTTGGTACGGGCGACAGATAGATTAAGATAATTGGTTTACACTTGAGTTATTTAATTGTTATGATTATGTTATTTGTAATAAGATATTAAGTTATGGCTATTTTAATATAGTTGAATGGTTTACATTCGAGTTATTTAATAGTTGATTTATTTTAAGTTACAGATACGTTGAAGTCTTTTAATTTACTTATTATTTCTTCTACAAATTTTTTGAATGAATTTATAGTATCCGGGCTATTGCAAATTTCTATTACGTCGTATGGATCTTGAATATTTGTAACATTACAAGTCATACAGTGTTGAAGTCTTGAGCGGGTAAATTTAGGACAATTTTTAATAAGATGGTTCAGGCTCTGGATGGGCACTTGTCTGTGGTTTTTATCTTAAAACGATATAGATACTCTAAGTGGTACCCATGCCCCGTAAGTATCTGGGTCATTGCGAATGAATATTTAAAGTGACCCATGGCTTTACGAATATCCCCAACGGTGGGAAGTAAAGACCTGGTGTGCTGTCCCGTGGTAGAGTCAGAATACATCTGTCCAGCTTCAACCATAGTCGCTTCCTTTAGCCTTTGTTTCAGATAGGAGACAGGAAAACAAGTATAGACGTAAGGATGGTGTGACACAGCTGCAGATTTGGCCGAATTATCTGCTTTTTCATTGCCTACTAGGCCAACATGTGCTTTGACCCAGACAAATTCTACACTTCTCCCCCTGTCCCTCATCTGCTGCAAGTTATTGTGTATATTGTGAACTAGTGCATGTGTGTTATTTTTATCTGCTATGGCTTGCAGCCCCGAAAGCGAGTCTGAAAGTATGATGATATTGTTTTCCATCGATGTTAATGCCCATTGTAAAGCTCTTCCGATAGCCAGAAGCTCGGCCTGAAATACCGAGCAACTAGGATGTAATTTGTATTTGCGGATAACTGTTCTGCCATCGATGAGGTAAGCCACGAATGCCGCTCCAGTCCTGTCATCGCTAAGTTTGCTGCCATCAGTATATATTTGTGTGGTGTTCTTAATGGTGAATTCGGCTATTTCTTCTGAAGTTATCGCTGTGTGAATGTCTATTGATTTCCTAAGAGCTGGATGTGAAAGTTGTGCGTGATTGACTGGTCTTTCAATATATATATCAGATGGAAGGAAGTTACAAACTCCTGTATGTTTAGCGTTGTGAATGTCTAGCGCTTCTTTAATTTTGAGATGTAATGGATCAAGTGATGCCAGGGCTATGGCGGCGGTGGCTGAAACAGTTCTAAATGCTCGTATAATTTTGAGGGCGAACATACGTTGCATGGACCTTAGGGCGTCGCAAACTGTTTTGTAACTAATCGCACCACCCCAAATTCCAGCAGCATAGGTTATTATTGGGACTATAACATTTTCATAAATTATTTTTACATTTTCAGGATTGATTCCCCAGGTAGGACTGATGGTAGGATGTATGCACAAATCGATCTGTAAATTCTAATAGCTTTCTGTATTATATATTTCGAATGATGAATAAATTTTAAATTGTGATCAATAATTACGCCTAAAAGTTTTATTTGCTTGACTGGTTCTAATATTTTATTACCTATTGAAATTTTTATGTGTCTGGACTTTGCAGTAAATGAAATTATTTGGGTTTTTGCTGGGCCAAATTTGAGTTTTACTTCACTCCCCCATGTGTATATATTTTTTAATGCCGCGTTCATTTGTATCTCGAGACTGTAGATATTTTTATTCCCAGCTATGACTAATATGTCATCTGCGAAAGCCTGGAGATGGCAACTCTCTGGCAAAAGCACTTCAAATAAGTCATCGAGAATAATGTTCCAAATGATAGGACCAAGGACTGATCCCTGGATGCAGCCCTTGGTCATAGTCTTTTCTTTGACCACATCTGCGAAATGTAATCTTACTATCCTATCCTGTGTATAATTTTGAAGAAGAACATACAGTTGCCGAGGGCAACGCATACTTTTCAACCTTTTAAAGAGGACTGGCCACCACGCGTTATCAAAGGCGGCTTGTATGTCCAATGAAGCAGCGATGACATGTTCTTTGTTATTTTTCATTATATTTATTGTATCTACGGCTGTTTTTAAAGCTTCAATAGTAGATTTTTGTTGCTTAAAACCGAACTGAAGATGATTATTTAAATTATTATGCGAAATATGAAAAAGTAGACGTTGGGCTATAGTTTTTTCCAGAAGTTTGCCAAATACATTTAATAGACCTATAGGCCTGTACGAAGATGCTTCATTGTAATCAGTTTTACTTATCTTAGGAATCACAATAATATGTGCTATCTTCCATTGACGAGGGAAATAACCTAGTTCCAGACATCGATTTAGAAGCGCGGTTATTATTTGAGGGTATTCTGCAGTGAACTTAAGGCAAATATCAGCTGTAAGATGATCAGGTCCAGGGGCTTTGTTAGGGTTAATTTGTTTAAGACAATCAATTACTTCTTCTTCTGTGAGTGGGAGGTCATTGAGAGTATCAGGCGGTTCGACAGATTGTGTACGAGTGTTTATATGTGCTTCTAGTATGTCTATAGTATCATCAGGGTAAAACCTGTTAAGAAGGACGTCGGCAGTATCTGATGCAGAATGGGTATAGGTACCGTTTTCTAATTTGAGAGTGGATGGAGGAGTTTTCCTAGGACCGGATTTAATAATCTTATTGGTGATAGACCACACATTGTCCTTGCCTTGGATGGTACAAAAATCTCTAAAACTACGAGTCGATTCTCTCCTCAGCGCATTTATATATTTTTCCTTAGCTATATCTCTTTCAGCTAATATATTACTTAATGGCTTTTTACCCTTTTTTAAATCCTGGATCCTGTGATGAAGCTTGACTACCTGACTCTTTAATCCATCAAGTTCGTCATTCCACCAAGGAATCCTACAAAAAGAATCAGACTTTGGCCGAAGGGATGTCTCACAAGCTGCTTGTATTGTCTCCGTTAGGTAAGTAACATAATTTTCTATTTCTTGTTCAGTGAAATTACAGATATTATTTATATTTAACTGCTCTTTACTAATATTTGCTCTTATAGTTGTAATGAAAAGACTCCAATCTGCTTTTTTGGTTGTATATTTATATGTACTTTGTTTTCTATTTTTCTTTATATAATTACGATTGAGATTAATGTTAAATTCTATAGCATTGTGTTGAGAGATATTTCACGCTTCTAGGTTTACTCGCCAGTCAGTTATAAAGTTAGACATATTGCCAGAATGCATCGTGAGATCAATTATGGAAGACCTGTCAACTGTAAGTGTCACCGTTTCAAAAGTGGGAGTGTTACCAGTGTTGGATATAGCTAAATCATTAGCTATTATTAGATCCATTACCTCTCCTCCTCTCTTGTTGTTTCTGACTGATCCCCACTGTGTGTGCCATCCGTTGAAGTCACCGCCCATCACAATATTAGCATATGGATGATTTTTTAAAAATTGCTCTATACTGTTTATTGTGTTAAATTTATCTTCTTTTGGTTCTATGTATGTACTGACTATGTAAAGCTTAAATTTTTTCGTTTGTAAATATATAATTGCTAAATTAGACGTGGAATAGGCACTGACTCCGACAGTGGCACCAATGCCGGCTCTTACTATTACCGCCGCCTTGACTCTTTCAGTTGATTTTAACTGGTACACGTGGGCCCCAGGAATAGACCTAATAGAACCCACGCTACCAATGTACGGCTCTGAGATCAACGCAACATCGCATTTCTGTGATTTAAAATATTGTATTAGTTCGTGTTGAGCTTTATGAGATCTGTCTACGTTACATTGTATAACTTTAATATTAGATCCAAATCCCACTTGTTTATTAGTTAAGCAATTGTATATAGCTTTCGGATTATTGAATGTCATAATCGATATTAATAACAACTTTATCAACAGCCGCCATTCTACGCGGACATATTAGAGTACGTAAGTTAGTTTACTGTATATAACGTTGTTTTCATTGTAAAACTTATTAATTTAATATTAGGCAATTGTCGCTGTTGTAGCACATCGGCAAAGTATCTGACTGTTAACATGGACGTTTATGGGTTCTATTCCCACTCGAGTACGTAAAAATATATATATATATGTTTTGTTTTTCTCGAGTATAAATTGAACCCACAACCTGTTGCGCTTACAGCGGAAAGCTTGCGTCCTTGCGCAACGTCACAACCAGCAGGTGCATAGTGCAAAAACATTAATTTCAAAAGTATTATTAGAAATTAAATGCTTATATTACTAAAAGTGACACATGTTTTTTTTATTAGCATTGAACTAAAAGTGATACATCAAAGAAAAAGTGAAACAATTCAAAATAATATATTTTTTATACATACCTGAAATCTTTCATCGTTGGTGTAAGTAAATTTTCCAGAGCTCAGGATGTGCCAGTCTCGTTTTCTCACCCACGATACTTGCTGCAAAATGAAACTTTCTTAGTAATTTTTTAATTTCAATTCTTTACTTAAATATAGTTAGTTGTTTTGATGTCTTCATAGACACACAGCAGAGTGGGGTAGAGGGAACCTAGTGTAGGCATTGCGTCTTGCATGGCGGAACTCAACGCGTTTTACCTCGACACAAGGGCTAAGAAATTAAAATATATATATATTTTAATTTTTTAATTTCGTTTACAGTCACACACTACGCCACGACTGGCCTCAATCTTTGAACATAACAACTACTAATTAAAACTATTTTTACAGGATACAACCAGTATAATTTGATTTTTAAATTATACTTTCCGGACGAAACATTTATTGCTACGAGCGAGTGTAGGCTACGAGGCTACGAGTCAACGGGGCTCGTCGCGTAGCGGTACAACGGTTCGATACCAACTCGATGGAGTAAATTATTTTTATTCTCTGATAAGAAGACAAGTCGGGGAGTTGGATTTCTCTACTCAACGCAGATTGTCCATAATGGAATGGGAAATGGATTGTCTTTACTTAAAAAAACATAATAGAAAGCTTATGTTAGTCAATCTTTTAGTTATTTTACAAATCAGTGGTTTTTAAAAATTACTATGTTAGCGCAACGTAACCTAGTGTCAAGACACTCCGTTTCCCATTTTCAGCCGAATTTTAAATACATTGCGTGTTGTTGTAGTCTGTACTTTAATAGTTCCGGAGCCTCACGTTTTGCTTCATTACTAGAGCGAGAAAATTAAAATATAAAATATTTTACTGCCTCAAGTGGGAATCGATCCCACAGCTTATTACGAAAATTATTGGCCACAGCTGGATCTAAAGTAAATATATATGTACACGTATATTATGTAAGTACGTCTCCTTTAATACACCATGTTAACAACTTAGTAAATGTTTAACATTATAATATTTTCTTATCACAACAAAATTGGGTTGCCCTAACGAGGGTTTATAATAACAAAGACATCCGCTGTGTGCACTCAATGTAACGACGCCATTTTATCTTGTCAAATTGGCGTGTAAAACATGAATACTGTTGATCGGATGAAAATTCTATGAAATTTTGAGCTAACTCTGTTTTGAACTGCTATTTTACTATATAAAATATTCAAGTCATTAAAGCCAGTCGCGTATAGGCGTGTGACAGGAATTGTGACGTATTGTGGGTCCGATTCACACTCGAGGGAATGAAATATTTAATATTTTTTTGTTTCTTTGCTTTGATAACAGGCAACGGCTTTAGAATTTAGCGGAAAGTGGGGAACGGAGTGTCTTAATCCTCTGCTTTATGCGAAAAAAATCGGTTGTCTTGCTTGAAATATTTAAGAGCACATAGATGTGGACCGACTTTATATAAGGTTAAAAAAATATGTTTTAAAATATCCTCTTTTACGACAAAAAGTAATTATTTTCATAAAACTAGTTAAATCAAATAGTTCAAAGGGATTTACTAAAACCGCTGGCTGTCGAAATCTCGGGGTCTGTTTAGAGAACTAAAGTTTGCGGATGAACATAAATTTCTTAGCCTTTTAACTGCAATCCCCCGTGAGTTCTCTAGTAACTTGAACTTTTACTTACTTATTTGTTTCTTTATCAAAATCTTTTTTTTTATTTAAACCAAATAAAAATAAACATTATTTGTCGTTTATAAAGGCCAATGGTGGCACAGAGGTACAAAATGTGACTGTAAACGCGACTGGTTGCTAGTTCGATCCCCACTCGAGGAAATGAAAAAAATATTTAAATTCATATTTTCATTCTTCGCTCTGGTGTCTAGGCAAAGTGTGGCGTTGAGTTCCACCACTCAATACGCAATGTCTCCTGAATTCGACGGAAAGCGGGGGACGGAGTGTCTTAACACTAGGTTCCCTCTGCTATCCTGCTGTGTGTGTGCGGGATACAGCGTAAGGTTGACATAGAATTCAGGGAAATTATTATAATATTTTAAATAACACTGTAACAGATTCCTCCACAATTTTAAACAGATTTAAATTCTTTCTCGAGTATTAATAAAGATGAAGAGGACCTATCGTTCGATAGGCATAAGAACTATGTCGGATGCAAGTGCCTTGCATCTCTGGAGAGAGATCTCTCAGACGCCCAAGGAAACGCTGGTTGGATGTCGCGATGCAGAACATGAGAGCCAATGGTCTAACCACCAAGGACGCTAAAGACAGTGCAAGGTGGAGTAGATTGAGCAGAAAGACAGGCCCTGGTAAAAGCCGGAATTAATGCCAGGAAGAAGGAAGAGGACCTATCGTCAAGACCATTCACTTCTCTTTTCTCTTCTCTTCTCTACGTCGGGACATTGTGTTAGTGGCGGAACTTAAGTTATACCACAGCACTTTTATTCACCGAGTGGTATTCCAACTTTCAAAAAATGTAAAAGACAGTCTCTTAATATTTATATTTCTCCAGTTTATTTTGCCAACTGTGAGAGATGTAGAGAAAGTAAAGATAAAAAAATCCCTTTATGTGATAAAATATAATTTTTCTTCTATTAAAGTTAAGAAAATCTATAATGATTAAGAAGATACTAAATTTTAATTAAAATCTTAAACATTAATTATAAATAAACAATACTTTTAACATTTTTAAAATGATATTCCAGGCTTGAAAATAATAAATATTTCTTTCGAAAACGTATAAAAAAATTAACGTAGCACGATTTGAACCCGCGCCGTTTGGAAGATTTCCAAGAGGCGCGGGATCAAATCCTGCTACATTCAAATATATTATAGTGTTTCTAAATAAATATTAAACAATAGTTGTTAAGACTTTACGCTGGGTCTTAAACTAAATTTTATATAGAAGTAGATAGATATGTAATATATAGCAAGAAGAAAAAAGGTCCCATCGTTATGTCCGCGCATATTTATAGCGGCCCGACTGTGAGGTCTTCCTCTATTTAGGCTATGTTGGATATTTGTTCTTAGGGTACCTAATAAATATTTCTGTACTTTTAAAAAATTATTTTGTAACTTTTCGCTTTATCCCGAATTTACTATGATAGAGAAGAGGGAATCTGGGGTAAAGATACTCCTTTAAATTCTTTTTACCCAAAAATAATTCAATTAAATACTGTTTTAGCTATACGCTGTATCCCGCTCATAGCAGGGTAGGCAGCGGGAACCTGTGAGAATGTGTTAAAATACTCTGTTATCTATTAAAATACTTATCCTCTGCCTCCTTACTAAAGAGCGAGCGAGAGAGGGCGAGGATAAGAAAATTTTACATATATCAGAAATTAGGGAACGGAAGTGTCTTAATGAGAACAGAGTGTTTTAACACTTAGTTCACAGGTTCCGTTTACCTGCCCTGCTTCGGGATTTAGACGTTCAGTGTGAAGGTTAAAAAATATAAAATAAAAATATCTTATTTATAACAACGTTTAATTTCCGGGCAAGACAATCCTTCCCTTGCTATCATGTTTATAAAACAACCTATCTCACCATAAATTAACTCAATTTCAATACACTTAAACAAAAAGTGTTGGCTGTAAAGCGAAAAAAATATCAACAATCAACCTACCCCTCGTTCACTCAGGTGTCCCACAAGGCAGTGCAGATAAGCTGTTCCGCCCAACTGGGCGGTGACGTTGCTGACAGAATTGTTCGCTGTGACATCCGCCGGCGCTTGCACAGTGCCGCGCCAGCCTCGCGCCCGTGTTCCATGATGCCCTGGAAAGATATGATATGGTATATTAAATCTATTCTTATATTGAACAGAGGATATAGTGACAAAATATTCCTTTTTTCAGTTTTCTGCTTTCTGTAACGTTTGGTGGAACTTAACGCTGTACGTTTTTTAGGGTTCCGTATCTTCTAAGGACGTTCGTTGTCCGTCCGTCGGTATGTTTATCAATCTGTCAATCTGTGAAGAGCCTTTATCTCAGCAACGCTTGGAGATATCGATTTGAAATTCAAAATGATAATTTCTGTAATTAGGAATCGATAACCATCAAGCTTCGTTGTTGTTTTGTCTATTCAGAGTTCAAAAAAGGTATTGGCTTTTGGTTGTTTTTGGACGTTAATTAAGAGGGGAAAGTAACATTTTTCTCTTTCCTATCATAGTGCAGTTGAGAATGTTTATACTTATATTGAACTTATTTAATTTTCCTTTTTACCCCTTTTGAACCAAAAAGGATTATATTTTACACGTATCATGTATGTAATATTTTTTATTATGTCTTCAGTAAAATCTTTATATACATATGTATTTAAAATCAAAGTATTTTTAAATAAATGATATAAAAAAAACAATCAATAATCGTGAAGTTGGCATTTTTAATATTACAATATAGATGTTAAATTATATTTAGCAAGAAATATTAATTTATAATTTCTATATTATAGAAATTATACATAATAATAATAACAAAAATTATATAATTGTGATATACTACGTTAATCAATCAAAGGTATTCTATTGTGTTCCTTTGTAACCATGAATTGTATATTTCTACACATACATCTACAGTATACATATATATACTACGATACAATCATGCCTTTGTTATCTTTCCTATAACTGTTTCGAGATCGAGATATATATATATATATCGATCGAATTTTAAAATTAAATTCAATATATATATATATATATATATATTGAATTTAATTTTAAAATTTGTCTATATATATGATAAAATTTGAAAATAATAAAACCCCAATAAATTCTCTTCTATCCTGCTGTATACGAGATACAGTAAAGATAAAAAAAAACATTAATAGAAATGAACTCAGTGCTAGGTCAGTCGTGGCGCAATGGCACAAAGTGTGACTGTAAAACCGACTGGTTGAGATGAATTATTTACTTAAATTTATATTTCCATTTCTTCGCTCTGGTGTCGAAACAAAGCGCGGCGTTGAGTTCTGCCACTCAACACGCAATGCCTCCAAAATTCGGCAGAAATTGGGGAACGGAGTGGAACACTAGGTTTCCTCTGCATACCCTGCTGTGTGCGGGATACAGCATGAAGCAATTTTTTTTTTAATTTTAACTCAGTGCTAATATAACTAAATTACCCAGTACTAATATAAGTATTTAATTAAAAAATATATCTGTTTTTTTTTTGTTTATAAAAACAAGTTGACATTATATAAGAGCCAGGGGTAAACTTATTTCAGTTTATCTTACAATGTATGTAATGAGCACAAACTCAATAATTTTGCTAGAAGACACTACAGAGTCTCATCAGCTATCCTCCAATTTTAATTTCCTGGCTTTGGTGTTGAGGCAGAGCACCGCGTTGAATTCTGCCAATCAACACGCAATGCCAGAGGAATTCAGCGGAAAATGGGGAACGGAGTGACTTAACATTAAGTTCCCTCTGCCTGCTGCTGATTTGTGAAAGATACAGCGTGAAGCTGATTGATTTATTACATACTTTGTTGCAGCACAAACTTAATATACAAAAATGCAGTACTTTCAGAACTCAATACATTTCTTTACATGACCACTCATTTGAAGTGTGAACCTTTGAAAATTCGTGGAGAATAATTTTCGATTTTTCAACGGAAAATTTTTAGCGTTATGCTCGAGCTGGCCAGCACGTCGATTTATCCAGCTTTATACTTCATAAGCTGCGGTTTTTGCACAATATTTTTGCATTGTTCGTCACGTTGCAAAAAATATTGAGGGCATATTCTATTTGAATCTATATTTATTTTAGAGGTGCTATAGTGATAAAATGGAATAGTGTGTTCTTTGTTTCATAAATAAAAATAGATTTTTATTTTATTGGCTTCACGCTGTATCTCATATGTATCAGAGTAGGTAGGGGGAAACTGGGGACTTAGTGTTGAGGAATTAGGTTCCCATTAAGACACCTTCGTAATAATAATTTAATAACTTCTATTTGGTTTCGCTTACGTATATCTCCCGTGGAAGACGTGAATAGGGGCAACGTTAGGAAGACAGCAGCAGCGAACGGTATGCCCATCCCGCCAGCCACTCGCCATTTCATCTGAAACAAACCAAAAAAAATTATATAAATATCTAATTTCTATAATAAAATATTATCTATTAATTATGAATATACTGTAAAATCGACTGGTTGTTGGTTCGATACCCACTCGAAGAAGTGAAATAATTACATTTATATATTTCCAATTTTTCGCTCTGGTGTCGAGGGAAAGCGCGATGTTGAGTTCTGCCACTCAACACGCAATGCCTCCAGAACTTGATGGAAAGTGAGGGAAAGAAGTGTTTTAATTTCCCTCTGCCTAGCCTGTTGTGGGCGGGATACATTGTGCGTGAAGCTGTTTTATTGATTTTATTTTAATTTCTTGTGGATTCAATCCCCACTCGAGGGAATGATTTATTTTTATAAAAAAAATCATTTCTTCGCTCTGGCATCAAGGCAAGAACGTTACACGCAATACCTCGAAACTTTCGGCAGAAAATGAGGTTCAGAGTGTCTTAACACTAGGTTCTCTCTGCATACTCTACTATATGCGGGATACAGCGTGAAGCTAATTCGATTTTTATTTAAAATAAAAATTATTTGTTTTATATGTATAATTCAAATGGACTATGAAAGGTCATAACAATTAACCCGTCCATTGGCGTGTAAATGAACATATTGACTTTTTAATTATGTATATGTGCAATAATTCACTTTTTGCTTATATTTTCAGTAAATTTTATATCTACTAAAATTACGTGTATTTAATTTTTTTTTCATAAAAATAACTAAGACTGACTATACGATAAATTCTATCTTAATGTATTTTTTATTTCAAATATAAAATATAAAATATATTTCAAATATAAAATATATTTGAAATAAAAAAGATTGCCCATACCATACATACCCTTTGCAAATTTTAAATGAAAAAGTATTTGGTTTTAGAATAAGACTAGTACTAGTATTATAGACACGACAAAATAAGCATGATACTTACTACCTTACTTTTAATATAATTATTTAATTTTAATAAAAAAGTAAAATTTTTTTTTTATAAATCGTGGTGCAGGTGCACAAAGTGTGACTGTACACCGACTGGTTCTGGGTTCGATCCCCACTCGAGGAATTTATATTTCCATTTCTTCGCTTTATTGTCGAGGCAAATTGCGACATTGAGTTCGACGTGTTAATTACGTGCAATGCCTCCAGAATTCGGCCGAAAGTGGGGAACGGAGTGTCTTCACACTATTTTCCCTCTATCTAGCCTGCTGCGTGTGAGATACAGCATGAAGCTTATTTAATTTTTTTTTATCTTTGGCAAAGGGTAGCCAGTAGAGTCGAGCATTAATACCTATTTATAAGAGGTCTCTTAAAACTACTCTTGAGTCGTAAGGCACCGCTCTGAGTTCCTCATCCTGCAACGAGACACACGGCACGGTCGGACTTTTTATTTTAATGACTTTATAATATTCCACACAGACAAAAAAATCTTGAGGCCAGTCGTGGCGCAGCGGCACGAAGTGCGACTGTAAAACTGATTGGTTGTGGGTTCGATCGCCACTCGAAGAGATGAAATATTTACTTAAATTTATATTTCTATTTCTTCCCTCTGGTGTCGAGGCAAAGCGCGGCGTTGAGTTCTGCCACTCAACACGCAATGCCTCCAGAATTCGGCAGAAAGTGGGGAACGGAGTGTCTTGACACTAGGTTCCCTCTGCCTACCCTGCTGTGTGCGGAATACAGCGTGAAGCTAATTTATTTTTATTTTTATTTTAACTAATATAGAAAGAGCACACCTAATTGGTTCATTTAATAAAATTTAAAAAGTGTTTGTTTTCTCATCAGTGAAAACTCAAGAACTTCGCTATTATCATTATTATCCACAACTCGCAAAGGAATCAAGTTTTATTTGTTCCACGAAAAATATTCTTCCATTTGATTTCGAATAAACGATTCTATTGTGTGCTTTATTTACTTTAATACGTTTTTGTTGAGCGGAAGGGAAATTTGTTTATATAAGGAAATTCGCAATGGCTCTCGAGAATCTTTCGGGGATTTCAATGTTTAATGTTCGTTTCGATATCTATTGAAAAGTTAAGCCTTATTTTCTTATCCATATAGATAGAGCTACTCGTGTGTTGGTAGAGTTAGTTACTTTTGGAATTTTTGATTTTGTTATGTTATATTATGATGTACTGGAACGTACTGGAACGTGTCATAGTAAGAAAATGTCTAATGTCTGTGGGCTAATAGCTCTATTTTCAGCTTTTTGGTTGCTTGTTCAAATCCCGCTACGTTTAATTTTTTTAAACGTTTTCTATATAAGTATTTCTCTTTTCTAAGTGTGGAATAACATTTCAAAAATGTTAAAAAGAAAAATTAAAAATAAATTAAATAAATTAGCTTCACGCTATATCCGGCACACAGCAGGGTAGGCAGAGGGAACCTAGTGTTAAGACACTTCGTTCCCCACTTTCTGCCGAATTTTTGGAGGCATTGCGTGTTGAGTGGCAGAACTCAACGCCGCGCTTTGCCTCCACACTAGAGGGAAGAAATGAAAATATAAATTTAAGTAAATATTTCATCTCCTCGAATGGGGATCGAACCCACAACCAGTCAGTTTTACAGTCACACTTTGTACCACTGCGCCACGACTGGCCTCAATGTTAAAAAGTATTTAATAAATAACATTCTCTCTTGCCAGACGATAATTTCTAGTAATTATATTTGGCTTGGAAACCAGAGCGGAAATCTTCCTACAGAGATACTAACAGCATTAATAATTTGTAACAAGTATATAAGAATTTCAACGTAGCTTGATACGAACGTATAGCTTAGTAGTGAGAGACGGTTTCCAAGAGGTGCGGAATCTAATTCTGCTAAGTTGAATTTTTTATACGTTTTCTGAATAAGTATTTTTCTTACCTAAGTGTTGAATAACACTTTAAAAAAAATAAGAATACATTAAAGTTGACTAATTTTAATTTATTGCATTCGTTTTGTATTAAATTAACTATAATTATAAGTTGGCAATTTTTTTTCTATGTAATATTTTTAAATTTTCACTTCTTGGATTTTTTCTTTATTT